>JAIPUX010001880.1:2042559-2053387 GCA_020142125.1 Phrynosoma platyrhinos | reverse complement strand
ATCCTTATAGATTCTCACTGTTTTGCCTTCAACCAGAAAATCTTTTTGATAACTTCTCTGCAAAATCAATTCCTTAGTTCTTATCCTTGTAAAAGAGATTATCACATCTCTAGGCATATTCTTTTCTTTAGCAATCTTTGAGTTTATCCTCAACATAGTATCTGTGCCTCTTGATATTTCCTCTTTAGATATTTCAGCAAACTCAGCCAAGGATGATGTTATTAATTCAAACAAGTCTTGATTTAAGTTTCTGGTACACCTCTTAACTTCAAACTCCTTTCCCTGTGACGGACCTCTTGCACCAAATTAATGTTGCTTTCTTCTGTTGGTCTGTCAATTGTGTAGTCATGATTTTTAATTCTCTGGTTGTTTCCTTTATTTCTTCCTTTTCTCCTTTTATTCCTTCTATTTCTCCTGTTATTTTTTTTGAGCTTTGATCCAAACATTGCTAGTTCTTTATGTATCTCTTCTTTAATCTCTTTCCTTGATTGCTTTAATTCTGACTTCATCTCAGCTCTCATTTCCAATTTCATTTTCTGAAATTCCTCCAACAAATTATGTATCGAATCAGTTTTGCCACATGTGTCAGTAGATGCTCTTCGAGTAGTATTAGGCATTGAATTTGTTTTTTCCCTCCTGTTGCCATTGTTTCTTTATTGCAGTTTCTTGCTATAGATTCCGCTAATTCAAATACACTAAATAATTAGTGTATATTTCCTTTAGAGTCTAACAACAAATTTTGTTGTTCAATATCTACATACAACAGTTATTCTTCCCTCGAAATATACTTTATAATACCTTGTTATATGAAAGATGTAAAATAGAGCATTAAATTGAGAGACTTCACATATTCCAAAATACAAATAGAGAAAAAAGTAAAAAAAGTAAATCTTATGGTTAAATCAGGATATCTTCACCATCTATACAACTATACTAATTTAGTATGATTTTAATTTCATCTAAGTTGGACATACTATTCCTTATACAAAATTTTGATGACTTTTATTAAATTATAACATTTTATAGAAACTTAGGATTTCAACTTCAGCTTGAAAGCACCAAATTCATTCAAAACAATCCAGTTATCTGTATATTTTCTATTTTATACATCTATACATGTCAGTAACAATGAAGTTCACACAATGGTTGTAGTAATGGACATAGATGGATTGCAGCACCTCATTCGGGAGTAGCATCTGCACTGCATTTAGTTTTCCATTCATTACTCTAGCATGATAGGTAACGGTAACAGTAAAATTCTTTTTTTCCCAAGTCTTCATTTTTGATCAAACTTCTTGTAGTCTTCTTCCCAGGAGTGTTTCTAAAGGGTGGGGGGGTGCATACTGGACTGGGTAACACATCAGAGGGTAGTGTCATCTGTTTAGCTTGTGGTAAATATTAGCTTTCCAGTGTGTACTGCCAGACTTCTGCAAGAATAGACTAGGACTCCTGGAGACTGAAGGTCCTAGGAATGACCTGGTCCATCCACCAGAAGGCAGCAAGGAAGACAGCCAGGACACTGTCAGCACAGCATGGAAAACTCCTGGAAGGCACTCACATCACTAAATGGTGCCTGGACCCCTTCAAAAGCTACAAATAGGATGGGTAGACTAGAATGGCCTGGGGCACAAATGGTCCCTTTAGGTGCCTCAGTCCACCTTCTCATCAGCGGCAAGGAGACTGACTTCTCTTTGTCAGCACCCCAAACTACTCTTGTGGGACATTGGCCTGGGTGGGAGAGGGTATGCCAGGCAGTCTGGGTGTGACAGCATGAGTTACTGCACTGAGGTGACACCCATCCAAGTAATGCCACTGCTTCTTCCACATCCTCTGTTGACATCTTGCAGGAGCCATCAACTCTCTCCAACATTTCCAGACATCTTGGTCAGTGGCTTCCCTCTCCATTACATTTGAGGTTTCTTCAGCAAACTCTTCCTTCTCATTCCAAGTCTGGCATGTTGTTTTCCATTCCCAAGGGTTTGCCTGGGGATTCAGCCCCATTTTATTTCACCTCATTTTTAACCAGCCTTCCTTTACAGAGCTCAGATTTCCTCTAGCAGGTATCCTGAAAACTGATGCCTGGTTCAGTACCACCCTGAAAGTTTTGTAGCTGAGCAAAGACATTGCAAAGACCACTTTTTTTCTTGCAGCCTTGGAATCTGCTGCTATCTTCAAAAGTTTGTTCACTTTTGTAAATCAAAAGTGATTCTGCTGCCCCAGTCTCCAGACTGAGAAATATGAGTTACTAAAATGGCATTCCTTGTTCTTGTGGACAAAAACTGAAGCAATTCCTTGTTAGCAGCCACTCTTGGAAGGGCAGCTCAGAAATAATGAAGAAATGGAAGAGGGGTTGTGTTTCCATAGCAAAACAAGCAATTCCAAGCTGAACTGGCACCAAGGAGGTCTCATTAAAAATCACCAAGAATTTAATCTCACTACCTCAGCAATGTACTTGCCCACATCTCTTCCATTTGTTCTCTTTCCCCTTTTCCCTAGGTGTGTTGCCACTTATCTGTTGGCATTTTCAAGTGCATGTCAGTAACTGCAAAAAGAGTTACTTTTCTCAACTAAAAAGCTACAGCTAAACTAGAACAATTATGCATGAATGCATGAACATGTGAAAAGTGTTTTTTCTTCAAGTAAGGACAAGAGTCCACCAATGGGGGGAGGGCAGGAAATGGGAAAGTGGGTTCTTTGTTGATGGGACACTCAGCCATCTCCTTGGCACCATAGTTTGCTGCTAATGCTTTTAGGCTGCAGTTCCTGCTGTTGGGTGGCAGTAGTGGCCATTGACCTGCTACTCATCCTCCTGTAGTGTGTGTCTTTTTCTGATCCCTCACCAGCAAGGATGATATAGCAGAGTAATCAGGTCAGTCTGAGTCAAGCACAGTCAAGAAATCAATCCAACTCACAGTCCAAAAGGGAGACTCAAAAGCATAGTCTGCAAACAGGGCAAGGTCTGATGCTGTCAGGCAACTAGGGTCCTGGAAAAGCAGGATAATCCTGGATTGGACCATCTAAAAAATGTCTCAGACCAGCTGGGCATTTTAGACCCTCCAATCCCAGATTGCTTTGTTCCAGTCTGACTGGAGATTGACAAAATGTGCCCTGTTTGATGGGAGGAAGCAGAGGAAGAGGCACCACCCCCAGAGGAGGCCCAGAGAGAGTTGGAGCCCTGGCCCACACAGGCAGGCAGGCAGGCAGGCAGGCAAGCCTGGATGGGGCACCTGGGGGTGACCTGGTAGTCTTGAGGGATAGGGGTGGCAGTGGGAGGCCGCCGCCACTGTCCTTATTCCCCACATTTCTGCTAGTGCAGGTGGGCAGGCAGGCAGACAGGCCTGGCAGGGACACCAGGGGAACTGGTGGATTCACTGGGGTGCCTGGGGTGTTTAAGGACATTGCTGCCTTTCCCACGCTTTTGCTGGCTTTTAGTTGGTAGTGTCTTTCATTTTTCTTGAATGTCATACATTTTCTCCTACATTGTTTCCTTTATTGTTTCCTACATTTTGTCCCAGTTTTTTGGAAGAGAATTATGGCAACACTGCAGGCAACATAAATCAGGAACACAAACTAGCAAGGTTGCACCAACCTGGAAAGGCTGGTTATGAGCAAAAAATTGCTTGAGGGAGGTTCCAGATTTCATGGTCAGTTGTCAGCATGCAGCTATTCCCTGATTAACACATGTCTGGCATATAAACATTCCAATCTATACCAGATCTCTCCCTCTTTTTCTTTCTCCATCTCCCTACCAGTCTGCCACAATAAGTACTATGAGATCTGTGTGCTGCTGTTCCAAAACTGCTATGCTTTCCTGGCTTTCTATCTCACTGACAGGACCTTGTCTCGTTCTCTGGCCTCTCTGCCTTAACTTGCACCTCTGTCTCACTGTATGAATCTGAGTCCTAGGGGTACAACATAACAGTGTGTTGGATGCCTTTGGAGACAATGGATGGTACATCAGCAGGCTTAAGTGATGCTTCCAGACCACATCTTTATGCTCACCACCATCAGTATCTATGCATATCAATGGCTGGGCTGATATAATTTAAGGTGTTATCACTGGTGAGTTCTGACACATCTTCTCATTACGCCATTCAGTGCTTTTCTTCAGTATTAAGCAGTCTTATGCACTTGAACTCACTATCACCATTTTCAGATATGCCAGTCCCACACCAACATGAATGCCAGTTATGAGTTTGGCATAATGAAAACTTTAGTGTTTCACAAAGACTATTGTTTTCATAGATTTTTGTGGGGGTTTTGGGCTCTGAGGCCATGTTCTTCTAGTAGAGTTTATTCCTGACATTTCACCAGCAGCTGTGGCTGACATCTTCAGAGAATGCTGGCATGGATGAGAGTGGAGTATATATACTGTTGGTTGAGAGGAGGTTGATCTGTGTATTGGTCTGTATTGATACTGTGGATTTTTGTTTGAATTTGCTAAATGGCCAATACAGCTACCCCTGCATGTTTTCTGGATTGTGAGATAGTAGCTGCAACAGGGGAACCCCAAAGAGTGAGCCAGTGGATTGGGACCTTCAACCAAGGTAAAACATTTTTTATTCTTAAATTTGGATTATATTGGCATGTTTTACTTCTGCATCTACCAAAATGTTCCTGATGCAAAAAAACATGGAGACTTTTTCAGAAATTCATTGTCCTCTGCCTGCAAAGAGGCCTGTGGCCTCACAGGAATGGAGACATATTGGATTGCAAGAGAGGAGTTCTTGTTGATATGCAAATGGACTTTAAATTTTCTGGACTTTGAAAATCCTCCAATCGCCACATGGCCAGATGGAGGAGGAGCCAGCCTGCAAAAGATATCCTCCCCATACCATCTTAACTAAGGACAAAAACATCAAAATGCAGGCATCTTGCTAACATCTCCATTTTTTCTCTTGTTTTGGTTTGTAACATCATGCCTGATGAAGAAGCCTCTGGAGCTTTGAAAGTTTGCAACAAGTATATTGTGCATTTTTGTTTGAATTTGCTAAATGGCCAACACAGCTACCCCTACATGTTTTGTGTATTGTTTTGTTGTTGAATAGCAAGGCCTCAGGGTATCTATTTAATTAATGATTCATTGTCTGCTGGGAAACTCCCCCTTACCCTGAGTGGTTTTCACTTGCATTTATTGGGTCTTGATTTTACTGTTTTTCAGGATTGGTAGCCAAAATTTGGGCCGATACAGGCAGCTCAAAAGGGGCAGCACAAAGCTAACCCTGGGAGTGGTGGATTGGGGCCACAGCAACTGCAAACTGCACCCCTGATCCTCCTTTTTGCCACCGCAAAAGAGGTGCAAAATGCCACTCCTTTTGGGGGCAACAAAAGTCTGCCCTTTCAGCCATGGAGGCAGCATTTTTGTGCCCTTTTGGCATAGTGTGTGTGCACACTGCCCCAAGAGGGTGTCCTGACACCATGTGTCATGCAAACAGGCATGTGGCATCAGGACAGGGTTGGGGTGGAGTCAGGGCAGTCAGCATGTGGCTGCCCCACCCCAACTCCACACCCAGGCTGGCCGTTTGGGCTGGTCTGCATCATCCCTTTGTTTACTTTGTTTCTTCTTCCCTGTTGAAGTTGTCCAAGTGCTTATGGGTTTCAATGGTTTCCCTGTGCATTCTGACCTAATAGGTATTGCCATGGTCCAGAATTTCAGTGTTTTCCAACAGCATTTTATGCTCAGGATGGTTTATAACATGTTCTGCTACTGCTGATTTTTTTGGCTGACCCAGTCTGCAATGTCTCTCATGTTCCTTGATTCATGTATGAACACTGCATTTAGTGGTCCTTTTGTAGAACTGTCTGCAGCTGCATGGTATGCAATAAACTCCTGCAGCCATGAGAGGGTCTCTTCTCTTCTTTGCTGAGCACAGCATTTGTTAGGTTTTTTTTGTTTGTAAATTGTTTGGATCTACAACCAACCAAGAAAATTCAACAAATGCTGTGCTCAGTGAAGGACAGTAGAGATCCTCTCATGGCTACAGGAGTTTACTGCATACTATGCAGCTGCAGACAAGTCTACATAGGGACCACCAAACATGAATCAAGGAAGATGAGGGACACTGCAACTGTATATATACACTCAGCCAACAGTATATGTACCCCACTCTCTTCCATGGCAGCATTTTCTGAAGATGCCAGCGATAGTTGCTGGCAAAACATCAGAAATAAACTCTTCTAGAACACAGCCTCATAGCCCCAAAAATCCACAAAAATAACCTATAGATGTTGGATGTAAAAGCTTTCAACTTCACACTGGACTACTGTTTTCATTATGCCAAACCCATAACTAGCATTCATATTTTGAAGCATTGTTCTAAAACTCCACTATGTATTGTCAACATGGGGGTTGAGGTAGGGGGTTATTATAGCCCAACATTAGTTTAAAAGCCCACTAATCAAAATCAGAAATGCATTACTACATGTTATGATTATGCTTTCCTTTACTAGGCAACAATGTGTTTCATAATAGGTTCTATAACTGGCTTTTGCTCCCTTCTAGGAAAAGTCCTTGTACACATGCATTTAGTTGTTGCTAGGATCCTCCAATGGTCAGATGAGAACCAAACCCATCTGCAAATCAACATGCTCCAACAATGGTGCTTATACTTAAATAGTGCCAAGCATGGTCTTCTGTTGCTTAATTCTCAAGATCAGTTTAGATTTTTAGACTGCGACTGAAAATTGCCATGCCTTGGGCAACTTGTTTCCAAAGCACAAGCCCTCCTCATTCTTAAGCCTCATCTTGCTTTAGCAAGCTTCTCTCCACATCTGTGCTAACACACTGTGTAATCACATTTCCCCCTTTTGAGTCAGTAACAGCTGTCCCATAAAACAATCTTTTTCCATCCATCATCTACTGCACTTGACTCCCAAACACAAAGCAAAGATGTTTGGCATATTGTGGAGGGTTAGCGAAGCCTATTTTCACATTAGCAATTAGGCCATTGGTATGAATTATTCAGCTCCCCAACTCTCCTGTTTCAAAGCAATAGCAATGCTGGCCTTTTTTTGCATCCTCTCTCCTTGACATATGCCCCTAGCTCACATTACTTTACTTGAATACTCCACTTTCTTCCTCTGGGAGGCCATGGCTCTGAAACATTTATCATGTTTGCTAATAACTTCTTGGTTCAGACACGTCTCAACTACAATGGTCCTAGAACAACAACCATTGGGCCTTCAAAAGGATGGACAGACTTAAACAATTATTAAAAGCTAAAGTGAAGTGACATGCTGTTTGAAGGATCAAGTTATTGGTGAGAACAGAGGATGAAAAAGAAACATCCCAGAGGGAATCTCAGGGGAATAGAAATGGAGTTGACAAGGCAATCAGCTTTTTTTTTTTTTTTACAACTGAAGACTGGTTGACCTTGAAAACTGCCATCATTGTCCACAGGTAGCATTGAACACCCCCAAACAGGATGATATTATTGGCTATATTTTCTCATCAGAGCCATTCCAAGACAGTTTCCTGCCTGAAGGGAAGGAAATGATAGTACCTTCTCCCTCCATCTATTCCACAAAGAGAAACCAACTGGATGATTATTTGACTTTGACTTTTCACACAGATGACATGAGAGCCTCCTCTAGCACATCTCAGATAACAGTTTATGGGCACAGGACAGGCTACATGGCACATACAGCTCTGTTCTCTGACAGCACAAGACTTAAAAGGAATAGCCAGGGCTATTCACTGACATTTGCTGTCTAATGGTAGGATCAACCGTTTCTGCAATAATAGAGGCACTGTGTGCAGTCATATGCTGATGCTCCATTCATATGCTTCCTCAATCTTATCCACAAATTAATCACAGCACCCTGCTGCTGCATCTAAGGGCCTGAACAGACTGTCAGAAATAATCCAGCTTCAGGTCACTTTAACTGTCCTGACTCAGTGCTAGGGAATCATGGGAACTGTAGTTTATTGTGGCATCAGAGCTCTTTGACAGACAAGACTAGATGTCTTAGAAAAAACTACAATTCCCATGATTCCCTAGCACTGAGCCAGGACAGTTAAAGTGGTATCAAGCTGGATTATTTCTGGCAGTCTGTTCAGGCCCTTAGTTAACTCTGAATACTTTTTTTAATGTACCGTATATTTTCTTAAGTGACAAACAGTGATTCACCTGGAATCCTTTCACAAAATGCAGTTATAGTGCTATGACTCCACCTTAACTGACATGACAACCTCCAATAGAATCCTGGGATTTGCAATTAAAGAAAGTGATGTAGAACTCTCAACCAGAGATCTAGTGCCTCATCTGATTACAAACTCCAAGACTCCATAGGTGTTGCCATGGCATTTAAAATGGAATCATAGTGCTATAATAATGGAATCATAGTGCTATAATATAAAATGGAATCATAGTGCATATATAGTATGAAAGGGCTCCCAATCTATGATTTCTGTAACCACTGAAAATAAATTTGCATCAACAACATTGCAACTGACACCAATTTCTTCCATCTTCTTTATCCCCACTATCATATCGCCAGCCTCATTTTAGCCAGTGACAACCCATGTGACTCATCCATGATAACTGCTACTGTGCATCTTGGAAGGTTATGAACAAAATCACACAAGGTATCTATATCAGATTCAACTACAGTGCAAGGTAAAAGAGGATGAGAAGTGGGGGGGGGGAGAGAGAGAGAGAGAAAGAAAAGTAGCAGCCTGAGGAATAAAATTGGCACCAGCCAGGGACTAGGTTTAACAAAATGGAAATGGGGAAGGAAGGTGTGATTTCTTTAGTAATTACAAATTTCCCTGTTTTCAAAGTGAGTGGTAAAACTACTAACTTTTCAATACAGTCCTAAAGTGTTTCCCTGCCTGAAGCAGTTCATGGACACATTGAAAAGAGAAGGTTGCCCTGTCACAGGCAGAAAATAGTGTTTGGAGGAAAAGCCAAGCCATAGAAGAAAAGCTGTTGCACATAGTGGATCTATTGCTAGACAATGTCACTTCAAAAGACAAATGAAGAAGTGGGATTTCTTCCTTTCCTCTATAGACTGGGAAAGTATTTTCTGCAGGTTTAACCTGGTATCAGAAGTTTCTCTGGAAAGCTTTTCCTGCTGCTGCTGCTTCTGCTTCTGCTTTTACTTCTTCATTTGTTGCTTTAGACAGTCCAGCCATTTGCTTCAAGCAGTACAAAGCCACTAGAGTCTGTTGTCAGGTGGCCCATCATGGTTGTAATTTCCTGATGATTTTCTCTGGTGTAACTGAGTTGTAACTGAGTTGTATCCCTTTCTCAGAGGTTGCACAAGTTGCTCTTACATATCTGCATGTGCAGTACTTTGTCCCTGACTTTACGGTGGCAGGCAAACAACACTCAGGTAAAGCTCCACCCCCTTGAGAGAAGCATTCAAAAACTGGTTGTAGGGTGCATCAGATGCTGTTTGGCTATCATTGCAAACCTGGAAGAAAAGGAGTAGCCTTTACTTTCCCAGACCTCCAGTATAAATATACTGGGGCTGTGTCCACACTGACAGGAAAACCTGGCTTAATGTCAGAAAAGAAGAGCTATCCACACGACTGTCACCCACAATGTGTCAAAACCAGCAGCACTATCTGAACACATCAACTGAATGTTGATGGGCTGTACTGGTGATATTGTTGTGCTGATGCATGTTTCTGTAATCAATTTACATGTCTGCAAAAGGAATGGCACCAGAACCATTCAGATTTAACAGCCTGCAGATGCTCCTCTATTCATCCCCATATCATCATGCAATCCACACACCCAGGGGATTCTCCAGAGTTTCCAGCTTGATTGGAGCAAAAGGCAAATCTTTTTACTCTGCAGAATCACCCTGGAGCATATATTGAGCCTGTATTCTTCCCATGTTGGCCCCATGCATCATATAACACTCAAGTGGTTAAGACACTGAATCTGTTGATTGCAAAATCAGCAGGTTGGCAATTAAAGGCCCAGGTGCTGCATGATGGAGTGAGCTCCCATCACTAGTCCCAGCTTCTGCCAACCTAGCAGTTCGAAAGCATGCAAATGCAAGTAGATAAATAGGTACCAATTCAATGGGAAAGTAAACAGCATTCTGTGCAATCATGCTGGCCACGTAATCACAGAGTAGCCTCTGATAACACTGGGTCTTCGGCTTAGTAACAGAGATGACTATGGTTGGACATGACTTGACAACCTTGTCAATGAGGAATACCTATCATCTAAACAGTAGGAATAGGGTGGTGACATTTTTTTTTCCTCCATGTGGACACAACTTGGGAAAACTTTAAACTCTACCTCCCCAGGATTTGTCCTATGTTTTCTTAAATGTCTCTGAAATGGCAGTATATTATGGCATAGTGCTGACCATAGGCATTACTGGAGGGGGGAGTGTCTGCTGCCAACCCCACACTCTACCACCCCCACAAATATACATGCAGTGCCTCAGTCACAAAGACACTGCTTCTTGATGCTTCAGAGGCATCTATGTGGAACATATTGGCCTGCCCAGGAGATCAGTGCAGCAGCTCTGTGCCATTTGAACCAGCCAGAAATAATGAAGAGAAAAGGAGAGCTGAGAGAGGAGAGGCCAAGGCCAAGGTAAGAACCACCTTTGCTTCTTTAGCAAGACCCTGTTGTTGAGAAGCACCATGTGCTCCTGTCCTGTGCAGACTGCCTGATTTTTCTCTACTTCTCTCACATCCATCTCCTAATAATTACCAAGAAAGTTTCTGTCAAAAATTTCTGATCAGCTGTAGATTAATTACAGCTTAATCAAAATGTCCCTCTCAAATTTCCACCATATTCCAAGGTAGGAATGTAAACAATATTCATAATTATTTTTACAAGTAAAAAAAAAAAAAAAA
>JAIPUX010001880.1:2020294-2031070 GCA_020142125.1 Phrynosoma platyrhinos | reverse complement strand
ATTTCCTCATTGTCTAGTTTGAATGTGTGTAAGTTCTCGGTGGTCATTGCTTTTGTTTTCTTTACGTTCAACATTAAGCCTGCCTTTGCACTTTTTTCTTTCATCTTCCTTAGTTGGTGTTCCAGATCTGTGGTATTGTGGTGTCACCAGCATATCTCAAATTGTTGATATTTCTTCCTTCTATTTTCACTCCTCCCTCTTCCATGTCCAAGCTTACTTTCCTTACAGTATGTTCTGCATATAAGTTGAATAGGTAGGGTGATAGGATGCAGTCTTGTCTGACCCCTTTGCCATTTGGGAACCATTCTGTTTCTCCATGTTCTGTTCTGACAGTAGCCTCATGTCCAGAGTACAGATTCCTCATCAAGACTATCAGATGTGTTGGCACTCCCATGTCTTTAAGGGCATTCCATAGCCTTTCCTTCTCTATGCAGTCAAAGGCTTTTCTATAGTCTATAAAGCACATGCTGATTCTCTTTTGAAACTCCCTGGTGAACACCATTGGCCATTATATATTTATGGTGTGATCCCTAGTGCTTGTTCCTTTCCTAAACCCTGCTTGGACCTCTGGGATTTCTCTCTCCATGTATAGTTGGAGCCTATGTTACAGTATTTTGACCATAATTTTGCTTGCATGGGAGATTGGTGCTATGGTCCTATAGTTGCTGCAGTCTCTTGTGTCTACTTTTTTGTGGATGGGGATGTATATTGATCTTTTCCAATCTGTTGGACATCGTTTTGTTTCCCATATCTGTTGACATATGTTGGTTAGCACTAGCGTTTACTCTAAAGTCAATGTGGATTGCAACAGTTTTATTGGAATGTCATCTGTTCCTGGAGACTTGTTGTGAAGGAACTGTGGTCATGAGAAGTAATGCAGATTTTCAAAGCAATGATGAGATTCACCCCAGCACCTTACCCCACCCCACTCTTCCACATCAAATGATGACAATGAATTCATTAATAAATCCAAGATAGATGTATGGCACTGGAAGTTTCATTGCAAGGGAAAGATAAGGGCAAAGAAAGAACTTGTTTGTATTATCATTATTACCACTTTTGAATATTTAAAAACTGCTTAAATTCATCACCTGTTATCTTAATGGTAAAAGAACCTAAGCAAGGTATATTGTCATTTTTATGGAAGACCTTTTAGCCATACAAAACATGGCTATAATTCCCAGTCAGTTTCCATATTCAAAGTGCTAATTTCCCCCTTTTAAGCATTTAACAGCTCTCAATACCTCAAAGCTCTCTGATATGCCTACCAAACCTCAGTATCCTTCTTCACATGTTCTTTTCATGTGTCCCCAGTAAGTTCAATGAGACAAGTGAATGACAGAAAGAGGGCCTTACTATTTGTGGCACCCTGGTTGTGGAATGCTCTCTTGAAGGAGGCCTATCAAGTGCCTTCTTTATGATTTTTTAAAGTGCTATGCAAAGATTTTGTTTTCTTCCTAGCCATTTTATTAATCTATTTTTAATATTCTAAAACAAATTGTGGCTGTGATTCTATAAGGAACAGCGTAGCACAATAGTCCTGCATGTGGTCTATGCTACAGCTGGCCATTCTGCATGCTGCAGACTTACAAATGAGCCACTGTAACTCCCCCCCCATGGATGTTCCATGGCTGGTGAAGACCAGTGATGGATTATAGAACAATCTGACTATGATCCCATAACCAGACACAGAATCATTAGCTCATTCACTGAAATCTGGTGGGGCCCTCCAGAGGTTTCACAAAATGGTCTAATTATTCCACATCTGGTTATAGGCACAAGGCTAGATGCTTTGGCACTGTACCACACCAAAAATCCCTGTCCAACAGATATAGAATGGCTGGTGGGGAGCAGAAGCCTAACAGGACACCCAGTTCTGGGGGGTGTCTTTGGTCATTGCAAAGGGTGGAAGCACCAACGTCCACAAAGATCCCTCCCCCGCAAGACATATGCAGGCATGAGTCAGACTTATGTCTACATTTACCACTAACAAGATGCCACCCAGACTGTTATACATACATTAGTTCTCTGGCTTTTAAAATTATCTAAATTTAATTATTTAATTATTTAAATTTTATAATGTGTGATTTTTCATTCCAAATTGTTATTTTATGAAGTTGAATTTTGACTATATGATTATACATTTATGTTTTAAGCCTCCCAGAGAATAATGCTATTCCAGAGATTTATAAAGGTATAACAAATATAAGCATGAGTAGTTTAAAGGGTTACATCCCTTCACAGATTTCTCAGATCCCTGGCTGCTACAATATAGCAACTAATAGTTATCTAAGGGGGGATGCAGATGGATGGCCGTGGGCCACCTTGGGAAGCAGAGGATTGGGGCCGAGGCTGCCCCACGCCTCAGCCCCAATCCCCCCTTCTGCTGTCCCTGAAAGGAGCGCTAAAATGCCGCTCCTTTCAGAGCCAGTAGAAGAGATGCATCAGCTGCCATGAGGCTCTTCTGTGTCTCTTTTCGTGCAGCACATCAAGATGCTGCACGGGAAGGACGTCTTGATGGCACACGCCACGCCTAATGGTGTGCACCATCATGACGTCCTCAGGGAGGGGTTGGGACACCCACCATGTGGCTGTCCCTCCCCTTCCCTGCCTCCAAGACAGTGCAAAGCGCCATCTGTAGAGACCCTTAGATGCTGAAGTAATAAGTTGGGGGAGAAACACATCCACTTCATATTAACTTTATAGGAAAATTGTTCCTTCAGGGTTAGATTCAGCACATCTCATACATTCCAGTTCCTTTCAAGAAACAAACAAACCTCTACAGGACCTCAACATCATCACCAAGAACTTCCTCAACACACCCTTCCTACTTAAGAATGCCAAAAAAGATCAGCTTTACCATGGAACCAAGGTGAAATAGTATTAGAGTTCCTTTCAAATCCAGCACGCCTTGGAAGTTGCTCTTCTTTGAACCACTGAATTATGACTTCTCTGGAGAAAGGCCTTGGAGGGCGTTCCCAGGTTTTGCTGTATTAATTAAAAAGAAATGGAAGTTAAAACCATGCAAAGGTTATGACCAACAAAACAGTACTTCCACTGTTATATAATGAAAGACACTCTTTCCTTTTAAAAGACACACAAGTTAAACAGGAAATTATTATTTAGAAATACAGTTATATTTCCATATCCACAGATGGCTTGGAAAAAAAATTAAAGTATAAATTCCACAATAGTTAACCTTGATTTTGCCATTTTATATTAGGGACCATCTTACTACACCATTGTATTTAATGGGACCTGAACATCCACAGATTTCAGTATCCATGGGTGCTCATGGAACCAAACCCCAGCAGATAACATGGGCCCACTGTGCCAGCTCCCATTGCCTGTAGAACATCTTTATTTTTTTGAGGTAAAATGAAGCTTTAACTAGGTTTTAAGTTTAAATATGAAGTAAAGATAGGATGAGGTGGCTCAAGTGGTTAAGATGCTGACTTTGTTGGTTGCAAGATCAGCAGGTTGGCAGTTCGAGGTGCTGCATGATGGGGTGAGCTCCTGTCACTAGTCCTAGCTTCTGCCAACCTAGCAGTTCAAAAGCATGCAAATACAAGTAGATAAATAGGTACCACTTCAGTGGGAAGGTAACAGTGTTCTGTGCAACCATGTTGGCCACATGTTCACAGAGTAGTCTCTGACAACGCTGGCTCTTCAGCTTAGTAACAGAGATGAGCACCGCCCCCTACGGTTGGACACAACTTAACAACCTTGTCAGCGGGGAATATCTTTACCTTTATAACAACAGGATGGCATCATCTTTCTAATAATATTTCAAGGATCATTTCTGAGTTGTTTCCACTGCAAACTTCAGCATGTATCCTATTATGTTTTATTACAAGACCTATAATGTTACCAGTTGCATAAGTTCAGGGTTAGTGTTATCTGGTACAGTTTGTAGAAGATACCAACCTGTGCATCCAAATCAATTGAACAAAGTGCACAAGGCATACAAAGGTATCATCCAGCTAAGCTGGACAAGTGAAAATCTTTATTCTACTAGTGTTAAGTTGAATTTAGGTCTTCATATTTCTGATAGCAAGTATAAGAACCAGCACAGACTTTAGAGATCCTGGCGAAAAATGGATTTCCTTTGCTGAGTGATTGCTGCCTCACCAGTGACTTTTAGAAGCCATACTACTTGGCAAAACAGTTTTATAACAATGAATGGCAACTAATGACTATTACATTGCAATTTATATTAGTATGCATGTAGACAACTATTTCTGCATAACAATAATACAAACTTACACACAATGCATATTGAAGTATTTAATAAGCTGCATGTCCATAGCATCCTGCCAACAATGAAGAAAATTTCACCTCATCTTTGTGGCCTCACAGAAAGCCAGAGAAGTAGCAGGATGGTAGAGTTCCTATCTCCATTTTGAACCAAGTACTTAACATACACATTGGGCATGTGCTCAAATTAATAATTAAAGGTTAATTGATTAAATATGTGTACATCTTGGGAATTTTTTATGAAGCAGGATACTTTCTTTTAAATGCAAAAGTAACTGAGGCTGACAGTAACTATTAGCTGTAATAGTCTTGAAGGCAAACAATGAATACAACATATAGAACACAAAGCATTCTGTGATGTAAATTTTTCCAGTATATAAACATGTCAAATCAGTTAACCTTTAATTATTAAACAATTAGTAACAGACAGCTGATTAAGTGAAAGGGAATATTTAAATGATTCATAGATCCACTTTTATCATGGTGCCTCGGGTACTGGTTGGATAATTTAGGGCTGTCTACACTGACCAGGATACTTCTGTGGGGGCAGCCAAGAGTATCCTGGCCCTGCAATTGCCCATGCTACCTTGGCCATTGCAGTTATCTACACAGGCATACCATTGAATCACATGGCTAAGAACCTTGTTCTGACTAATACATCCACCACCACCATGGGTCACATACTTCTGAGATCAGAACAAGGTGTCCAGCAATAGTCACATGGCTGAGCACCTTGTTGTGACCTCAGAATGAGCAACCTGCAGTGGTGGCAGATGCACTGGGTGGCCCAGCAAGATGGCCATGCAGACAGCTGCCATGGCACAGGAGATCCAGAGCAACAAATATGTTATTTTAGGCCAGTTTAAGGCTTGTAAGCCTGGGTCTGAGGTTGAACATGACAGACATTATCCAGACTGCTTGGACCAGAACCCAAGTTTGGGATGTGTGTTATCCAAACAGGATTATGCCAGAAAGGGGATGGGAGGGAACAGGCATTTTGTCCCAGACAGACAAGGCCACAGAATGCTTTCTGAAATGGTACAGGTGAGCAAGAGTCAAGCCCACCTGGCCCAGAATAGACAGGCAGCAAAGACTGGCTTCCTGCTGCTTTGGGGGCAGGGCGTTTATATGGTACACAGCCCAAAAGCAGCCAGAAGCCATGCAGAAAGCACATGGACAGCACTCCAACCTGGAAAAGCCAGCACAAAAAGGAGTGGCAAAAAAAAAAAACACACTCCTGCCAGTAGTTGGGTTTGGGACTGCAGCAGAGGCTTGCTTTGAAAGCATGCCTATGCTGTCACCACACTCCTGGAGCAATCAGGGCTGGCATGACCCTTTTGGCCGATCCACTTTGGGTCTTAATCTAGGGATGCTAGAAATTATTTAGAACAACACTTACCATGTCCTAACTTTTCTGTGACATTGTGATTTTGCTGGAGGAGGAAGTTTGGATCTAGTTTAACTCAGCTCCCCACTTGTCCTTTTCCTGGCCTTTCTACTAGAATATTTTAATTAGTTGTGCCAGCCAGCTCATCTGGCTGGCAAATCTCTGAAATCATCTGGCAGAAGATGATGCTGTGAGAAAAAGAATTCTTCTGGCTAAGGCACATATGCCTAATCCTAGCCCCTACAGTAAGCACATCTCTGAGTTAGGATTACATTGAATCCTAATTCAAAGCTACTATGGCAAAAACTAATCTCTAATATTTGTCTGTGTTTCAGTGGCATAACACATTGAGATGTCACAATTCACCCTGCTCAGAATGAACAGTATCAGAGTAAAGCTCATCCCTACATTTTTAACACCATCACAAAAAATGTAGTAGGAAACCATTTTGAAGTGAATGGATTATGGCTCAGGAAATTCTAACTAGTAATCCTCCAATTCCACTGAAAATACCAAGACATATTATTTAAGTGTATAATGAATCCTTATTTTCCTGTTTGAATGTCCAGACAGATGCATTCCATAGCTTGTGCAAGAGTACCTGACTCTATGATCATATAATAATATCACCTGGGGATGGATAAACAGCTTTTGAATAAGATTATTCCCATAGGCTTTTAAAGTTCTTTTCATCTTCAGTTGTGAATTAAGAAACAATTCACATCTAACTGCTGCTGAATTCTATACTAAATGGCTTTCTTTAGGAGGTTCAGAACTCAACGCTGAAATATACCCAACAGTCCTTCAAATGTATTAATGTTTTTATGACTTTATTTCAGAAAAGCTTCACTTATTGAAAGTGACTTAGAATAACAAAAGTAATGGGAATATTGTTTTGACAAACAGCATACAAGCATGACATAAAGAATTCACCACCTTTTAGGGTCTGCTTCCTAATCAAATTGGGAATTCCAGCAACCATTAGAGGCAAGATGCTGCAGCAAAATACATCAAGTCAAACGCACTGCTTGTCAGATCAGAACACGAAACACTGAGCAGAAAGGGACTGAGGGTCCTGATGTCCTGCTGGGCTACCAGACTTCCCAACAGCAAAGCCTGATAACTGCAAATCGTGACATTAAAAATGAGAATACAAATCAATGGAAAGAGGTTTGCTCTTACTTAGTGGAACTTTTCTGTGTTCATAAAATTTTAGAAAACCAACAGCATGTTATGGTTCACACTAGCTTGCTCATAACACCAAAGCTAATTAATAATATCATATGGTGCCATGAAAGCCCAGGGAGAATGGTGGATGAAACTTTTCCCAATTCCATCTGCTACAGGGTTGTTTTTCACTGCTGGAAATTCACTGACAGGCAAGGGATCAATACAAATATCAGAGAAAGCAAAGAAAACTCTTTAACTATGGTTGAAAATGCATTTTGGGAGGAAAATGGCAACCAAAATCTCCCATTTCAAATTTGCTTTTGGGGGGAAAGCCTAAATCCAGTTGCTAGTATAATCTAGAATAGATGTACTGAAATATTGGGAAATACATAAATATTGATTTATTATTCAAAAATTGACTCACTGAGTTTAATTTTACTGGGACTAACTAAGGGGGGATGCAGATGGGTGGGCCTGGGTCACCCTGGGAAGTGGAGGATTGGGGCCGAGTCTGGCTCACACCTTGGCCCAATCCTCTCTCTTGCTGGCCCTGAAAGGAGTGACAAAATGCTGCTCCTTTCAGAGCTGGCAAATAGGGCACTCTAAGAGCCATCGTGCTGCTCTTCTGCACCCCTTCCAGCGCAGTGCGTCAAGATGCTGTTCCAGGAGGACGTCTTGACATCACGCACCATGTGTAATGGTGCGTATCATCATAATGTCCTTGGTGTAGGGTTGGGGCACCCAGTGTGTGGCTGCCCCTCCATATCCCTGCCTCCAGGCTGGCCCATTGGGCTGGTCTGTAGAGGCCCTAAATTTAGACCATAATTTTGGATCTCCTAATCTGTTTACTGTCAGATTCCCTAATCCAGAGAGCCAGTGTGGTGTAATGGTCTGAGCATTGGACTATGACTCTGGATACTAGGGTTTGATTCCCCAATCAGCCATGGAAAACCATGGGAAACCTTGAGTGAATCACACACTCTCAGCCCCAGAAAAACCCTTAGGGTAACCATAAATTGGAAACAACTTGAAGGCACACAACAACAACAACAACAATGTGAGTTCTAATCCACACTCAACCATGAAAATCTTGGGCAGGTCATGCTCTCTCAGCCTCAGAAAGCAAGGTCAAATCCCCTGTAAACAAATTTTGCCAAGAAAACCCTATTCACCTTAGTGTTGCCGTAAGTCAGAAACAACTCAAAGCCACACAACAACAACAAACTAGTTTTTTAAATTATTATTTTCTGAATTTCTGATTATAAATACTGTTGAATTTATGCACTCTAGCAAAGCTGATTGCACTCAAGTAGTGGTTTTTATGATGCAAGAAATTACATGAACCAGGTGCTTACATTCTTTATCACTATGACAAGTTTGCCAGAGTAGGGAGCAGCTCTGCATTCTGCTACCAATCCATGGCCAGGATACAGGTTGAGAGATCCTCATGTGTACATGTCACTTATGTATGCGGATGTGTTTTGTCAAGTACTGTTGAGGTTGGTATGCCCATCTGTGCCATGCAGTGCCCAAAGCCCACCTTCCATCCTACATTAAAGCACTGATGCTGCCTCATATAGGCATTCCATGGTTCAGATAAGTGCCAGGCAATCCTTCTTCCCCCACCCCATAACTAACACACAGTGATTACAGAAGGCCTAAGACCACCAGCCGACTGTTGTGGATCTCATCACTGGCATCATCATTGTGCATCCGGTAATGGGGATGGGGGTAGCCAGCCTTCTCTGATCCTTCCTCACAAATAATAATAATAATAATAATAATAATAATAATAATAATAATAATAATAATAATAATAATAATTTCTACCCCACCCCTCTGTCAAGCAATCAGGGTGGCTTACAACAGCTAAAAATCCACACAGTCATTTATCTCATAGTACACTCTAAACCTCACCCCATCATTTAAAAAGTATTGAACCAAATATCATTAAAACAGCTTAGGATAAAACATCAAATTAAAATAAACCAAATAAACCATCTATAACAAACAATACATGGCAAGGGCAGTGACACAAGAAAATGGGAGAGGTAAAAATAAGTAGACTCCTGACGCCAGGAATTCTAGTCAGGAAAGGCCTGCCAAAAGAGATCCATCTTCACAGGCTTTTTAAAGCTGCTTAGACTCATAATCTGACAGATCTCATCTGGCAGGCCATTCCATAGTCTGGGAGCAGTTACTGAGAAGGCCCTCTGAAGGTTGCAGACAGCTTGGGGCCTTTGCAAGCTGTCAGAAATAGTGCACATTAAATTGAGGCACTGCCCTGGCTCAGTGCTAGGGAATCATGGGAATTGTGTGTTGTTGTTTTTTCTGAGACATTGAGCCTTCTCTGTAAGAGATCTCTGGTACCACAATAAATTACAGTTCCCATGATTCCCTAGCACTGAGCCAGGGCAGTGCCTCAATTTAATGTGCACTATTTCTGGCAGTCTGCAAAGGCCCTTAGTTTTCATTGGCTGTAGCAAATTCATCCCAGAGGACCGGAGTGCATGGGAGGATTGTATGGGAGGAGGTAGTCCCGAAGATAGGTTGGACTCAAGCCATTTAGGGCTTTAAAGGTAATAACCAATGCCTTATATTGGGCCTGGAAACTAATATGCAGCCAGTGAAGAGACTTCAATACCGGTGTTATGCAGTCTCTCCTAGATGTCCTCGAGACAACTCTGGCTGCCATGTTCTGTACTAACTGAAGTTTCCAGACCAAGCACTAGGGTAGCCCCATGTAGAGCGCATTACAGAAATCCAGATGAGAAGTTACTATCACATGCACCACAGTCTCATGGTCCCTTACTTCCAGGAAAGGGTGCAGCTGGTATATCAGCCAAAGCTGATAACAAGCACTCCTGACCGTCGCATTTACCTGATTAATAATCAGGAGCAACGAATCAAGGAGCACTCCCAGACTGTGAACACAGTCCTTCATGGAGAGTGTGGCCCCATCCAGGACTGGAGGTTGCAACCCAATTCCTGGTTTCAGGGCTGCTACTGTGAGTACCTCCATTTTGTCTGGATTCAGTCTCAATCTGTTTTTCCTCATCCAGCCCATTACTGCCTTAAGACAGTCATTGAGAGGAGAGATGTCATCAGGAGCCAAGGCCGATGATTGAGACAGGGAGAAATAGATCTGGGTGTCATCAGCATACTGATAACACCCAGCCCCATGTCTCCGGATGATCTCACTCAGCGTCTTCATCTATAGGTTAAATAGCATTGGGAACAGAATGGCGCCTTGAGGGATACCACAAGTGAGGTCTTTTTTTGCAGAACAACTGTCTCTGAACTGCACCCTCTGGGATCTGCCTGAGAGGAAGGAATGGAACCACTGCAATGCAGTGCCTCTGATTCCCAACCCTCTCAGGCGATCCAAAAGGATACTATGATCTATTATATCAAAATCCACTGAGAGGTCTAAAAGCACCAACAGGACCACACTACCCCTGTCAATACCCAGATGAAGGTCATGAGTCAAGACAACCATGGCAGTCTCAACTCCAAATCCCATCCTAAAGCTCATTTGAAATGGATCTAGATAATCAGTTTCATCCAAGACAGCTTGGAATTGAAGAGCAACCGCCCTCTTGATTACCTTGCTCAGAAAAGGTAACATGAACACTGGCCTATAGCTGTTCATATCCAGGGGGTCCAGGGAAGGTCTTTTCAGAAGCGGCCTAACTGCCATTTCCTTTAAACAAGTTGGAACATGACCTTCCCTGAAGGATGCATTGATGATGTACCCAAGGAACAACCTCAAGGCACACACCCTCCCTGGACAGCCAGCCATGAAGGGCAAGGATCAAGAGGGCAAGTCGTCTTTCTCACACTACCAAGGAGCTTGTCCACATCCTTGATACTCACAGATTGAAAATGATCTAGTAAAGTTACATCAATAGAGCTGCTGGATACCTCATCTATTGATTCTGTTATCAAACTAGCATCCAAGT
>JAIPUX010001880.1:2001138-2017075 GCA_020142125.1 Phrynosoma platyrhinos | reverse complement strand
TTCCACTTTATTATCTCTTTCTGGCCCACGTGTGATAATGTCCTAAGTCACAAATGGGCAATTTTCATGGCTATGACACTAATTTTTGTTGGAAAATTTATGTATTGCATTCTCCTTTCCCTTCTTAGATAGACAGGGAATTCCCTCTCTCTGGTCACTCACTCTGGGAAACTATTTAACAGACTCTCCCAACATTCTAAACTATCACTTCTCAATCTCAGATACAGTAACAGTCCTCCTCTGGTAGAATTCAAAGATATAGCCATGTTAGTCGGTATAATTAGTATTAATTGCAGATAGATTCTTTAAGACTTACCTTTAAGACTAACTAGAAAAAAATTAAGAAGTTATCAGCATGAGATTTTTTAGACTTGTGTCAAGTCACAAGCTTCTGAAGAAGTATACTGAAGTCTGCAAAAGCTCATGCTGACAACTTCCTAATTTTTTTCCAGTTAGTCTTAAAGGTGCTGCAGAATCTATCTGCAATTAATACTAGTCCTCCTTTGAGTGAGATTAATAGCTTTCTTTCTGCTATATTAACTCCAGTTAGATTAGGTTTTGGTTCTTTTATGTAAATATTTATTAAAGCCATTGTTTGTTTTTAAACCACAAGCTGTTTGTCATTTTTTGATTTAGTCTTTATTCTTTAGGAAAGCACATTAAAATGTAGTCTGACCCCGTTTTTTGTTGTTGTTTTGGGGGTTTTTTGTTTGTTTGTTTTTGGCTGCTCTGCTGATGAATGCTGAACTCTAACAAGTTTAACATTCATACGTTCATATTTTAGTCTCCCTTTAAAAAGGTTAATACCATGGGAAACTAAAAATGCACCCCACATTTTTCTCCAGACCAATTGTGTGCTCATCTTGTCAAAATCTCTCTCTCTTTCTTTCTCTCTTTGTTTGCTTATTTTCAAAACATAGGTGACTAGATGTTCATTTGGGGTTTTTAAAAAAGTATTTTTAGTAAAGCAAAGCTTTACTTTAGATGAGAACCATACATTCTGGAGGCTTCTATGGGGCCTTTCACAATTCACCTTCATAGTACTTTGATGCCACTTAAACAAGCATGATTTCAGCCTATGGAATCTTGGAATCTGTAGTTTTATGATGTACAGTCAGACCACCATATCCATGGGCTTGTCATCCACAGATCTGAGCAACCATGGATGGCAAGCCCCATTGTCCCCAATGGTTGTACATGCACACAGCTATGCTAGAGGGCACACACACATCATGCCACTATTAGGGAGAATGTGATTTGAGGTCCTGCATCTTTTTGTGTCCATGGTGTGTGCCTGTATCTTGAACATATTCCTTGCAGATATGGAGGTCTGACTGCCACGGGGCTCCACTGCCTCCTTATGTTACAAATCTCCAAATTCCATAAGATGTGGCTCTCTCAACCAATAAATTAAATTAGGATCAAAGTGCTATAATTGTGTAGCATGAAAAGACCTCAGTAGTGTCAGTGTTTGTTTTTTGTTTGTTTCTTTTTTTTTGTTTTGTTTTTTAAATATTTATTTATGGTATTTAATAATATATATAATATAATATATAACATTTATCATTAATCAAACAGCACAAAAACACCATAAAACAAAACAAACAAACAAATTAACATATTTGATAAGATTAGAGAAGGAAGATCATATAAATAATGCTTCTTTTTATGTTTCTGTTTATTCTTTCTTGCTCTTTTTTCCCTTTCCCTTTCCCTCTTTCCTTCCTTCCTTCCTTCCTTCCTTCCTTCCTTCCTTCCTTCCTTCCTTCGTTCATTCTTCTTTTCTTCTTCTTCTGTTCTTCCCTTCTAGTTCTCTTTTTCTATGAACTTGAATTTTCTTATATTATAATATATATAAAACCATGAGCATCACACATAAAACAAAGATAACACACATCACTTCCCCACTGGTGGTATTCCAACTGTTTATGGCTCTGTCTTATCTTCTCTTATTTTTTTTCTTTATTTAACCATCCTTTCTCCAACAATCTTTGGATCCTTATTTGATTATTAAAAGTCAATTAAGTTCCTAAATTTACTTAGTATCGATCTTCCAATAGACACTAATTTTGATATCCTTATCTATCTACCTATCTGTCTATCTATCTATCTATCTATCTGTCTATCTGTCTATCTATATTTCATCTAAATTTCTTATCTCAAAATTTTCAAAAGGTTTTTTTTTTGTTTCTAACATTTACTTTTCTCCCCTACATAGCCATGTTAGTCTGCAAAATCAGTATGCAAACTGATCTTGTATCACCTTTGAAGCTAACTAAAGTTGGTAACATGAGCTTTCATAGGCTTGAGCCTACTTCCTCAAATGCAGAGTTTGGTGTGGAGAATCCAGAAACAGGTCTATATAAACCATTTATGTGAGAATGTCTTTCCAATTCAAAATCTTGTGGGTATGGAGATGAGGTGGCAAGTACAGTTTTAACAATGGTCTTTGGGAAACAAAGAAGGAAAGAAAGTTGTTCCATACAGCCAAGGATAGTAGATAACCATATGAGTTAGTATTGGAATGTAGTGTGGGAAACAAAGAGGGGATATGATGAATGGGCCGCGTGCCCTTATGAGGATGAGGACTGGATAGTGTTGAAATATGTGTAGTGTGCCAAAAAAGCATTATCTCTGTTTAAGCCATAGCTGTTGAGCTGTAGTCTGTGGATACATTCCCATTCTGTTGTTTCTCTTTCCAATCTTCCTTTGTAGCTCTTTTGTTCAAGGATCACTGTTCTGAGGTCTGAGATGGAATGCCCAGGGAGAGTGAAGTGTTTTGAAACCAGTTCTTGTGCATTCTCATTCCTAATGCCTGGTTTATGTCTATTTATCCCTATGGGTTACACACTTGTGATTAGCTAGTTGGGGGCTACATGGGGACTGCAAAGATTTCCCAATCCCCATTTAGCATGAAGCAGCCACTGTGATCAATGGCAGCTTGTTCCCCTATTGTTTGGGAAGCAGCTGACTGCTATTCCCACTCACCCCTTATGCAACTGATCTCCAGTATATGTGTGTGTGAGAGGGGGGACTGAAACAGGGGTCAGTTATGGGAGCGGGTGGAAATTGCAGCCATCTGCTTCCTCATCAAAATCAGAACAAACTCCTGTTAATTGCAATGGGTACCTCCTGGTAAGTGGGGACTGGGAGGATTGGGCTGGGATTCACTGGGTAGCACCATGCCTATGGTTCTGACACAGAGATAAATCCCACACAGCATATTTAGATGCAAAGCCATCATTCAATAGTAAAGCACCTACATTCAGTCTCCAACATGCCTAAGTAAGGCTAAGAAATACTGACTAAAATCTTGTCAATCAGAGTCAACATTACTGGACAAGATAAAGCAGTGATTTGGCTCAATATAAGACAGATTCCTATTATGTTTCCTAGCATGGTATCCTCTTCCCAAATGCTCAGAATTTAACAGGCCCCTGAAGATTAGTCCAATGGGTGGATTTTCACTCTCATCCCTCAAATTTTCGGGAAAACATTGGACCAATTATGTGGGCTCTGTACTAGTACTTAAGAGTGAATTGCTGCTCTAAAAACACTGTTGTAGCAATGGGCATACCTGTCCTTTTCCGCTGGCACTGAATGACCCAGAACAACCTAACAAAGTTCCTGCAGAGAATCCATTATTTCCCAAGGCTCTTTTAGTTATGTGTGGTGTTTAGATTAAAAAATAAATAAAAGAACTAGGGAGAGACACGATAAGATTATGAAAGGTGTGGAGAGAGTAAGTGACAGGGAAATATTATTAACTCTCTCACAATATTCAGGAGATTATCTTCTATTGAAGCAAATAGGCAACTGCTCTACAACAGATAAAAGGAATCAGTGAAGACAGACCACCTTATCAGTGAAGACAGACCACCTTATCAGCTTATGGGAATGCATTGCCACAGAGTATTGTAATGGTCAGGAGCAAAACAAAATGCTTTTTAAAGGATTTAAAAAAAAAAACCATGGAGGGCAGGCTTGTAGGTAGCTGCTAGCAAAGATGTCAAGAAGCACAACCAGGTTCATGTCTGAGGATAAAAACCCTTAAGATTACTTCTGACAATATGCTTGCATTATGAACATCCCAGTACATCTGTCCTACAGGACCTGTTTACTATTGGATACCAAAAAGCTGAGCTATATAGATTTCTGTTCATTTGTACATTTGAGTTTTAAAGATGTCTTAAAAGCAGTACAACAATATGCCTCATGTTCCAGAATTCTGAAGGGAAAGAAGCTGGTGTTTGGTTTGGTTTTTGTTGTTGTTGTTGTTGTTGTTGTTGGGTTTGGGGTTTTTTTGGGTTTTTTTTTTTTTTGGTAGTATAGCCAGCACAAATTCCTTGTCCTTACAACAAAAGTTCTCTATAATCAAACCCTGCTTATCTTTCTGCCTTCATAACTTGATTAATAATACTTGAAAATTAATTATTTGCAAAATTCAATACAAACTGACTTGATCTCCCAGTCTAATAGGGAGAATGAATTTTAGGAGATTATCGTACTTCTGAAATACTCTTCCAAACTGAAGCTTAATTTGGGAGGCAGCCATGTCCTATCAAAAGGATTTTGCTGCCGAAGCCACCGGGCAGGTCCAACCGGGCTGCAGCCTGGGGTCCCAGCGTGTTTTGGTGGCCATTTTTTGAAGTTGGAAAGTTCCTGGTTTCAAAATAAGGCTGCTGAAGCATGCCAGGGACCTGGGCTGCAGCCGAGTTGGACTCACCCGGTAGCTTTGGCAGCAAAATACTTGTGATAGGACCTGACTGCCTCCCAAATTAGGCTTTCATTTGGAAGAGGTAAGATGGGTTATTTCAGCAGTGGGATAATTTCCCTAGTTTTCAACCAGTTTTTGCTCTTTCTGATGCTGTTCTTCCCTCAAAAAAGAATAAAAATGCATTTTACCAATGAGTATTTTTAAGAATAAATTCATAATACCAGGGCTAGCCATAACACTACAGTGGTTGCCTGAGGTAGTAGCTTGGAGATGTCATGAAAGGGGAGTATATTCTTAGTTATTTGATACATTTTATTGTATTTTTAATTGCCAGGGAGGAGAAAGGGTACTTGTGGGATTATATGCCTCCAAGAATTTCACTGACTTTGAATATCATGTCATTTATTTCAATGGGGTTAGTGGGTGAATGGAGATATACCATTTACTGCCCCACCTCAGGCAGGCAATTATCTTGGGCTAGCCCTGTAAATTTAAATGTGAATGTGTGCGTGTGTTTTAAGATGTATAGATTGTAAAAACCTATAGAATTCATTCATGAAACAGTGACGTGGACCAGAAATAAACTGATTTGCCTCCACTAGCCCGGATATGCTCCTTCTTCAGGCATCATTTTTCCATCTATGCCTTCTTCAACTTGCTGACTATCTTTTTCTTTGTTCACTAGTTTTAATACTCCCTTGTTCTCCTTTGCAGTAGTTGCTGCTGGAAATGTCCAGAACATGGCTTTAAATCCCAGCTCCAAACCAAACTTTTATATAACCCATCTCATACTCCTAATCCTCAGGTATCTAAAGCCTAAGCACATATAGTCTGGTTTCATTCTTCTCCCCATCTTTGCCATCAGCCTTTATACCCAACTGTCTACATTTCCACTTTAATCTCTTTGGGGAAAGAAGAATCTCTTAGTTACAGTACCATAAACAACTAACTTCATGCAAGTAGACTTCTTCTCCCACAATGACTAAGCATTCATTGGGCAACAGTCAATATGTTGCAACCTGGATTATTAAACATTTAATTATCCAATCCATATTACTTTTTCATCTGCTCCCCCCCCCCCCAGCACTCCTCATACACTCCAAATCTGCTCTGGAGGGTTCCCCAGAACTGCTTTTATTGGGGATTAATGGAAAAGATGACTCCAGTCCATTAATAATGTCCATTTTGGTGGCACATATACACCGCTGGATTTCACCCATTATTAATAATACATTGATTATACATGACCAAATATATTCCAATCTATATGTACTAGATTGTAATCATTTTCAGTACTATACTTCTATCAATTCTAGAAAGACAATAGACTGTAAAACAGCTTTCTAAATCATGTTTACCTATCAGAAAGCCTTTGCAAATTTCTTATATATGTTCTAGCAACTCATCCCTTAGAGAGCAGGTTTTGTTTATTCTGAATGAATTAATTTTTAAAGCCAATGATTGTGACTGTAGCAACAGAAAACAACACTGAGAGGAAACTGACCCTGTGACAAGGCAGACATAAAATAGAAAATGTGAGTGAAGGGGCAATGCTGTGTGGGCCAATGCCCATGTGGCCCCTCAGATGGAGGCCTGGAAATTTCAATGACAGCAGCTTCATTTATGAGCAGTAATATGTAGTGTTGCCTAACTACATGGAGGCTCTATACTGTGTGAAGAATGACAGCAACAGTACCAGGCCAGCTGTGTTAGGAAGCTGGTGTCCTGATGTAGTGATTAGCATGAGACGTGGTTCACCATTCAATGGTGAATGATTCTACTGAATGTACCACATAGATGGTTTCTGTAGCAGCCAATGACATGAGGGCTGTTTCCAATTGTCCTTTCCACACACACATTTCAGATCACATTTCAAATAGCATTATTTCTAGGAAGGCCTATATTTTTGGCAGCCCAGTGGTTTAATACTGCATGGCTTTTGCTATAAACAATTGTACGTGACTCTTTTCCTAGATGCACATATACAGTTTTTAAAAGGTGACTGTGTGATCTGTATTGGTCACATTGTTATAATTAACATAAAGCCAAAGGAGCCATGTTTTCCATAAGAAAAATGGCAAAATGATATTTCCCCTTCCTTCCTTTGGAAACTTTTGTTTACTCTCATGTGTGATGAAATGTTCTGGAGAAGATGAAAGCTTGGACCCAATTTCATAAGGTTAAGTTGGCCTGATATAGATGTTGCCCGTATACCAAGTTTGGAATTGCTGGAGTTATAAGATAATAAAGCAATAAGACTCTTAAAACACCTTTTCTAACACACACACACACACACACACACACACACACACTTGTTATCTGTCTTCAAGTATTTTCTGACTTATGCTGACCCTAAGGCAAACCTATCAGTGGGTTTTCTGAGGCTGAGAGTGTGAAACTTGCCCAAGGTCACCCAGTGGGTTCCCATGGTCAAGTGGGGATTCAGACTCTGCTCTACAGAGTAGTAGTCAAATGCTTAAACCACTACACCATGTTGTCTCTCATATATAAGGGATCTAGGAGTCTTTGGGCCATGTGCTGAATATGAATCATCAATGTAGTGCAGCAGCTTAAAAAGCCAATGCAATTCTAGACTGCATCAATGAGAGTGTAGTGTCTAGATTGAGGGAAGTAATTGTACCACTCTTTTTGGACAGACCTCACCTGCAATATTGTGTTCAATTCTGGGCACCACAATTCAAGAATGATTTTGAAAAGTTGGAGTGTGTCCAGAGGAGGGCTACCAAAATAGTGAAAGGTCTGGAAACAATGTCCTATGAGGAGCAACTTGGGGAGCTGGGTATGTTTATCCTGGAGAAGAGATGGTTAGGATGTGATATGATAACCCTGTGTAAATATGTGAAGGAATGTCACATTGAGGATGAAGCAAGTTTGTTTCCTTCAGCTCCAGAGAACAGGACCTGGAACAATGGATTCAAACTAGAGGAAAGAGATTCCACCTCAGCATTAAGAAGAAATTCTTGACAGTAAGAGCTGTTCAACAGTGAATTGTGCTCCCTCAGAGGGTGGTGGAGTCTTCTTCTTTGGAGGTTTCTAAACAGAGTCTGGATGGCTAACTGTTGTAACTGCTCTGATTGTGTATTCCTGCATGGCAGGGGGTTGGACTGGATGTCGCTTGTGGTCTCTTCCAACTCTATGAGATGTATGTGTGTATGGGGGTGTTGGGGTATATATTCATACACACACACACACACACACACATATTGCAAAAAATAATGATCAAAATATTCAAGAGAATCTCACCCCCAACCCTTTCCCACAGTAAAAGTTGAAAGGGCATCATTGGGAACAATTTCCAAATGGGACTATAATAGATGAACATAACATGTATCATCTTGTTCATATAGACAAACCTGGTTGTTACCATCATGGTCGGAGGTGAAATGAGAGCAGCATTGGTCGGCTTTGCCTCTTGCTCACTATTCAGACCAGCTGCTTGAAACAGGTTACTCAAACCAGCCACTTTTCCTTTTTGGATGGCCCTCAAGGATTGGTGCCGATACTCATCCCGAGCCCGACGTGCTTTATGGCTCCTTTCTTCATCAGCTGCTTTTGAGCGACGTACTGCAAGGATGAGAAAATAAAAAGTGTGCTTACTTTCTCTGCAGACAAGGAGAGTGGTCCAGTCTCAACCCATCAAGATGAGTCTGATTGCTGAACTCAGCAGTAAAAGCATATACAGTCAGCCCTCCACATCTGTGGCTTTGACTTCTGTGGATTTGATTATTCATACATTTGAATAATGTGTTCTCTCTAGGAATCTCTAGGTTCTCCAGCTTGACTCTCTGGACAACTTCCATCAAAAGTCATACTGAAGGATCTACAGATTCCTAGAGAGAACACTCACCTAGGCTTTTTAGGCCCTCCAGTGCAATCCTATGGTCAATGTCTGGCAAATGTTGAACATAGAGTTTCCCCAGAGGACCTAGAAATTTCTAGAGAGGTATTCTCTCAGGTAAAAAAAATAGTGGGCTTTTTATTTGCAGTTTTTCCACTTTCATGAGAGTCCTGTGCCCCTAATCCCAGTGAAGGTGGAGGGACCACTATATATGAGTAACATTGCATAGATAGGGCCCAAGTGTCAGATCCTATATAATTTGATTGCAGTTCTTGGACCCAGTCAAAACAGGCAAAATTAAGCCACCTTGCTTCACCTACTAACTTTTCTAAATAAAGGAATAACTCTATATATAGATCAATCATTTTACAGCTGTGTGATTACCTCTCTCCTTTTGTGGCATGTCTTTTTAGACTGTAAGCCTGAGGGCCGGGAACTGTTTAATTAGCTATTTGTAATTAACTCTGAGACCCTTGGTGGCTGAAGAGTGGAGTATAAATACAATAAATAAATAAATAAATCTAGATTAAAAAAACTATTGAAAGACTCCATTCACAAAGATTAGGCAGATTTCTTCCACAAAAAATATGAAAAACAACATAAGAACTGTTGTCAATATGATTGAATATTATGAAAAAAAGCAATGACAAAAGGCTTGTTATGCTTGTGTGAAAGATTTGTGAAAGCTTGTTAGCTGGGAAAAGTTTTTGCCTGCAGGTGGATTACATGAAAACAACACAGAGAAACACAGCCAAGGTCATTTGTTTCTGGGAACTCAGAAGGCAAGAAGAAAACAAATTAGGTCATCTAGTTTCGTGAGAACTAATGGTCACATGACACAAGACACAGGAAGAAGGCTGGGTTTAGAAGCTGTTTTAGCAAATGTCTATAAATGTATCAATCTGGGGGTGGAGTTCTTCTGGCTTGGAGATTCCTTTGTTTTCTGCCTGCATGATGGATGTTCTAAAATGTAAATAGTTATTTTTGTTCATTCTGCAACTGCAAGAATAAAATCCTTCTTTTGAAGAGAATCTAATTTCTGGTCTAGTTCATGGAAAGCTGCAAGCCACAGGCTGCATTCCTCAGTGATGAGCAACAGATTCCAGAGATGGATGAAGCTGGTGAACAGAGATCCTGCACATGTTCAGCTACTCTGCTCAATTCAACTCATCTTAAAAATAACATCGGATGGATATTATGGATAAGTTTGGGAAGCTAACAGACTTTAAGATTAATAACCAAAAATCAAACATTATTACTAAAAATATGTCACCAGAAGAAGAAGAAAAGATAACAAAGATAATTCATTGCAAAACTGTGAAAAAGGCAAGATATCTAGGTGTGTGGATCACAAAAAAAACATATTTATTTGACAACAATTATAAAAAAAACTGTGGATTGAAATTAAGGAACAACTGACAAAATAGTCAAAGATAAAATTATCCATTACAGGAAAGATTGCAGCAGTGACAATGTCTATTCTTCCTAAATTTTATTTTATTTTTGCAAACTTTCCAATAATAACAAATAAAAAAATTCTTTGATATGTAGAATCAAGAACTCAAGAAATTTGTATGGGAAGAGAAGAAACTCAGAGTAAAATGGAAAATACTGATTTAAGAGAAAATTGTGGCCTTGACCTACCAGATTTAGAACTATACTTTCAAACGAATGCAATGTCAATGGTAACTGAATGGGTTAAACTGAAGTGGGTTAATCTAAATTTGGAAGGGTTTAATCTTTGGTATGGATGGCATGCATACCTTAGATCAAAAGCAAAGTGGATATTCACATTACAAAACAATGGTATAGATAAAATATTCTTAGAAGATAAACCCAAACAAACCTCTAGGCTTTACAAAACACTGTTGAAAAGAAAATTAGAAACAGATTTTGTGAAATAGGCTAAAGATATAAGAAAAGAAACAGATCTAAAAAGTTGGATCACCACAAGAAAATACACATATAAATTTAATATATATATATATATATATATGTGTGTGTGTGTGTGTGTGTGTGTGTGTGTGTGTGGGACAGGTACCAGAAGATGGAACTTAGATGGTATTTAACATCAGCTAAAATAGCTAAAATATATAAAAACCAAAAACCCTTGTGTTGGAAATGCCAACAGAATATAGGATCGTGGATATGTATGTGGTGTCCAATGATACAACGATTTTGGAAACAACTTCATATTACTATGAGCAAAATACTTAATATATCATATGACCTGATTCCAGAGATATACCTACTCAATATGATAAAGAAGATCAAAACAAAAGATAGAAATAGATTCTGGAAAATCATTCTATACATGGTGTCATTGGTAAGAAATCTTTTAATCCAAAAAATGGAAATTTCCAGAGATACCAACTATTGATGATTGGCTGATCAAAATATTAGAAGTCATAGAAATGGACAAATTAATAAGAACAGGACTTCTCCACTGGAAATGTATGTATAACAGATAAGAACCAACATTCCTTTTTCTTAATGTTTTGTAAAGAAAAGTGGAATTATTAAAGGAAATATAACATAGATGTATGAATTAGTACTAACAATTTAAAATCAACCTCCTAAGCAAAACATGCAAAAGAAATCATAAAGACAGAGGAAAAACATAGACAATATAATAAAGTGAAATAAAAAGAAAAATTCATACAAAATGGACAATATGAAGAGAAGTTAATCTTTTGCAAAGAGAAATAATCTAAGGGCCTTTGCAGACTGCCAGAAATAGTGCAAATTGAGTCCACTTTAAGGGTTAGGGTTAGTGCTAGGGAATCATGGGAATTGTTTTTTTTGTTGTTGTTGTTTTTCTGAGACATTGAGCCTTCTCTGTCAGAGAGCTCTGGTGCCACAATAAAATACAGTTCACATGATTCCCTAACCCTAACCCATAAAGTGGACTCAATTTGCATTATTTCTAGCAGTCTGCAAAGGCCCTAAGTTAACTATAGTAGAATAACGTGGGGACATATAGTAAACTGTAAATATGTATAATATAAAATACTATTTAAGCTATGTATGAAAATTTAAATAAATAAATCCAACAACATTCGCATGTGGGGCGGGGACATCTCTCCTTTATTGGTTAATACTGACATGTCTCCAAATATGGCAGGACCTGGCACCCTTGGTGCATCTCTCTCTTGTTAAGCCAGAGAAAGAAGGTTGGTTGTTCTCTGGCTTACTGGATGAGAAACAAACCACATTTCTGTGCCTTCTATATTTGAACATCACACTAGCCTAACCACAGATTGAAAGTCAGCATGCTGGCTGATCCACAACAGATTTTTTTAGAATTCTCTCTTGTCTGTGCCATGAAGAAAAAATGAGACACAAATCATATATAACACCATTTGCCCAGGAGAGAAAGGACAGCAGAAATTTAGTCAATGATCCAGGCTGAACCATTAACACTGGAAAAGAAAATGCATAATAGTTCTATTAGAGCAGGAGAACTTATTGGCTGCTCTGATGGGATTCCTGACTGCAAGTTCTTTGATAAAGATGTGAATGAATTTCTGCTGCACTGGGAATGAACCTGAGTGAGTCACATCATATGGGATAGATTAGGAGATTTACATATTTTATGGCCTCCTTGGTTCTTTTGAAGAACTGTGATTCACAGGGCTAGGCTTGCATGTGTTTTATGAGAATGTCTTATGAATATGCATCTCAGTTTTTTCCCCCTAATGATTTACTTCAGCAGCTTGTTTATTAATAGTCCTAGGTCTGTAAATTAATTTGGAAAACACACAACAAATAATCAAGCTTCAAATGGCATTTGACTAAAAGCATTGAATTGTCATGTTTATGTTCATCAGATGAATTAAAAATGAAACTTGGGAAACATGCAACATGAGAACATGCCCATGAAAACTTTAGTAGCCCCTGCCTAATAGTAAGCATTTGTATAAAGGGGGTTCCTATTAGGAAAAATAGATAAGGTCTAATGTCAAGTGAGGAGCACAGCTTTTATCCTTATCATATTGGTTTGCCCCAGTATAGCATTTTATTCTTCTCAGGAATGTGTGGCAGACATTAAATGGTAGCTTTTATATTATATGAAGGGAAAAATGTGATACTGGGGAACAATAAGTAGGGACTGCTGTATCTTCCAGAACCAAATGAAATGGCCTTCCCACATCCTCTTGATGGGGAGGTTGGATAACACATGGACCAAGCCTATTCTGGTGCAAACAGACTGGATGCCATCTGGCCCATTCGGCAACAAAACCAGAGCTTATCCCTGTTAAAGTATTTTATAATAATTCTCTGCTTACTCCAGATCTTTCTGGAAAATCTGGAGACCTCTGATCCAATGCTGGGAAGCTGATCAAAATGCATCCTGCTCTTCCATCTGAGGTCATTAGCAGTGGTGTGTGTCACTCACTCACAGTCAGAATGAGGTGCCCAGACATGTGACTGAAGTTGGGTACCTCATTCTGATTTCTGGAGAGAATAACTTACTGTCACTATCGTCACACCAGAAAACCCAGCAGGATGCCCATGCAAACAGTTGCCTATGTTGAAAGAGGGGCTCCTAGGTAATGGGGGGAGGTCAGGGCAGCTTTGGGGCCAGAATACTCCAGGCTGCCCCTGAAGTGTCCTGGCCCATGCAGACAGGGCCACAATTTGTTGCCTTCCCTGGGGTCCTTTCATGCTACTCAGTTATAACACTATGACTCCACTTTAATATTGTAGCATTCTGTGTAATCCAGGAGTTTTTAGTTTGAGGAGGCACTACAACTCTCTGACTAAGAATTTAAATGCCCCTCCCTAGACTGGAAATGCCAGGTTTCCACAGATTGCAGCACTGTCCATTAAAGCAGAATCATAACACTATAATTATGTAGTGTGGCATGATCCTATGTGACTTCAGTCATTAAAGATCCAGCTTGGCCCATCAAGAGTTAGTATGATTATCTGAAGTGGAGGAGAGGGAAGCAGAGCAAGACTAAGGTATTTATCTGCTCAATATGAAGGATAAGATGGCCCTCCCCATTCCAGGTATGGCAGCCATCCATACTGGCAGTTCAATCTTACTTCAGTATGGATGATGGAAGAATATTGTCCCACACACCTGAAGCAGCAGGTTAATTTAGGAGCACAGAATGCGTTATGTGGCAGATGAGAGCAGCTACAGACTCCACTGCTGGCCACTTACAAGGGTCCCACATATTGCAAGTAGAATGGACTACTATTCCTTGTCCAGATTGATTTCACATTCATAAATCCATTCTGCCTCAATTCTTTACCCATTAATTCTTTTTCACAAAAAAGCACAAGTATGTGTCTTATTATTGACATAATTTTCACATAAGATAACTGTATATGCATTTGACCATAAAATATGTATTTTAACACATTTTACCATAAAATATGTGATTTTTATGCATTACAAAATTGTATATGAATTCTTTGATGTTCTTTGCACCTAGGGGTGCACCACAAAATTTGGGAAAGTGCAAGCTGAGATCCTGCAGCATGGGCTGTGAAACATACCTTTATGATGGCAGAGCTATGTCACTGACACAATCCATAACCAAGTTAGAGATTTTTGACAATGTGCAATGGGACACTATGCAAGTTTTCTCATTGAACAATGGGGGGTCCCATCACACAACAGGGCACTGTAAAAGGTGGGGATATGTTGTTCTTGCCAGGTACTGGGCACCCAAGCCTTGCCACTGTCTCCTGTTCTGAATTAACAGAGTCCCATGGCTCTGTTGTAGGCCATTTGCCCTCTCTCCTTGTCACTGTGCAAGGCCAGACTGTACCAGAAAGTGTCATACTATTGTGCATCATGGCTGTTGCACAAAGCCCATGCTAGTTACTCTGCTTGTGTAATGGTTCGGATGACACAGCTACAACAATGCTCCCCTCCTGGGAATGCAGTTGTGCATTGCCACAATTCTAAACTACACAATCATGAGTTGGTTTATGATGTGATACCTTCCCAACAGGATGCCAGGTGCAAAAGCCCAAAGAAAACAACAATTGGTCTTCATATTATTAGCCCAGGAAACACAAATCAGATTAACTCATTTCAAAATGCAGACTAAATGAAATCCTCAAGCAGCCCTTCATGGAAAATAAAGTATATGGTCATGCTGGCTGGCTGGGGGATTCTGAAATTACACTCTTAATTTACTTTCCAAAGTGTGATCACAACAGCTAGTTTAATCTCCATACACCAAGTCAGACTAAAATGTGCCTGCACCCCATAGGATGGGGTCAAAGAAGAATGGAGGGTCATCCTCACCATGCCCTGTTAGAAGTCCTGGCAGTATCTGGCTGGATCACAATTAGAATGCTGGCCAGGTTGGAAATTACTTTGACACAGTTCTTATGTGGCTATTCCCTAAAGCAATGGCAGCCCAATTTGAGAATTGTTAATGTGTTTTTTTAGGAGCTCCAAGAAGCTATTTCTCAATTACCTTCAGAGGAATGGTGTTGTTATTTGTTTGGCTTGATGAAAGGAACCACAGCAGTGAATTAAGCTGAACACTAAAATTAGTAACGCTTCACCTATTGACTTGGCAATAAATAGTTGTGAGATGATGAGATGAATTGTCATTCTGTTGGAAATTCTATGTACTAAATAAATTAGTACTGTCATCAATATCATTGCAACATTCACCCTCCACAGCAGCTGTGCTAGCAGTGTGCCTTTTTGACCCTCTTGACCCCTGGCACTGCTGAACATAGCAACTGACTTAGTGGTGGCAAGACATGATGGGACCTGGCTCTCATCCTAATGGATAATTTGGCTTCTGTAGTCAGCACATAATAACAAAATGACATGAACGCTGACATCTCTGCATCTTTCTGTCTTTCTGTGCTAGTGAACAGAAGCCAGGCTAGCAGTACCATAAAGTGGCAGGGAAAAATAGGGCAGGATTTGTTCACACCAACTTGGAATATATGAAAGCATAAGCCTGAAGTGCCAAATTTGGTCAATAAGAGCAAGATTCTCACCTTAGCTACATGCAAAATGATTTAATTTCAGGATTACAAAGGGCATTCATGACTGGAAAGAATGCTTGCTTTAAAAATATTTATAACATGTTTTGGTGTCTCAAAACTACTGTAGCAATGTTACCATACCAACCAAAAAATTTTCCTCACTCCATCTTGAGCATTTTCTTCCACCTCTAGGAAAATATGCAACCCCATTGGCAAATCTCTTTTTCTTCACTGGATCATTTTCCACTGAAACAAAAGGTCTTGCCAATTTATTACAACTAACGTTTTGATGCTCACTTTCAATACAAAGCCTTTCCCATAATTTTACATTAAATACATTTGCAAACTGAGAACCATGGTAAAGTATGTGAAAGTGGGGGGGGGGG
>JAIPUX010001880.1:1986952-2001038 GCA_020142125.1 Phrynosoma platyrhinos | reverse complement strand
ACTGCCAGTCTTAAATGGGGTCACACTTTCCACCAAGGACTGTGTCTGCAGTCTGGGAGTGCTCCTGGACTCATCGCTTCACATGACAGATTAGGTGAATGCGACAGTCAGGAGTGCCTGTTGTCAGCTTTGGCTGATACGCCAGCTGCACCCTTTCCTGGAAGTAAGGGACATAGCAACTATAGTACATGTGCTGGTAACCTCACGACTCGACTTCTGCAATGCACTCTACATGGGGCTACCCTTATACCTAACTTGGAAACTACAATTAGTCCAAAATATGGCAGCCAGGTTGATCACCTGAACATCAAAGAATGATCATATTACACCTGTTCTGAAATCCTTGCACTGGCTGCCCATTAGTTTCCGAGCACAGTATAGGGTGTTGGTGATGACCTTTAAAGCCCTACATGGCCTGGATCCATCGAACCTAGGGAATCGCCTATCTCCATATAATCCGCCCCGCGCCCTCAGGTCCTCTGGAAGGAAGTTGCTTCAACCAATAAAAACCAGGTTGGCAGCGATCTCCCAGAGGACTTTTTGTGCCAAAGCCCCTAGACCAGGGGTAGGCAACCTTTCCCCTTTAAGGGCCGAGGGACTTCAGCTCCCAGAATCCCAGGAGCTATTGGCCAACATGGGACTATTGGCCAACATGGCTGAGGCTTCTGGGAGCTGAAGTCCCTCGGCCCTTAAAGGGGAAAGGTTGCTTACCCCTGCCCTAGACTGTGGAATGCCCTGCCAGAGGAGATCCGTCAGATATCCAACTGATGGATCTCCTCCATCAACGGGCAGGCATTCCTGGAATAATACTACTTTTCAACTGGCTCCTTGTCCTCAAATAGTCTCTCTTTTCTTCCTCTATTTAATCAGAGTGCCACATGTTTTAATTTGGGTTAGATGTTTCATAACTTACAGTTTTAATCAGATTTTAATGTTGATTTAATTTAATTTATTTTAAGGGGGAGTTATATGTGGTTGTATTGTTTGGGTTTTATGATTGATTTTAAATGTAAGCTGCCTTGATAGCCTTGACTAAAGGTGGGGTAAAAATAAATTATTATTATTATTATTATTATTATTATTATTATTAAGGAGGTCAGAAGTGGGGGCCCTGAAATTGTTCATCCCTGCTACATGAGCTTTGGTGGAAGCGTAATATTGTTCCTTTAATTTTTCACTTTTGCAAATGCTTTCTGTGCTACAAGGTATAATTTTATTTCAGCTTAGATAACAGATCCAGGTGAGAGCTCTCTGAATCAGTTGCTCAGAACTAAAGTGCTAAAGGTCCCTTCACACTTTGCCTCTGGGGGTAAACTCTTTAAGCACTAAAATATGTGTTACATTATCCATACCAGTTTAAACATGTGCTTAAACCAAGGTGCTTTTATTCTCAAGAAACATGTTCCTAGCCTGTATAATTTTAAGGGACCTCATAACCATATGCCCCTGAAAATTGTCCAGATTTAGAGCCCCAGTATAGATAGCAAACATACTGGACTAGAGCCCCATTCTTGCCTTTTCTTCAAAATGGAAGTGGACCACAGCTGGAAAAGTTACTTGTTCAAAGGGACTTTTTGCATTACTTATTACCCTGATTGCCCAACAGGTACTGTTACTCCAATCAAGAAAGTAACTTGCCAAGTTACTTGTTACTAACTTTCTACTGTTATTATTGTGCCACTGGAAAAAAACAGAAAAATGTTTTCTGGTTTCCTGCATTACTAATCATCTTAATTCTGAGGGGACTACCCTTCCTGGACAGAAATAGAGAGAGAGAGAGAGAGAGAGAGAGAGCTCAGGCACAGCATAGCAGATCCTTCAGCATTCCCATACATATACATAGATGCTTTGGGTAATTGCACAAAAACAGTCACTTTCTCAATCCTTCTTTATTCCAAGTTTCCTCTCTCCTGAACAATTGCTCTAAATATCATATCTGAGGTGGCCTGGGTGTGTAGAGAGAGACATCTCCTCCTCCTCTAAATTTTATCTTTCACACACAGTTCGAGCCTTGAGCTGCTGTTTGGAAAACCCTAAAATGATGCCCCCTTGCATTAACACTAACTGCCTCTTTCTCTTTCTGGCAATAAAAGTCATCTCTTTCATTTGGGCAGGGTGGAGGGAAGGCAAAAGTTATTTAAATAAAATAATTTCCAGCTAATTTGAGTCTCTAGTGCAGTCCATGTTCTCCATGTGTCTCCTCCATGCTTCCTATGTCCCCCACCCTCTCTCTCACACATACTTGCTGTTGCTTTTCTGCTCCTTATTACCTGCACATTTAGGGATGTAATTCTTCACAATTTTCATTTTTAAGGAAACAATGGGTAATCTCAGCAATTTTCTTCCCACTGCAAGAAAGTTTTTGGAAATGGCATAATTTTCAAAATTGTCCACACCTTGAGACTTCTGTGCAAAATTTCCAGGTGGTCTATTTGGATATAAAACTGCACTTTTGTCATGATTCACAAATCAAGATTTGAAAAGCCAAGGGAATATAGTAGTGAAGTCAACTGACAGTTTGTTTGGATTACAAAACAAAGATCTGTTTCAGATCAGTTAAAGTCTAAGCAGACGGGCGGCACGGGGCCGCCGCGGGAAGCTGCGGATCAGGGCCAAGGCATCCGCATTCCTCGGCCCCGCAGCACAGCTTCGCTGCCCCAGGAAGGAGCACTAAAATAGTGCTCCTTCTGCAAATTGCCAAAGGTGCACCGCAAAAGGCTGCTGGTGCACCTTTGGCACCTTTTCCGCCGCAACTTTTGTGGACGCTGTAGCGGATATGCATCCTCGGAGCACCAGACATGCAGAGGGTCCAGCACTCCAACGACATCTTCAGGAAGAGGTTGGGACACCCAGCATGCGGCTGCCCCTCCCCTTCCTTGCCCTGAAGACGTCGCTTTGCGCCGTCTGCTTCCCCCCTTATATTCAAATCTAAGTTGTGCCCCCAAAACATCCCATCTTTAAAGATTCTCTTTCCGGACCCCCCTTTGTCCAGCTCCCAGCCCTTGCCCCTTCTAACATATAAAAGAGGTCTATAAACTGGCTGCCCCACTTCCTAACTCCTTATCAACCTATCTCTCCCAAGGCTTTGTTGACCATCAGACACTTCACTCAGGAACTAATGGGGCCATATACCCTAATTACTCTAGCCATTGCCCATCTGTCTCCGTTTTGCATTTCAATTGAATTACAGACCCTTCTGCCGTTTGCCTTCCCCTCCCACACTTTCCTCTAGTAAACCATAGCACTGTTTCTCTATCCCCATTAGTCCTATTTTATCATATTGAACTAGCACTACATCATTAGATCCCCTCATATTTCTCATCATGGCAGATTCTGACAACTTTCTGCACAAGAAATAGCTTTCTCTGTTCAAAAAATAGAATTAATGCTGTTTCCTGCATATAAAAGATGGTAGTTCAGGACTTATTTTGAGCAAAATTTGTACATGGTTTCCGCACGCATTATTTTTGTGCAGAAATTGTTGTCCCCTATACAAAAAAAGGGTAAATTTTGCACAGAATAAAACAAAACTGCGAAGATTTTCATCATTCTAATATTCTCCTGGTCATGATTTCCCAATACTCAAGAATCACATTTTTGAATATTATTTCCATCCCTCCTGTACAATATCCCTACAAAGGTCACAGGTGTAGACACCTATTTGACCATTCCTGCTCCCCCTCCCATTGTTCTAATTGTATCACAACACACCAAATAACAAGTAATCACCAAAAACACCATTATACTGCTCTGAAAAGTAGTGAATTACAGTCCCTGGCAATTACAGGCAAAAATTAACACTGTTTCAGCTCATTATTGCAAGAGGTAACTAGTTAGCTATGTGACTTGTCACAACTAACACCTTCATTCCGATGTCAGAAGTAAACTAGTTAAGCACACCTTTTAAGAATTGTGATGAATAATGCAATATGTAGCTTGCCCCATATCAACCTTGTATTCCCTGCAACACACACACACCTTTCTCCACAGATGTTTATATTCCCCCATAAAGAGATAGGTGAAAATTTCATCTGGTTCATCTTGTATCAGAATTTGTTACAATTCATAAAAATGAAATGTGGTAGAAAATTAGACTTGCAGATTTGTTCATACCTAGGGAAGGGTGAAAATTTTGTTTCAGTTCATTTTTAATCCATATTTACCAAAATTCTCAAAATGTCAGTGGGGGGGGAGTGAAATTCAGAGATGTATCTATTCCTAGCCCTACACATTCCACATAGTACACATCTTCAGCAGATGGGTTACTTACTTCGCTTTATGTGCATGCAGATAGAGGTTACTCCCCAAAAGTCTATACATAATAAGGCAGAGTAGGCCATGGGAGTCTTAATCATATTGTCCTGCAATCATAGTCCTGCAGTGCATTGGACATCATAGAGAAAGAAAACTGGTCCCTGGAATCTGCCTCGAAGCTCTAGGAAAACAATGTAATGGGCAAGAAGACTCTAGAAGTGTCCATAGGCTGGAAAAAATGACATGTGTGGCTGTAGGCAGGGAAGCTACAGGCCTCCCTTTGCCCACCCCATTATCTGACTCCATCAATGACACCATTTGATAGAGAGACACAAGTCAGCAGTGTCCCCATGTCTCCCCATAACATGCAGTTTGGCTCTAGTATGACTTTAAAAGAGATCAAAAATATACCACAACTAGTGGAATTAAGTATTTTGTTATTACTAAAGATTTCCTTCTTTGACACCACAGTTAACAAATGTCTAACTCCCACCTGCCTCGATATTGCACCTGAGATTCTTTCTTTTAAAAGATGTGAGTGTGTGTGTAAAAACTATGTATATTAAAGTCAGAAATCAAACCAAGGCTGTCTATACTACATTGTCCCCCATGCCAGAAGATAATATCTTCTTATTCTGTTGAAAAAAATAACCTGCGGCTTCTATCATTCTTCAGAAAGTTATTATTATATCCCTCCCTTTGCTATTGAAAGTTAATTATTTAGGATTGTACTTTATCAGAAACATTAGAGGCCAGGTACAGTCATAATTGATAGGAATATCATTTTTCACTTTCAAAATTAATTTGGTGTAAACAAAGTGACCTGGTCTCATATGAATGGCATGTCAGAGACTTTGAGCAATTGTCATTCAAGCAATTCTGAAGTCTATGAATAAGGCTGCATTCACAGCACATGTGGCCTCTGCTACATCATGTGAAATCCACAGTGGTGTTCCACAGAAAGCAGTATTATCACTTTTTCTATGTCATCTGAAATTGAAGAGAATGAAGCATTACATATGTCAAAAATATTTATGTCACTAAAATCTTTTGTAGAAAGCAGGAAAATTAATAGACCTTTCTCTGGGCTATGTCACTTCAGGTTATAGGTCTCCAGATACCTAAATGGCCTCCTATAAAAAAATATATGCACACATATAGTGTGTATGTGTATGTGTGTGTAGGTTATATGTGCACATATAACCAACATATGTCAACAGATATGAAAAACAAAATGATGCCCAATAGATTGAAAGGGTTCAGGAAAGGAAGAGGCACTAGGGACCATGTTGCAAACATACAATGGCTAATGAAGCACACCAGGGAATTCCAATAGAAAATGAGCATGTGTTTTATAGACTATAGCAACGCCTTAGACTGCATAAATCATGAAAGGCTATGGAATATCCTTAAAGACATGGGAGTGCCAACACATCTAATACATCTAATCCTGATGAGGAATCTGTATTCAGGACAAGAGGCTAGTGTCAGAACAGAACATGAAGAAACCAAATGGTTCCCAATTGGCAAAGGGGTCAGACAAGGCTGTATACTTTCACCCTATCTGTTCAACTTGTATGTGGAACATATTATAAGAAAAGCAGGCTTGGACACAGAAGAAGGAGGAGTGGAAATAAGAGGAAGGAATATCAACAATCTAAGATATGCAGATGACATCATAATACTAGCAGAAAACCTTCCAAACCTGGACAACTACTAAAAAAGATCAAGGAAGAAAGTGCAAAGGCAGGCCTATTGCTAAACATAAAGAAAACAAAAATAATGATGATGGAGAATCTTGACAAATTCAACCTAGATAATGAAGAAATAGAAGTGGTAAAAGAGTTCTCATACCTGAGATCAAATATTGATAGAAATGGGAACTGCAGCCAGGAAATCAGAAGAAAATTAAGAATGGGAAGAGCAGTTATGAAAGAACTAGAACAGATTCTAAAATGCAAAGATATACAACTAAACACAAAAGTTAGAATCGTACAAGCCATTGTATTTCCTATTCCCATATATGGATGTGAGAAATGGACTGTTAAGAAAGAAGATAGGAAGAAGATCAATGCATTTGAGATGTGGTGCTGGAGAAGAGTGCTGAGGATCCCATGGACAGCCAAAAAGACAAACGAATGGTTCCTGAAACAGATCAAGCCAGAGACACATTATGAGAAGGGAGAACTCACTGGGAAAAACAATAATGCTAGGAAAGGTGGAGGGAAGTAGAAAGAGAGGAAGGCCACATGCTACATGGATGGACTCGATTAAGGAGAACTTGTGTATGAGTTTACAGGACTTAAGCAGAGCGGTGGAAGACAGGGAGTCTTGGAGATGTCTCATCCACAGGGTCACCATGAGTCAAGATTGATTCAAGGGCAGTTAACAACAGCAACAACAACAACAAATAAAGTACTTGATGATAGGAAAAAGACCAGGCTACACACTGATAAAAATTTTGCATGGAGAATCATTCAGTAAAGTGAGTCCAAACCTACAACTAAAGTGATACAAGCCACATACAGACCTATCACTGCTTCTGCTGTTGCTTTCTTGATTATCTCAGACTCAAAATACACAACACCACCTCTCCTTTCCCTCCACAATTACCTATTAATAAGTACACAAAGCTGAACATGTTTACATTGCCACTAAGCTTTAATGCATAGCGCCAGACTCATTATAAGATACAGCATTCTCTTCAATGTTGTTTTTAAAAAGAAACAACCATTATTCTGTTACTACACACACACCAGATTCTTATTAGGGAGGATAGGTAAAATCTAATGTCAAATGTGAAGGACAATTTACCTTTATCACAAGACTTGTCCAAATACTGTATAGTGATTTATTCTCCTGAAGAATATGTGGCAGCCATTAACGGGAGCATTTATTTTATATGAAAGAAAGAAAGAAAAAGAGCAATGCTGGGGAATTCAACTTAGGTAGGAACTATATATGTTGGCTGCCTTGGGACCCTTTGACACAATAAGAGCACTATAATTCCAACTACCATAGCTTTATCCTATGGAATCCTAGAGTTTGTAGTTTGATGAGCCACTAGAATTGTCTGGTCGAGAATTCTAAAAACTAGCCCTAAATTGTAAATCCCAAGATTCCTCAACAGAAATTCATGGCATTTAAAGTGGGATCATAGTGCTATAATTGTATAATGTGAATGGGCCCAGGACAGGCCTGAGACATGAAGTGGATCAGCAGATGGTTCCTGTATTCACAAGCCAAATTTTATTTTATTTTATCGCACCTTTCTTCTGCTATAGGACCCAAGGCAGCTTACAGCAAAGTAAAAACAAAATTTGATGAAAAACATGATGATACACAAGTTTGTTTGTTTGTTGTTTAAATTGTTTGTTTTTAAAATCTATTGAATTATATGTAATGTAAAAACCCCTCTAATTTAAAACAGTATAAAGCAGTTTTAAATATATGACAAGAAAGACAGTACCAGTAAGTTAAAAGTTGTATTGTACCCAGGGTCTTTTGAATTATTTTGGCACTTGAGGCAGAAAACTATTTCTGCCTTTCTCTTACCCCTAGCAAAAAAAGAACTCTTATTCTTCCTCTTTTTCATTCAATAATCAGCAATTTGTTGCCTTTTCATGTAACCCAAAAGAGCTGCCCTAGGAGCTGCTCTGTCTAATTTTAGGGCCACCCTGCTATTACAGTCAGTTCATCCACACATTCTGTTTCCAAAGTGAATGCTAGACAGCCTTCTTCAGACAAAGGGAAACACTGTACGACTAATAGAGAATAGCCTACAGAAGTGTGCAGTAATGGGGACCCTCAGACAGTACCTCCTGGCTTGACAAGAGAGATGAAACAAGTACAAAGAATATCCTTTCTTTCATCTGTCAAGCACTAGAGTTATGGCGGATATAATATATAATCATATAATATAAAGTCATAGTTGCACAACCCCAACAGTTGCATTTTCTTGTTCACTTGTAATGAAATTAACCCTCATGCACTAGGATTGGTCATTCTAGTCCCCTTCAGTTACATTTTGTTGGAGAATCCATGCAGAATTGCACCCATGGTGTAGGCATTCCATGGGATTGTTAGTGGCACTGTTGTGAACAATAACTAAAGGCCTAAGCAGACTGGTGGCACGGGGCCACCCTGGGAAGGTGCGCCGCGGGACCGAGGCATCCCCATGCCTTGATCCTGCGGCGCCCCTTCGCCGCCCCTGAAAGGAGCGCTAAAATAGCACTCCTTTCACAAGTCAGCGAACGTGCACTGCAAAAGCTTGCGGTGGACTTTCGCTGACTTTTCCGCTGCAGTGTGTCCGGACGCTGCGGCGGGAGGTTGTCCCCGGAGCGCCAGCCATGCGGAGGGCCAGCGGCTCCAAGGACGACCTCGGGAGGAGGAAGGGGCGCCAAGCGTGCAGCTGCCCCTCCCCTTCCTTGCCCCGAGGATGGCTTTTTAAGCCATCTGCTGAGGCCCTAAGATCCCAAATCAAAAGAAAGGTGCACAATGCTCTGAGCACATAATTCCATGACTGTCCTTTAATATGTCAGTGAGAAGAGAAGAGAGCAGGAAAGGAGTTCAGACATGAACAATTTGCTCATCTGGGCTCAGAGGGGAGAAAGAAATGGTAGAGCACCCTCAGAACAGCATTGGTTGAATTGCCTCCCCATTCATTAGCTCCCCACCAGTAAACAGCAGCAACAACCCATCTGAGTTTGACAGCTATAGGGGGAAACTTTGGACATTGTACAAAGGGCTACAAAATAATACCTTGAGCTCTATCTAAAAAGAGAGATAGGCACACATAAGCTGGATTTATGTGCATCTGTGTCACTAACCGGATTCCAGGCACTGTGCTCTACATTTCATATGTCATTCCCCACTACCATCACCAACAAAAATATCCAGGACAAAAACATCCCAATAAAACTCATGCCATGGGCATATTCTTTGGCCCTCACCAACATCAAGTATTGGAGGAAAATGTTTTGTACTCCTTTTTTGGGACACCATAATGCAGAAAAGCAGAAGCAGAAGGCTAGCCCCATTCAAGGAAATCAAAATGTATTTCTTTGGATTATACCCTGAAATTCACTGCAGTCAAGAAATATCCCACAACTTATACAATGCAATGTTTCCTTTTAATCCTAGTGCTTGTGATTTAATGTGAGGAAGGGGGCTTGTGAGAAAAATGGATGTAAAAATGACAACACCTTAGGGAACAACCAATAATTTGTCTCCATTCTTGTACTCTATGTGGAAAGCAAATTATCATGACAATTCATTATCGCATTCAGAAGTGATCATTCATGACATTTAAACTAAAACATGAACAAGTTGGAATTAGAAAATGCGTGTCTAGGTAGAACTACACATTACCAGAAATATGGGGATGCTGCTAAAGATATGAAAAACATAATGTAACATGGAGTGGCTGTCTTTATAATCATTTTTTATAATGCCCACAAACACCACAAAAATCTGATTCTGAATAGGGAATTTAGGCCTTGTTTTCACAAACAGCAGGTGAAGTGTGGGCTATGGCTTCTGCATAGAGATATAGATATAGATATATAGATATTAAATCCCCATATACAGAAAGCTAGCATTTGGGGGGGAAACAATGGCAGATCTTTTCTCACTGACATACTCAGTATTATGTTGCTTGTTGGACCATCAATAATTTGGCCTCTACCCAATAAACTAAGAAACTGTTGCTGTTGCTGTTGCTGTTGTCCTCCTCCTCCTCCTCCTCCTCCTCCTTCTAACTTTCAACCATTTTGGCCTATGTCTACATTCTTAAATGTTAGAGACAGACCAGACAAAGATTTTGTTTGTGAGAATTAGGCCACCATCTAGACTCAAAAAGCTATCTAAATCCTGGAGAACAAAATCCTGTCTGACCTTGGAAGCTAAAAAAGGCCAGGCCTAATTAGTACTTATAAAGGAGGCTACCAGAGAATGCCAGGTACCATTGGCTACATTCAGAAGACAGCAATGACAAATCACCTCTGAATAAATCTTGCTAATACAACCCTATGAGAGGGTACCCATAAATCAGTTTTGGGCTGGAACTAAATTTCACAAGATTAGCAAAAACAACAACTGAGACAGAAAACTTGCAAATCCCTATTAGTGAAACTATTTTACCTCTTTCAATATACTGCTTTCAATATACTGTTGACTAGCATTCTCAAAACACTGGTATATTTCCATTCCAGGATTAAAATAGGGCATATAATAATAATGTAGATAAAATTCACTTTCATATTGCCTTTTCACTCATGTTGTTCATAAGCCAAACAATGAAAATGAAACCAGATAAGGTGGTATCTCTTATTCAGTCAACTAATTTGTTTTGTATTTTTTTTTTTGAAGCTAAGAAAGTAAAAGAGCAATAAAAAGAGAAAGTCATAGGTGTTTCATTAAATGAAATGGGGAGGGGACGGAACATACAACTACATCATTCCAGCAGCTACAGAAACAATCAACAGATTCAAAAAGTAGAAATTCTTGATAATTAAAAGCAGCAGGAAAATGGCCTGCCTGAAAACCTTTCAGTGCTTTCAGTGGGGTTTTGCACTGGAGCTGAGACAGAGGTTGGGGATTCTGGGACTTGTAACTCGTAGTCTAAAACAATCATTATCCAAGTTTGGGGCTGGAACTAAATTTCACAGTTGTTGCCTCTTCTCTAGAGATATTCCATTTTCAGTGACTGATACATGCACTGGACTAATGCATGCACCAGATTTGATGACTTTTAGGAAAAGAAAGGCAAGACCTCAGCTTAAATCCATATATTAATCCTAACTAAAATATGCTTATTGTATCGATGGAAGTTACATATATATTGGCTCCAAGTTCCCAGTCATTCAATGGACCTACTCTAGCTCAGAGTAACAAAAAAAATGTTCTTAACATTTTAAAGATGTATAAGTATATTTGTGACAAGGTTTTGCTTGACTGTTGTGCTTGGATTTGGCAGATGCTGTATCTTAAATCTGAAAAGTTTATCATGTTACTCTTCCCCACTTGGCAGCACTGGTGATGCTTGAGACATTTTTATCATTCTGTTTGTGGAAGGCTAATGGTATTCCCTTTCATTTAAAAAAGTAACAACTAGTAACATCAACATTTTTTCCATGTAACAAGTAATTCCTACATGTAACATTTTCTCTTTACTTTTTGACAATCAAAAACAGCATCTTTTAAGTATTTTGAGATGATTTCTTTCATTTTTCATTTCATTTTTAGCCTGTTTTCTTACTTTTTATTATTATTTTTCATAAAAAGGAGCAAAGAAGTAACAAAACAAACAAAAAAAAAAACCCTGAGTAATGTACTTTAAAATGGGGATAATACTAAGCATACTGTGAACAGCCAAAAATACAAACAAATGGGTCCTTGAACAGATGAAGCCTGAAATCTTCCTGGAAGCCAAGATGATCAAAGTGAGGCTGTCATACTTTGGCCACATCACGAGAAGGCATGTCTCATTAGAAAACACAATAATGCTAGGAAAGGTGAAAGTAGAAAGAGAGGAAGACTGCAAGTGTCAGTACCAATCAGCTCTGTTCCAAGGACTCAGTCTTGGTGGAAGAACAAAAAGACTTTATTGCAGACCAAGGACAATAACAATCAGTCAGTGGTTTAGGTTGGTACTCCCCTTCTGTGCTCTCTTGATACTATATATAGACTGGAGCAAAGCAAAGCAGCTTCTTTTATATACTGCTTCATACCACTGCTATGCAGTGTCTAAGTGGTTTACAACTGTAAGCTAATTGCCCCCCAACAGCTGGGTACTCATTTTAGTGACCTCAGAAGGATGCAGGCCTGAGTAAAGCCTGAGCCCTGGCTAGTATTGAACTTGCAACCTTGTGGTTTATGAGTGAGTGGCTACAGTACAAGCATTTAACCACTACACCACCAGGGCTCCTAGCCACCTAGCCCCACCTGTTTGCTATGTAACATTTTGACTTCTGCCTGGTAACTGTAGTGTAACCTTTTAATTTCTGCCTCCCAACTGTTCTTTGAAAATGGCACCAAAATTCAAACTTGCCTAATACACATAACACAATCCACACACACACACACACAACCAATACAGACTTTATATATACATTTCCCAAATTCATCCATAATGAAAGAACCAAAATCCTTTTGAGTTCTGACATCCCACCACCTTAGGCTTAGTTTTCCCCATTGTTCCCAGGTTTGTTTGGGTAAGCCTGATGAGAACACTGAGTTAATTTGGGGCCATCAACATGGTCGGTGTACACCCATTCATTCTCAGACTCAGGGAAGTGTTTCCAGCAAATTAAATATTACAGCTTGTTTTTGTGAATTCAGGAGTCCAAAATCTTAGCCACCTCAAAATGTTGTTCACCTTCAACCACCAAGTAATAGCAGCCCCTTCCATAGGTAAACTATCCATTTGCTGGAAGGTAATGGGGGAGTCAAGTTTTCTAACCCCTAAGTTTAGTTCCTGGACTATAGTTGGATTTATAAAACACCAGATGCAGCCACACTCTATTGTTGCCACCAAGTCCATACTTCTTCCCCTTTTGAGTTTACTAGTTTGACTTGCATGGTGTATAGAGAAACTCCTCCACTCACCATAGGGGTGCAGCTATTCGGAGTTGCCACCTGCCTTCTGCCACTGTCTAAGGCAGGCTTTGGAAGTTTTCTGAAGGCTCTACATTGTCCTCCAAATTAATGTCCTCCTATGTTTCTGCTGGCACAGCTGTCCTGCAGCTTGTTGCCTTGAGGGCCCAACTGGCTGTAGCTCCTGTGTTTGGTTGCGGCTTGCCTTGGTTGTCAATGGGGTTGTGTTAGATCTATATGGTCATCTGCTTGTGCTGTCTCCTGGTCGAGGCAATCAGCTATGCAGTGGCCCTTCTTGCCACATGCTAGGCAGAGACCCAGCTTCATGCATCGTTCCCTTTCTGAATCTCAGGCGAGTGTCTCTTTTCTGGCTCCTCACCTGCATTTTCTGGTCAATCCATTCTCCTCTTTGACCAATTCACCTTCCCCAGCCAAACAAATCCACTCCCTTACAATGCACAGATTTTCTCTTGAGAGGGTCCACTCCAAAAGGTCTGGTTGCAACCATTCTTTGAAGTATTGCACTTTCACTCCTTTGGGCCACTCAGGAACTTATGCAGCCAGATTGTAAAATTCCACAGCATATTCTGACAGAGTGGTTGCCTTGCTCTAATGCCATCAATTTAGTGTGGGCTTTCTCCACCCAAAATAGGTCCTCAAACCAGATTCCCAGGGCCACCATAAAAGCCTGCATGTCTCGGAGCTCTGTGGCTCTGCTGTCATACAATTGCACCAACCAATCTGCCGCTTTCCCTTCCAGGTAGGCCACCACACACCTCACTTTGGCCCCTTTGTTTAGGAAGGTTTGGCCCCAATTGTTCATGTGACTGGCCACTTGGGCCAATAAGTAGGATTTGCCCTTCTGTCAAATTTCAACCCCAGGTATGGTGCTGCTGAATCTTGGTTCTTTGGTGTTGGGATCGCTGGATTCACTGATCTGGCTGGAGTCAGCACTGTCATTGTCCTAGCAGTTCCCATCTCACCATGGGTGGGTTGTTCAGCAGTCAGTCTGGCTAATACATTTATCACCTCTGTTAAGGCAACACACATTGATTTCAGCTCTTTTTGCATGTGCTGCATCTGCATCCCATAGTCTTCCTCCTACTGGGGGCTCTGGTCCAGTAGTCTTGTTACAGCCACATCCCAAGCAGACACTCTTCCAGCTTGTTGTTGCTCCTGGAACCAGGTAGGGCCACAGTTCAAAACCATCCATCTTCTTCCTCATGGGCCAGTGTCT
>JAIPUX010001880.1:1959631-1973008 GCA_020142125.1 Phrynosoma platyrhinos | reverse complement strand
GCAATGGAATTCAGGATTGCCCTGTGAATTTCTAGCCTCCAAGGCTTCATAGCATAGCCGGTACCTCCATCAGGTGTAACGACGCCTTGGAAGCCAGCTGCCGGAACCTGGAGAACTGAAAATGAGAAAGGGCATCCACCAAAGGGTTAAGAACAAAAGGAACGTGCTGAGCTTGGAATAACACATTAAAGTTCAAACACTGCATGACCATCGCCCTCACCAAACACATGACTCTAGGAGACTTAGAAGACTGAGAATTTACCACCTGAATGACGCCTGGTTGTCACACCAAAATCAGATGGTCTTGTTAGCAAAATGGCTTGCCCACAAGTGCACAGCCACTACAATAGGGAAAAGTTCCAAAAACGTCAGGTCTCTAGTCAGTCCATGTTCAATCCATGTAGAAGGCCATGCCTCTGCAACCCACTGGCCATTCCAGTAAACACCAAAGCCATGGGCACCAGCAGCATCCAAATGCACCAGAAAGTCTGCTCTGAGCAGCATTTCAGATCACCAAAACGAGGTCCCATTGAATTGGTCCAAAAAGGAGTCCCAAACCTTCAAGTCTTCATGAATCCCCCTTGTATTCCTAATGTGATGGTGCAGTGCAGTAACCCCTGCAGTAGCCCTATACAATCTTGCGCAGAATGCTCGTCCTGGAACTACTACTTTACAGGCAAAGTTTAGCAATCCTATAAGGGATTGAAATTCATGCAGTGTAGCTTTTTGCTTCCCCAACATCACGCTAACCTGCTGCCTCATAGCCACCAATTTGTCATTAGGTAATCGAGAAATCCCAGCTACGGTGTCTATCTCGATACCCAAAAAGGTAAGCCATGTGTCAGGCCCTTCAGTCTTTTCTTCCACTAGAGAAACTCCCAACTCGGACATTAAGTCCTGAAATCCAGCCAAAGAGTCCCTACACTGAGAGGAATTAGGAGTCCCAGCGATCAAGAAGTCATCTAAATAATGTGTTATGGCCCTGCTACCTGTCCGCCTGACTGCATACCAATGAAGAAATGGGCTGAAAGTCTTGAAAGCTGAACAAGAAATCGAGGACCCCATTGGCATGGCTTTATCGAAGTAATACTTTCCCTCAAACTGAAAACCCAGTAGGTCAAAATCATCTGGGTGTACAGGGAGGAGCCTGAAGGTGGATTTAATATCACACTTGTCTAAGAGGGCTTCCTTACCTAAATTTCTAACCATCTTAACTGCAGAGTCGAACGATGCATACTTAATGGATGTAAGCCCAGGATCTATAGCATCATTCACAGAGTCACCCTTTGGGTAAGATAAATTGTGAATCAACCTAAACTCCCCAGGGGCTTTTTTAGGTACAACACCCAATGGGGATAAACACAGTGTGGGAATAGGCAGCTGATCATGAGGTCCCAATATCCTTTCAGCAGTTATTTCTTTCGCTAGCTTGTCCCTCATGATATTTGGCAATTCCCTCATGGAACGAGCATTAGGTGCATAGTGGTGTACCCTGGAACCTGTATAAGGGGTATGAAAGCCCAGGGAAAAACCATGAAATAAATAAGATGCAGCCTCCTTGTTTGGGTATACCCTCATCCATGCCACCATTGTATTTAAATTAATTGGTGACAGAGTCTTTTCCTCCTGGTGATACTGGCTGGGGGGCACCACCCAATCCTGACTGCTTATCTCTACTGCAGTAAGTGCCGGGGTGACCACCCCCGCAGGTGTTACACTTGTGGTCAAACCTGCAGGGCTGCCTCTTGCACTTGCCTGTGTTAAAATTCCAGCATATGCCAAATTGCTTTCTCTCTCCCGTGCCAGGCCTCGCATTTGGCCCTGTTGGCAGAGTAACCATGGGGACAAACCCGTTGTCACACCTGCTCGAAGGGGAGGCCCCTTCCATGACATCAGCCTAAAGCTCAGACTGTACATGTCTCCATGACAAGGAGTGCTCCTGTGCAGCTCTCATTCTAAACTGCTCATCGTATTGCAGCCAGGCTGCGCCTCTAGCATTATGATGGCAGTTAGTATAAGCTTTTATCATGATCTGGTATTTAGAAAAGTCAGAAGACCTAAGTGGCTCTTTTTCCTCTATAACACCCCTGTAAATAGTAAAACCCATAATCCAATTCACAAAATTATGCTCTAGCTTAGGGCGTTTGAGTGCCTGAAACTCTTTGGGAATGCTAAAAACAATGGCATCTTTTACCATGATCCTTGGGTCAGGATCCCTAAAAGTAAGGGAAAATAAGTCAATGTAATCTCCCTTCCATATCCTTTCTTTAGTGGAAAGAGGAAGGTGTGAGCCAAGGGGTGTAGACATCCCAGCATAAGGAGTTGCTTCAGAATGCACAGCCATTCCTGATAACACAGGAGCACTCAAAGGAGCCACCACAGAGGTGTTGCAAGCCAAAGCAATTGGCTGACCATTCTGCACCCTAGGGTCATGCACCTGTGAAACCACAGATGTCTGCACAGGTGCGTCCAAAGCTGCAGGGTTGGGGCATTCCACACCCACACCCTGATTAACCTGGCCACCTGGAGCCCATACCGAGGTGGGCCAGTTTGCCTGTGAAGGATTAGCAGGAGACAAACCTGAAACTGAAGCTTGCTGGGAAGCATCACCAGCCAACCGCACCAGTCCCCCCAAAGTGTGGCCTCACAACAGCTCAGGTGTCAAGCAAAGCCAAAGCAGCAGCAGCTTGATCTCCTCTTCACGCATCACAGGTTTGCTCCATTGCAGTGGCACTTGGAAAAACCACTCCTCGCAAGAGGTTATATAAATCAGCCACAGTAGGCTGCTGAGAAACAGGGACAGCTGCACCCTGAATCTCCACACCAGGGACCCTTTTCAGGAGTTCCCACACATCGGCAATAGTGGGGTGCCCAACCTTCACAGCCGAAACCATCGAAGGACCCGATGTCACATCCATCACCTGACCATCAGGTGTGACAGGAGGGAGCAGCACTTCAGTGTCAGTGGTACCAGAAGGGCTGGTAATAGGGCTGGCAGCAGTAGCCTGTAGCTCTTCTGGGCAAGCTTGCAGACCGCAACACAGGCCTGCACTGTAAAGCCCAGTTGTGCTAACTGAGCAGCAATCTCGTCATCTCTGCTGGCAGACTGGGGAGGCCTCTTTGAAGCAGAGTGACCAGAGCCGGGCACAGCCTAAGCTGCATGCTTTTTGGATTGGGCCTTACTGCAGGGCATGACTCCCCCCCAGTGAGTATAAAACAGGTCCTAAGCACAATCACCCAACTTTGGATGATTACCACCAGGCTAAAGGCCGCCCTTCCCTAAGTCTCAACAAGAGAAGCACTAAGCCAGGAAGCTTCACTGGCACAACCAACCGGGGGGGGAGGTGTCCACCAAGGGTCCTATAAGGAACCCAGCCCAAAGACAGGTATTGCCTTCACACACACTCACTGCTGGGGAGAGGTGTAAAAACCCTCCGGAACCAGTGATGGGGTCCTGACCTTACCAGACCGGGGTTGCCGGGGAGCCGCTAGGCCTGAGATCCAGTACCGGGTCCACGCACCTGGTGAAGAGAACGCCTACCACAGCACCCACCTCAGATAAGGAGCTCTCCAAGTGTTGGAGATGCGGAGGCCCTTACAGGCCCGAGGGGACCGGCCCAAAGGCCTCACTCAGCCTGTCCAAATTGCTCAGGGAGATACAAATTGAAAACTCCCGCAGTTAAGAAGAATGAGCAAAATCAGCAAAAGCCAAATACTGCAAAAGCTGAGATATTTGCTAGGCCAAAGCCAAGGAATTAGCCAGAGCAGAGCGATGTGACTCACTCAGTTCTAGCTCTAAAATGGCTGCCGCCACGTGGCAGCACAGAGCTATAAAGCACAAACTCTCGTCATATGTCTTGCAAGTTTAAAGTCACCACAAGTCTTCCCAAACACAGGCAAGCAACTTGATTGGACCAAGTGTGCAGGTGCTCTAATACCCCTGCACGCTTGACCAATCAGGCCTCTCTTGTCCTTATATGGCCAGTGCGACAAGAGATCCCTCCCAAGTCATCGGGGGGTGTCTTTCTCCTCTGACCCACTTGGAGTCCTGATTGATGACAAAAGGAAAAAACACAATTTTCAAAAGTGAGTGTTAATGATACTGTGTCATTAAAGGTTAGACACATTAGCAAAATGGGTGCCACACTTTAATTTCTCAAATCAAACTGCTTCTAGGTAATGAAACTTTAATTTTAATTCATAGTTTTCTCACTCTGTTTCAAATATAATCCTCATCATCTTCCTGGATACACTTATTAATGATGTGCTAAATATTTTAAACTTGGTAAAGTGAGCTTGTTAACTGGTCTGCATCCTATTCCATCAGCCTGAATCATTCATAAAAGTTACCTTTCTGCAGGGCTTCAGTGAATTCAGTTAAACATGAATCGATTTTTAGGTGAAGCATCTATGTGTATGCACTTTGAGAAGACCTGGATTCTGTGGAGGGAATAAAGATCTAGGGTGCTTCCAGATTAGAGGCTTTCAAGCACAAGATTTCAGTACTGAAAGTTCACAATTCTATACCTGTAACACACAATTCCATACTGTGAGCTATATGTTGACATGCAAGCGAACTTCACCATTTCAGATGATGTAATTTTTGTTTAATCTATTTCTAATTTTTTAATATATTTTTGCAGGGGCACATCTCACAATGTTATATCCAGCATATATACAATAACAGCCACAAGTAAAGGAGAGTGACAATGAACCCAATCATGTCACTTTAGCAGGCTGGATTCAAAGCCATTTTTTACACTAAACTGGTTTCATTTAAGTAGTATTAAAATTTTATTTTCGAGACAGAAAAGCATAGTTTCAAAGATGGGTTTTAAAAATGAATAAAGATGTCTTTACATCAACACTAACTATAATAGTAATAGTAGTAGTAATAGTGGTGATAGAAGAAGCTTCTGCAAAAATGGTTGAGGTCATTTTTTTTTCCAATAGGAGCTTGTGGAGGGGGGTCAAATGAAGCCTAAGTGGGAAAATTTGGAAGCAAATTTTCACCTTACCTTTGAAGGAATGCAAAAAAAAAAAAAAAAAAACATTAGGTTGAGATTGTATACAGCACATAGGGCACCCTTGCCCTATCCCTACCCTTGTTGTTTGCCCTGAATCTATTAACTATTCCCCTATGGTAGAAAACAGGGCTCAATGTGCCACATGACCAGTTTCCCGTCCTCTAAACTGGCCTGCAGTTGAGGTGTAGTGGGAGGTGCTATCCCATTATCCACTCTGAAATAAGATTCAATGGCCAGTTAGCTTTGCATGGACAACAGGGAGGGGTACAAACCTATCTTTTGTTTCAGATAACAAAATGTCCTGCACCAAACCTGAGGGAGGGTACACATAACACAAACTCTTTACAGTATTGTTTGAGCCTTGCTGGCTGTACTAGAAAGCATTTCTATACCCACTATATTTATGCTGACCTATGGAAGCCTGAATTCTCACCTCTTTGTATGTCAGAGTGCAAGCATTCTTTGTGTTGGTTTCCTGCACATCCAGAAGCAAAATAACTTCTGGAAATAAGTAAATAATGAATTTATTATTGGCAATAAATAACTAAAGGGTGGGCTACAGCAACAAAGCAGACTTAGGAGAAAGAGTTAGAAGTAAATAGCATTGAAAATTCATCATATTAATATATGGACAGAGGCAAGGGTTCAAGGGACCAGATGGTGAGAAAATGGATGGCAAGAAAATAATAGCAAAGAGGCAGTGGATTGAGAGGAAGCAAAATGAGAAAGAAAATCAAATCTAGTAATCACTCCAGGTTATGTGAGAACTTTAAAAGAGCTACTGAAATCTTACCCTGGCAATAGATTCAGCACCACAGACAGCTACTTTTAAGTCCTCTCTAAACCCTGCCTGCTGGTAGGAAATATGGCACATCACTGCCCCATAGTAAAGCAGGATTCCTTTCATTTCCAGCTTCAGCTAATTAGCTCTGTTCAAGTGACTGCTATTTAATGTTCCTAATGCTTAATTTTGGAACCAGCATAATAATTCCAAGTAGTAACTCCGAGTAAGTCTGATTTGAGCTTTAAGGAGTGTGTGAGGTACAGAAGCACAGGGAAAAATCTAGGCCAACCTTCTACAATGGTCTCTCTTTAAGGAAAGTGCAGCCTTTCCATCCCCCACTGATATAATCTCTTTCATATTTTTTTTTCTCCACATTACCAATCCATTCTTCAATAGACTCTCAGATAAGTTTCAGGGTCACAATAAAGTGTTCTATCATTTTAAATTTCAGTAAAATCATCCTGGACAATTTGGTGTTTCTGAAGAGGAAAAAAAAGTCAAGGTCATCTGAAAGACTATGTCCTCTCATATGAGCCTGCCCACATTTTGAGATCTTTTGGGAGTTCTTTCTCTTTGTGCCATCACCCTCACATGTATGTCTGGTGGGAACAGGAGGGGAGGCTTTCTCGGTGGCTGCTCCCAAGCTCTGGAATTCTTTCCCCAGAGTGGTTAGAATGGGTCCCTCTTTCCTAGCCCGACAGGTAAAGGCTTTTATCTGTTTCAGAAGGCTTTGGGGGACTGATTGCTCAAGGTAAAAGAGCCTTGCATAATGCCTGGTATTTTCTATTGGTTGTTTTCTTTTTAATGCTCAGCTTTTTGACTAGTTTTAATTTTATTGATAATTTAATTACATTTTAAATTTTTGTATGGTTTGAATTCTCAGTTGTATTTGTTTTTATTTTTTATAAACTGCCTTGAGGCCAGAACCTAGAAAAGATATAATTTTGATAAATATAAATATACAAGAAAAGAGATTCCACCTCAACATTAGGAAGAACTTTCTGGCAGTAAGACCTGCTCAACAGTGAAATATACTCCCTTGGAGGGTGGTGGAGTCTCCTTTAGAAGTTTTTAAATAGAGGAGGGATGGCCATCTGTCAGGAGGGCTTTGTGTATTCCTGCACAGCAGGGACGTGGACTGGATAGCCTTTGAGGTCTCTTAAAACTCTGTGATGATTTATTATTATTATTATTATTATTATTATTATTATTATTATTATTATTATTATTATAAACTGGTCTTTCAACTACTCTAACACACAAAAATGAAGTTGACATAATCCCCACTCCTGGCATCTTTCATATCCCAAGAAAGTTTTGCTTTATAAACCTTCAGCTTCCACTAAGCACATAGAGGCAGGGTCAGGAAAAGGGGGCACTCACACAAGAGGGAATTTTTTTTTATTCTTTAGGCTAAATCTTATTCTGATTATTTTTATTTTAACCATTAACAGATGCAGGAGGGAGAAAAGGAGCAGCAATTAGAGACTGGAAAATAAGGGCTGCAAAATATCTGCAAGGTCAGGATAAACCTGAAAGAACTCTCATGACACCAGAGGTGATTATAACATTAGTGAATGATGGCCTTTGACTCCTCCACTTTTGTAACCAATAAAATTGTCATGAGGCCTCCTAAATCACTAAATATGAAATGTATTCAAGCTATACTTGCCACAAGGACAATAGATGAAATGTTTCCATCTATTGTCCTTGTGGCAAGTATAGCTTGAATCTGGTATACAGACTGAGATCAGCTGCTCTTAAGGGCAGATGAGTCACAGGTCAATATGTTCTTGTACATCAGAGAGGCAGAAGTATCATGGCAAGAGAAAGCATTCATTATGCCTGGAACAGAGTCTTAATGAAGCCACTCAGTGGGTACAATGCTGCTATTTTCTCCTGTACCAAGAAGAAGAAGAAGAAGACAAAGAAGAAGAAGGACCGTTTTTCTTTAAGCACAGGAAGAATAATTGTAAATTCAATGAACAGGTTATCCACCCAAAGGGGAACAGATAACTATACCATTCTATATATGGCTTCCAGCCAGACTTCATTTGGGATAAAAATGCCAGTTCCTGAGGAAATCCTTTCTTTCTCTAAGAATTTCTTTGACACTGGACTTTGTAGTGCCACTTAATTGGGAGATGAGGCAGCTGTGGCTTCAGCCTGTTCCCCAGTTTTCTCATCTATACCTCTCTTTTGCCTTGCTGTAGCATATAGGTCTCTGGGTACATAAAAACACAGGTGGAAAAGAGAAGCACATAAATGGAACAGCACAAAAAATCAAACAGGAAAAAATGTCTGCCTTGTCTCCTGAGTGAGTGACTGAGTGACAGACTTGAAGACACACACAGAGAAGCTTCAGGACCCCAATGCAACCTAAGAACCTTCAACATTCCTCATATTCTCTTTGCTACCAGTTCTCAGCCACTCTCTAAGATCCTTTTCTTTCTGCTTTTAACCAAAATTCACAGCTGCAACATAAGAAGTTCATGGGTCTATACATTTCCAGAAAGTGAAAGAATATCAAAACAGAGAAAAAAATGCATCAAGGAAAGTCCAAGTAGACAATGCACACATGTTTAAGTTTTCCATACCTTAGAGGTTGAACAGGAACTAGTTAGGATTACAATTTGGGATTGGGGCAGAATTGATTCATTTTGCATTTTAATATAAATCACATCTCCCAAACCACTGTATAAATTGAAACATGGGTTTTCATTTTTCCAAACGCAAGAATGTGCATTTTGTTGAAACACACAGTAGTCTCTGATGCACAGCTTCCATTTTAAGGTGCTCTGAGGCATATCTTTTTTTAAAAAAAAAAACTTTCTTTATTGAAATGGCTAGAAATAGAACAACTAGGAAAGCACTGCAGGGGCTGCACACTGTAGAAACTGAGCCATATATATCTTTGGGAGGATAGGACAGGACAATGTCCTTAAACTTTGAGTAGAAAAACAATAGAGAGTGAAATGGACAAAAGGGAAAAAATAGTTTAACACTTCTGCCCTCTTTGCCAATTCTCCTGTCATAATTATAGCCTTCCAAAGTTGTCTTTACTTTGCTTTTTAAAGCCATGGGAATTTGGAGGGCTTTTACATATATTTTCCATGTAGCATCATCTCTGTCACCTTGGTTGAAGACACTAGTATTCTGAAGGATCTTTCAATAGCACCAAACTCAATGGCAGAATTAAATGTAAATTAAAAGAGCCAGCAAACCTTTAATTCCTCCTGGATTTTCTCCTCCATCAATTTGGCTGCTTTACGATCTTCTGTCTCTATTTTCCATTTCTCTGCTACTATGCGAGCTTTCTCCTTAGCCATGGCATCTTGGAACTTCTTTGTAATTTCAGCTTCCTTTTGTTTCCTTTTAAAAAGAAAAGGAAAAAAAACTAAAGTCAGATACATCACATTCTTAATTTTATTTTTTCAAATGCAGTTTGAATGGCCATAGTTCTTGAAGTACCTTCTTTTAAAAGTGCCTTTCTTTGGCAAGTTATATAATCTCTGATCTAAGAAAACTGGGTTAATTCACTTTTTTAAAAAAGAGTATAAAATCAAGAGGGAAGGGGAATCTAGTCAAATACTGTTTTGAAATGAACACAATACTTTTTGCATAAAAAGTTACTTAAATGTAAGAATGTTCATCCAACCCCACAGGAATCAGTGATTTCTGGAAGTGAGTTTTTGCAAATGCTCACCATAATTCTTCAGCTTCCTTCTGAGCTTGTTGTCTGGCTCTTTCTGCAATAAGTTCCTCTGAAATCTGCTCATATGGCTTGTCCCCAGGAGCTTCACCCATAATCCAAACCCAGACCTCACCATCAGTTCCACGAAGCCATTGCACATGTTTGCCATTACCTGAAACAGCCATCAAAATAAACACAGGAAACAGAGTCAATAACTCACAGTCAATTTGAGGGCTGAAATACAAATAACAGACCTAAACGCACAACTTGTTTCACAGGAAGGAAGCCAATTTTGGCATATTGCACCAATCTTATGCTTGTTCATGGCAGTCCACATATCACAATGAGTAAACATCAAATCCAGCATCTGTTCTCTTGGGAGTTAAGCTATCTTAGTTCCTGAGCCACTACTTTTCATTTCAATAACTGTGGCTGGGGTGGAAAAGATCTGATCAATCAGATGTTTTGGACTTCATTTTGTACAAGTCCTTACCAATGTCTATGCTGGCTTGGGGACTTGAAATCCCAAACATCTGGAGAGCCACAAGATCCCCCCATCCACTGGTCCAGTCAACATTATCAGCTTTCTGCCTTTCTCCAACTCTTGTCTTACATAATGGGGTGAGTCTCTCCCATATCAGCTTCCTCTTATTATCAGGCTTGGCATCATACAATACTGCCCTTCAGACCTGACCTCATAATGCTAGTTTCTATTTAGCCAATATGACATCACAATACATAGCTGGAGGACAAATTATAACTTTGGAAGTGCAATTGTATTGTTGAGCAAATTAAAAGTGATTACAGGTAATTATTTTAACCTATCTTACTATGTGGTAAAACTCTCTTTACCCAGTTGGTAGGATGATCAATTTTGCCAGGGCTAGATGATACGTATGACCTCTGCAATATTTTTATTTTTATTTTTATTTAACTGATGAAACAGGGCTGTGTTGGGAAGCTAAAATTTTGCCCAAGTATCTTGGGCAGAGAGGAGGGATACACATGTAAGTAATTACAGTAGTACTGTGAGCCCTCCATATCCATGGAATTTTTTTATCCACAGATTTAAGAATCCACAGTTTGAAAATATTTTTAAAATATATAAATTTCTAAAAGGAAACCATCATTTGACATTTTATATGTGGGGCACCATTGTATTTAATAGAACTTGAGCAACCAGGGATTTTGTTATCCATGAGGAGTCCTAGAACCAAAGCCAGTGGATATCAAGAGCCCATTGTAAATTACTTTAGCACTACAGAACCCCACAACTTCTAATGTTCATTAAAATCATTAAAAATACCAGTGTATTTTCCATTGTTAGCAATGAGTAGAAGCACCTCACTCTTAGGGCCTGTACAGACCAGACAAAAGGGCCGGCCTAAGGATGGAGTCAGGGCATGACGACCAAAGCAGCTTCATTTCAAGCATCTTCATTTATATACCACTTCATACCATGCTATGGGGTGTCTAAGCGGTTTACAACTGTAAGCTTATTGCCCCCCAACAGCTGGGTACTCATTTTAGTGACCTCGGAAGGATGCATGCCTGAATCTAGCCTGAGCCCTGGCTAGTATTGAACTCGCAACCTTGTGATCTATGAGTGAATGGCTGCAGTACAGGCATTTAACCACTGTGCCACCAGGGCTCCACATGCCAGCTACCCCAACTCTTCCCCCACGTTATCCTCACACTGCCCAAGCAACCGCATAACAGGTGACAAAAGGGCATGTCTTTGATACAGCATTTGCATGCTCTGCATCAAAGAGGCAGCAAAAAGCTGCTGCTGCCACAGGTAGGACATCCTTTCTGTGGTGCAAAAAGGAGCTGCTTTTTGCGGCTTCTTTTTGTGCCACGGAAAGGCCAAATTGAGGCCGCAGCATGTGGCTGTCACGGCCCTGACCCAGCAAGGAAAAGGGCAGCGTCCTGCAGTCCCTTAGGGGGCATCTGTACAACCCCTTACTTCTCTTATGTTGAATACTCAAAGAATTTTGAGATGGTGATACAATGTTTTATAGCCATACATAAATAATAGAATAAGGTAAATTTAGCATCACACAGCACAACAGAAACTGTTTCTCCATTTAATCTCCTTCCTGTGCAGAGAACTATTGGAAATGTGTGGAAGTACCTGCATTCACACTACACTGATTTCTTTATGTGCAGCCTGTTGTGTTCACATCTTGACTGCTGATGCTCCTCTATAACCTGCTTAGAAAAATTATTTCAAACCCATTAGATATTCTGAAAACAATCCTTGAGAATCAGGCTGCCATTTAGTAATAATATCTAAAGAATATTCAGAATTCTTTGAAATGGAAAACAAAACACATTTTCAGAAGATATGCCTTTTGTACATGGGATAATATTGATAGCATTGGATACACAGATGGTAAATAAAAGAACATGTGCAGAAGTTAAAATAGGAAAGCTTGGGCAAAGATTAGAATTATAGTTCAAGATGGATATAAACTTCAAAATGTGCAACCAACCGTTCAGAATAGCTTTGAGAAAGTATGAAGGCAGACATAACTTTTGAGACTAAGGAGATTAGTGCACGCCTCTTTTTGGCCAATCAGGGCACAGGCTTAAACTAGTCAAACTGGTCAAAATGGATCTTATTGCACACTTCCATGCCCAACTTGGACGCATCGCATACCCAATCTGGACTCCTGGCAGACTCCTGCTGTACTTTGCAAAAAATGATACTTTCCCACTCTTTGCAAAGTACACCAGGAGTCCAGATAAACTATGGGCCTTGGCAGATGGCTTAAAAAGCCGTCCTGGAGGCAGGGAAGAGGAGGGGCAACTGCACACTCTGCACCCCTTCCTCCTCCTGAGGTTGCCCTCGGAGCCGCCGGCCCTCCGCACAGCCGGCACTCCGAGGGCAACCTCCCGCCCCAGTGTCCGGACACGCTGTGGTGGAAAAGTCAGTGAAAGGAGCGCTATTTTAGTGCTCCTTTCAGGGACGGGAAAGGTGCACCGCAGGATCGAGGTGTGGGGATGCCTCGGTCCCGCGGTGCACCTTCCCAGGGCCGCCCCGTGCCACCAGTCTGTTTCCCCCCTATATAATTTGAACAAAAAGATGGTGGAACTCTATACTGGTGGCCAAGACTAGACCAGGCACTGACTGTGGCTCAGATCATGAAGACTCAAGAATAAAACAAAACCAGTGATTATACCAAAATATGATCTAAATAATACCTCAATAGAATTTATTGACAACTTAAGAAACAGATTTGCACTACTAAACATAATAGACCGAGAACTTGAAAAACTATGGTCTAAAGCCAGGGACATAATAAAAGAAGAATGCAGAGAGACACTTTCAACAAGCAAAAAGAGAGAGAGAAAACCATGGATGACAGACACAACACTACAAGCAATAAAGAAGAGAAGAGAAGGGGGAAGGGGGAAATAGGAACAGACTAAGAATCATGAATGTGGCAGTACAATGGCTTGTACAGAAAGATGAAGAAAATTACTACAATGACCAATGCAGAGAAATAGAAGACAACAACAAAAAGAGAAGAACAAGAGCTCTAGTTCACAAGATCTGGAAAGTCAAAGGAAAATTCAAACCAAACACTAGGAAGCTCTATGTCAATAAAATAATAACACAATTCAAGACAAAGAAGGAATAAAAAGACACTGGATTCAATACACAGACACTGGATCCAATATACAAAAGAAATGACAAAATGAAGGACACATCGAACAAAGAGCCATATGAAGATGAACCCCAAATTCTAAAAAGCGAGGTGGAAACTGCAATAAGAGAAATAGTGAAAAACAAATAATCAGGAACAGATGATATCCCAATTAAACTTAATAATAATAATAATAATAATAATAATAATAATAATAAT
>JAIPUX010001880.1:1935688-1948092 GCA_020142125.1 Phrynosoma platyrhinos | reverse complement strand
TTCTTAAAGGGCCGAGTGCCTTGCTCTCTTTTACCTTCGCCTCTGCCCAATACATACAAAACATGAGAATATAAAAGAAACTTTTTATAAATTCTACTCACAAGTATATAAAGAACAAAAGATAAATTTGGAAAATATAAAAAATTACTTGGAAGGGGGAAAATGTCCAATGACTAAAGAGAAGCAGCACCAGAAATTAAATGATAAAATTACAATTGGAGAAATACTAGACACCATTAAAATGGTAAAGATGAGAAATCTTCCAGGCTTAATGGGTTCATTTCATTATACTATGAAACTTTCCAAGAAGATCTGATTATCCCTCTACAGCAGACAATGAATGGTATATTAAAAGAGGGAACAGCAGAATCTTGGAGAGAAGTGGACATAGTAGTAATCCCTAAAGAAGGAAAAGATAATACATATCCAAAAAATTATAGACCCATTTCATTATAATACATATCCAAAAAATTATAGACCCATTTCATTATTGAATCTAGATTATGAAATATTTACTTCAATCATGGCGAACGGACTAAAATTTTGTATGAAAGATTGGATTGATGAGGACCAAAGGGGTTTCCTACCAATAATACAGATGAGGAAGAATATGAGGTATATTTTAGATATATTGGAATATTATGAACACCATAATGATAAACAAATGGGATTTATCTTTGTGAATCTTGAAAAGGCCTTTAATTCAGTAAATTGACAGACTCTATATGAAATACTTGATAGAATGAATTTAGAATAAAATTATACCAATTGGATAAAAGAAATTTATAAAACACAAACAGCAAGAGTAGTAATAAATGGAAACACAACAGAAAAATTCCAAATAAGTAGAGGAACAAGACAAGGATGTCCACTACCTCCCTGTTATTTTTATTGGCCATTGAAAGACAAATATTTAAAATCAATGGAAATGAGAAAATACAAGGCATGAGGAAGAAAAAAAATTCAATATAAGATTAAGGCCTTCACAGATGACTTGGCAATTATCTTAGAAAATCTGTGTGAGAGTGCAGAAGAAATAACAAATACAAGGAGAAATTTGGGAATATAACAGGATGTAAAATTAATAGAGAAATTTGCAGTCCTCTCAAAAAATATGGCAAAAGTTAAAGAACAAGAAGTAAAAAAAAACCTGGAAATTAAAGTACAGAACAATGTGAAATGTTTGGGAATAAATGTTACAAAGAAGACAATAAATCTCTATGAGAAAAAAAATATAAGAAAATTTGGGGTGAGATAAAAAAAAAGATGTGATTAATTGGAACAAACTAAATATATCTTTATTAGGCAGAATATCTACCATAAAAATGACAAGCTTGCCCAAGATGCTATTCCTGTTCCAAATGATGCCAGTTATTACAACAGATAAACTATTTAAGGAATGGAACAGAGACATGTCCAAGTTCATATGTAATGAGGAAAAACTAAGGGTAAGAATGAAAACATTACAAGATTCAAGAGAAAAGGATTAGAAGTTCTGAATTTGAAACTATACTTCAAAGCATGCACTCTCACATGGATAAGAGAATGGGTAACTCTGAAAGATAGTAATTTGCTAAAACTAGAGGGAGATAATTTAAAATTTTATTGGCATGTTTACCTACATTATGGACAAGAAAAGGCTAGTACAAATTTTAATGTCCATTGTGTAAGAAGAATATTATTATGCATATGGAAAAAAAATATAAGGAGAAAAATTATAGATGAACTTCCCAATGGATTTCACCCCAGGAAGCATTTCACAGAAGAGAAATAACAACTGAAAATAAATGGCTCATATATAGAATACTATTTAAAAAAAACAGGAAAACTTCCATTTGAAATCCCAAGAGGATTTAAGAAAAGAAGGATATGAGATACATTGGTTTACATATATCCAAATTAGAGAACACTACAAAATGTATATATATGGGTTTGAAAACAAAGAAACAAATTTTGATAAAAATGTATGTGAAGATCAGGACAAGATGATTGGAATTTTTTATAAAATTTGTTGAATTTAGATTTAGAGAAAGAAACAGTTAAAGAGAAAATGATTCAATGGATGTAGAATGTGGGTCACACAACAGAGTTTTAAAAAATCTGGATAAAAATTTCAAAATATGCAATAACACAAAATCTGAGGGGAAACTTTTATAAAATGCACTTTCATTGGTATATTATACCTGTAAAAATCTCAAAAATATATAAAAACACCAACAACTTATGTTGGAAATGTAAAGAAGAATCCGGAACTTTTTATCATTGCTGGTGGTCATGTAAGAAAGCAAATAATAATAATAATAATAATAATAATAATAATAATATGGGAAAATGTAAATGATATAATAAGCAGAATTTTGAACATCAAATTACAGATGAATCCAGAATTTTATTTATTAAGTATATTTGAAGGAGAAATAGAGAGAAAATATGGAAAATGTCACTATTACATGACCACAATTATATGCGGTATATAATAGATTATTATATGCACAGAAGTGGAAGTCCAGTAATATTCCTGGTATAAAAGAATGGTTAGTAAAACTATCTGGTACATTGGAAATGTACAAATTAACCCAAATGTTAAAATACAATTTATCAGGGAAAATCAAGGAGGAATGGGATCTGGTGATTAAGTATCTAGAAGAAATATGGGGAAATATCACAACTATAATCTCTTCTTAAACAAGCAAAATGTATGCATACATGTGTGTGTGTGTGTGTGTGTGTATAGGCAAGCATGTAGATAAATACAAGTTGAAATTTCTTTTTAGTTGCCTCAAAAAGGGGAAAATTATAAAAGGTATGGCAAAACAAAATAACAAAAAAAATACAATAATTAAATGTAAAATAAATCATTGAAATAATAAGATAAGGAATAGTAAACAGCAGCTGGAGCAGAATTTAATTGAAAAAATTAAAAAGAGGCAAAGACAAGATAGGGTTCAACAGAAAAAAAAATTATGGAAAGTCAAAAAAAGAGTAATGAAATAAACTGATAACTGATGGGAAGGAAGATAGAATGAGAGTTGAAGAAAGTGTATAGGTTTAGAGTAAGGGGCTCTACAGATGGCTCCATGCCACCCTGAGAGTAGCGGATCTGGAGTACCTTTTTGGAGCAACAAAAAGCCACCCTTGCCACTGCAGCGGTAGCTTTTCTGTGGTCCTTTGGCACAGCATGTCTAAACACTGCTCCAAGGGAGTGTCCTGATGCTGCCCACCATCTGTTTGGGTGGGTGGCATGAGGATGACATGATGGCAGAGTCGGGGCAGCCAGTGTGTGGTCTCCATGCCCCAGCCACCTCCAGGCTGCCCTTGTGGCTGGTCTGCTCAGGCTCTAAATGAATTAGAAGGTAGAGAGAATGTGGTGAGAGTATGAGAAGGTAGAAAGAAGAGGTAAGAGGAGAAGAATGAGAATAAAGGAAGTATAAGGGAGAGAGAGTGGAGAGGAAGGACTGATGTATAGAAGTGAATTGGGAAATGAAATTAATAGAAGGTACTAGAAGGGAAGTAGGGAAGTAAGAGAAAAAGAAAAGTAGGAAGTAAGAAAAATATGCTGATTGGAACGATGATTGATGCTTATTGGTTTTGATGATTATAATACTATAATGTGATTTAATGAATGCCAAAAAATGGAATTAATGTAATTCTAATGTTATATGGAATTGAATCAAAGTAAAATTATTGTTATTGTATTGTGTAATATTCATTGAATCAAAATAAAATTGTTGTTATTGTATTGTGTAATATTCATTGTAGAACTTTCCAATATTAATGAATGTATTGTATGTCATGATGTTTTATTCAATATTTTTTATTCTTTTTAAAAATCCAGATGTTGCAAATACTCTCATAAAGAGGTGGTTGTGGGCATCTTCAAAGAAGTCCTGAATTTACAAAATTTAAAATCTATTCTATTGAGGGCTGTGATCCCTACTTGCCATAAAGAAAGCCCCACTTACCTCAGTGGGACCTAGGGCTTCATCCACACTGCAGAAATAATCCAGGCTGACACTACTTTAATTTCCGTTGCTCAATGTTAGAGAATTCTGGAAAATGTAGTTTGTTATGGTTCACAAAACTACAGTTTCTGGAATTCCATAGCATTTGGCCATGGCAGTTACTGTGGTGTCAACTTGGATTATTCCTGCAGTGCAGATGCTGCTGTAGTTGTGAGTAGAAAATTATTTAAAGGGAAACACCACAAGCATTCCTAAAACTTGTTTGCTAAAAGCCCCCCCCCCTTCCCCAGTACAAAAGCATCTAGGCCATGACCTTGAGGTAAGTACATGGTTCATTCTCTCTCTGCATCATTAATGGGTATGATGGCAGTTTTCAGGAAGTAGAAGGCCATGGCTAATACAACACTGAAAATATATACTTATCATCTCTTGTAAACATACATAACACTGGCATTGGAATCATAATATTTGTTAGTGCTTTTCCAGTGCCTTCTATGGCAAATTAATAGAAACTGTTTCAGGCTAAAGTTCACAGCAATGAAACCAGGAAACAAGGCCTCAGAGAGCAATTCAAAATGTAGGACTTTAGCTGAGAAGAATAATTTGTTTCCAATGAAATGCACTGCCTATTTAATATATGCCATGAACTGGAGTGCTTATTCCCAACCTTTTGCTCTCAAAAGGCCAATGCTGTTTTTAAAGGGTATTATGCAAAAAAAGGGGGGATAGAGGGAGAGAGCATCTTGTACAATACAATAGGCTGTAATATGTTTGTTAAGAAAACTGTCAACAAATCAATCTATAGACTAAATAGAAAACATTTCATGACAGCAATGTTATATGGTGGCCCATGCATAGGGCAAGCAAGGGCTTTTTCTGCATGAGCTAAAAGCCCCCCCCCCTTTTCTGGTGTTGTCCTGTTCAGATGATGGACTTTCCAAACCCCAGTTCTGGTGCAAGCAGTTTGGATGATGTCCAACACATTCCACACCAAAACTGGGGATCAACAGCCTTATATCACATTTTTAAAACTTACCTGTGGTCCAAAACCCACCACAAAAATAATTCAGTTTAAGACTGCTTTAACTGCCCTGGCTTAGTGCTAAGGAATCCCAGGAATTGTAGTTTATTGTGACACCAGCTCTTTGACAGAGAAGGCTAGATGTCTCACAAAACTACAGTTCCCAGAATTCCCTAGTACTGAGACAGGGGGAGTAAAATGGTCTCAAACTGGATTATTTGTGCAGTAGGTTTTGGACCTGTTACTCCAGATCTTCCTCCATTTACATGTTGCAGCTACTGTCTGCATGGGTGACTTGCTGAGCTAACTGGCATGTTGGCAGTTCTGAGGTCAGAATGAGGAGCCCAGCTTTGTGCAAGTCACTGGGCACCTCATTTTGACCTCAGAAGCAGGCAACCTGCATCAGCAGTGGACATGCCAGGTGGCTGTGTGGGCTACCCATGCAGACAACTGCTGTGGTACAGGAATAGAAATCCAGGTAATGGGGAGAGGTTGGAGTAGTGCCAAGGCCAAGACACTGCAGCCTGCCTCCAGATTATCCTGGCCCATGGGGACAGGACCAAGGAGAAAATCACCTCAGCCCAACAAAGAGCTTGTGTCACCTAACTCATTTTTAGCCCTTATAATTGAGAGGAACATTGATCAGAACAGAGATTGAAGTCAAGAAATCAGAAGATTAGGAATGGGAAGGGAAGCTATAAAAGAACTAGATAAAATCCTAAAGTGTAAAGATAGACAGCTGAACACTAAAGTTACAATTGTCCAAGTCATTGTATTCCCCATTACCATGTACAAATGTGAGAGCTGGACAGAGAAGAAAACAGATAGGAAGACAATTAATTAATTTGAGATGTGGTGCTGGAGAAGAGTGCTGAGGATACCATGGCACCCAACAAGACAAACAATTGGGTCCTAGCCTGAACTCTCCCTGGAAGCCAAGATGACTAAATTGAAGCTGTTGTACTTCTGCCATATCATGAGAAGGCTTGACTGATTAGAAAAAGACAATGATGCTGGGGAAGGTTGAGGGCAGTAGAACGAGAGGAAGACTGCATGTCAGATGGATAGACTCAGGGAGACTATGGGCTTGAGCCTACAGAACCTGATCAGTGAGGTTTGTTAAGAAAACTGGGGGGTTGGAGACATCTCATTCACAGGGTCGCCATGAGCCAAAGTCAATTCGAAGGCAGCTAACAGCAACAATAAATTGAAGGGAATGTGCAGGCATACCCAGATAACACAGCTTCTGACAAAGAAGCACCTTTTTACAAAAGCTTTCTACCCCTGCCACATTTCCCTTTCCCCTTTTCATCTGTTTAATTTGAAAATGTAGTTGTGGGAGATTGGGGTTATTTGTGGGTTTTTGGTTTGGTTTGGTTTGGTTTGGTTTGGTTTTGTAGAGTCTGCATGTGAGGATGGAGGAAAAGGGCTTGAGAAGCATAGACTTTCAGATATGATCTGATCAGCTTCTCTTTTTATCTTCTATGGTGCTTGGAAAAAAATGTTCTACAATTTGTCAAATGTTGTATGGTATGCTCTATAAAAGTTCTATCCAGACATTACAATGTTTGTGAGTATTTTGAAAATTATGGGTCCTCTGCTCAAATTGAATAGTACAATACCATTGCAGAGATATCAGTTAATCAAACCAATGATGAAACCATTAATGAGGACACATAGATGCCAGGTAGATGAAAATGTTTCAGTACTCATAAAGGAACAGTCAGAAACTATCACATTACAGCCCATCTACAAGAGTATGTCAGCTTTGGAAGACTATTGATATTACACCTCAAGATCTCACAAGATCCAGAATAGAATGTGCTGAAGACATGTTCCAAAACACTTGCCAAAATCTATTGAGTTCTGAGAAGCAGAAACTGACTAGTTTATTTACTGGTAGGAAATGAGCAGATGTTGTCAGTGACCTTTTAGATCCCCCCTCCCAATGAAGAAGCTTACTTCAGGTTCAAGCAGAAATAATATCTGAGCTCATGAAATGGATACAACAAACAAGAGGGTTGGGGGGAGGGCTTCTCAGAAGCTTCAGCATGTTTTCTTAATTATATGGAGCACAGTGTGATCATATTACCTTTTGTGTTATAGCAGACAATGCATTTAGGAAGCTTCTCTTAACTATGTCATAAAATGAATAGAACAATGTAATGATTGGTGTAAACTGGGCTGTATTATTGAAGAATGCAGAATGAGTATATTAAGGGTGCTACTGTACTCTTGTCCCACTTGAAGACTTCCAATGACAACTGGTTGGCCACTGTGTAAACAAAATGCTGGATTACATATAACTTTGGTCTGATCCATTAAGGCTGTTCTTGTATTCACAGGCAGCAATGAAGCTCTACAGAACAAGAAACCTCATAGGAGGCCATAGGACAGAAGCAGAGGCTCTTATTAATAACAAGGATGGACAAGCTTTGCTGATCCAGAGGCTGATCTTTAGAAAATACCTCAGAATCCACCATGGATTCCCCAAACTGATGCTAGAAGTCATCAAAATCTCACCACCTGTTTGCAAAAAAAAAAAAAAAAGTTTATTTTTTCACTGTTTCAGGCTGTCAGGTGGCACCTGGCTTGTTTTCAAAGAGAATCATGCTTCTTGGAAGATTCAAAAACTACAGCTTTAAAAAATGGAGTAGAAGCTTTTCAGGGCCCCAGCAGCCAGAAAATTAGAGTGAGTTATAACCCATGGAAGAGCCAGTGTGGGGTAGTGGTTTGAATGTTGGGCTATGACTCTGGAGACCACGGTTTGATACCTCTCTCATATGCATATCCATCATGCCTATGGCATGAAACAATGATTTGCATGCATTGATTTAATTAATTGATTGATATTTGACCTTTCTTCCAACTATCCCAAATCAAAAACCACAGGCAAGGTTTGCATCTTGTTTAATGTTCACTTAAAAACAATATTTTTCAATAAAGTCATTTTATGTATTTGTCTATGAGTCTAAATTAGAACTTTTGGGGAATAAATAACAAGTATGAGGGCAGGCAAGAACTGAAAAGGGAAGCCTGGAAAGTCTAAGAATAGCCTTTGCTGGTGAGAAAAGAAACACATAACTCAAAATTAAGAGGGAGAGTAGAGCCTGCAGCACATGGGACCAGATGGAATCTTGATGCCTACTTGTATTGTCCCACTAGACAGCTAGCCCCTTGCAACCTGACTTCAAAGTTCTTATGACAGAGTAATTTAGAGCTTCTGCAATATATGCTTTTGATCTGTCAGGTTTGGCTGCTGCAATCTATAACACAGATGACACAGAACAGGGAGATTATTTCATGCCAAAAACGGTGACTTACCCCTTCTGGGATTCAGTTACTTATGGAATGTAGTTGGGTATTCTCGCATTAAAAATGCTGCCAATGCCTCCAGGCAACTGCATCCCAGCTAAATCCCAGCTTCTAGACACACTCAGCTGGCTGATTTGCAAATACAGGAAGCTCCCATGTTTGCAAATTGGCCAGCTAAGCATGGCTAGGAGCCAGGATTTAGCCATTGATGCAGTTGCCCAGTGGCATTGGCAGCATTTTTTGTTTAAGTTTTTAACGGATTTTATTAATAGCTTTGCAAACAATCAATATAATTAACACAAAATCCATTCCACAAGCCTTGGGGGTCAACAAAAAGCATTTTACAGGGAAGATTATTTATCCTGGGATAGTGGTAACACTTGAAGCCCAGGGTGTCATCTCAATCTGTGGCAGCTGGTGGAACTGAGTCCAGAGTGTCTCTTCAAAAGATAGATGGGTTAGAGGTCCAATATTGTTCATATTTTATTAATACATTCAATAAAAACAGACCAGTCCTCAAAAAATATGTGTGCCTTTTGTCCACTGCAAGACCTGAAGGTGTAGGAGAGTTTTTCTGCATTATACCCAACTGCATCCCATGTGACTGTATCCCAGAAGGGTAAGTCACTTTTGCGGGGGGATGCAATAATCTCCCAAGATGGTTTCCATACATTTTGAATCAATTTAAGAATCTATGGAAGAAAAGCAGACAAAAATTGGGCAAGCAACTCTCATTTGATGCTTAAAGTCATTCCCATTCATGCTGCTAATTAAAAGCTATTTAAAATAATGGGAGTTGCAATTAATGGGATATTGCTGGAATTAGTGCACTGCATGGAGGTTCATTTATCATTGTTTTAAGCAATTATGGCATCTTTCACAATTCCTAATAGTTACCCATCTCCTCAGCTTTTAGAAAGGATTCCTTTTTACACTGAAGCTACTCAAAAGCTTGTTGCAAACTCAATTGGATATCACATCTCAGAGATTGTACCATTAGTTAGTCAAGGTCTGCAGCCCATTCTGCTTAATGTGGTATGCAGGTAGTACCTCTCAGTCATTCTGCTGTTGGATAAATTAAGTGCTAATTACATTATAGTTTTAGTGGATCATTGCTTTGCAATCTTAGAGACATTAAAGCAATTCTAAAGTGTGCTTATTTAATACAGTTCCCAAATGTCCCCTACAAATAAAGTTTCCTGTATGCAGTAAAAAAGAACAAAAGGAAAAACATGATGCTAAATGTATCTCCCTAAGATGCTAGTTTTCTACATGTAGGGGTTTTATTTTTTCACTATAAGAGAGTTCTCTTTACACATGACACACTTTGGGCTGGAGCAAATGCACAAGAAAAAGTGGCTTAATCCTGGGTTTTCTGAAAGCAGGTTCAAACCCCACTGTCTGCACAGCCAGTTCCCAAGGTGGGCCAAACACCCACAGGCTGCAGCAAGCTGTGCTGTGCATTTGTTTTTGGTTTTTTTTGGGGTGGGGTTGCCACCTCCCCACCATGCATGTGCACTGTCACACAAACACACCGCCTGTATATTGCCTCCCCTTACCGCCCAGATGCCATTCCATTGGACACCTGTCTGTATGATCGACCACACAGTCACATGTGCAATGCATTGTCTGAACAGTGTGTTGGTGCATCAGTGTTCCAAGTGATACATTGACACCTCCCTTGACCCCCATGCCTCCCATTGAATGGTCTAGTTTGTGTATGTTGTAATACACAACATAGATGCCTACTTTCCTCACCTTCACCCCATGCCCCCTTGTTGGATGGTCTGGTTTGTGTATGTTGTAATTACATCCATGGCATTATTGACTATTACATTTTTTGCTTTGCCACAGTCCTGTATTGGCACTGGGCTGTTTATATGCTGGTGCAATGATGTGCATTTTCCACCTTGAGTCAGAGTATGCCAACTTCTTTTTGCTCCAGTTTTTAGATTATTTTGCTTCCCACCCACTTTCATCATGTGCATCATCTGAACACCCTGCCTTCAAAGTAGTTAGAAGCTGATTTAATTGGCCAGTGCGGACTACCTCATAGAAACATTTGTGTTAACATGACTCTTCTCTCTCTCTCTCTCTCTCTCACACACACACACATAGAGTACCCTCATATCTACCAGAGAAAGTGGTTCAATCCAAAATTATGCCATCTCCTCCTCCTACAGTAAGAGTGGGTAAAGTGTAACCTGTGGACCACAGGCATCTCTCAAGGTTGTTTGTCAGGACCCCAACACCCCAAAACATGTTTTTGACAAAAGCTTTTTATGCACAGATGCCCACCATATGTGGCAACTTCACCCCACCTTGGGGGCTGCCACTGAGTAGCTCCTGTTTATTTCCTATTTAGGAAAGGCCTTTCGTGGTGCCCTTTCACACTATGCAAATATAGCACTATGATTCCACTTCTTGTTATTCCATCCTATAAAATCCTGGGATTTGAAAGTTAGGAATGGACATCTGGAAATCTCAGCCCGAGACCTCTAGTGTCACACCAAACTGCAAAATTCAGGATCACATAGGATGCAACCATGACAGATAGAGTGGAATCATAGTGCTATAATTATGTGATATGAAAATGTTTTGGTCCAGTAACAGCTGGAAAAGGCAACAACAAAAAAGCTGTAATGAAATTGTTCCCCATGCTGCATTGAAGATGACAGCATTCTGAGTGAAAAAAAATTTTAAAAGGAGGGAAACTGAAAATTTAATAGGGATATGGTCCCTTTTTGGGGCAATTTTAGCAATCGATCTCTCCAGTCTTGGAATCTTTTTCAGGAGAATGTTGCTAGGGCTGAGTTTTGCAATTAAGTTATTTGGAAGTAGCTTCATACCCACCAAATAATGGGAAATCTGTGTGTGCATTTTTCTAAAAAAAAAAAATAAATTAAATTCAAATATCGGGATGAGCCCTACCTTTATTTATTTATTGGATTTATATACTACCTTTCTCCCAAAATGGAATTAAATGTGGGAATGAGAGAGAATGAGATACCATGTTTCCCTGAAAATAAGACACTATCATATATTTATTTTTCCTCAAGAAGACACAGTATGGCTTATTTTCAGGGGATGTCTTATTTTTATTAAGTATGGTACAACAAATACAGTTAAGTCTTCTTCTTCTAGAACATCATCATAACTCTCCAAACCCAGAATTCCAACCTGAATTTCTTGCAACTCCATTTCCTTTAGAACCATTGGCTCAAATCTTTCATGCTGAGCAATAGAGCTCTCATTAAATAAGCAGCTCTTATATACGTAACCTGCTCAGAGTGCATTGACAACAACATTGTCAGTGATTTTATCCCATGAATTCTTCACCCAAATGACAATCTCTTACAAGCTAGGTTTCACAAAGTTTCCACGCTGATTTCTTGTCATTCTATTTTCAGTGTAGTCATTCATTTCCATATGCAAATGGTCTTTGAATTGCTTGTTCATTGCAATATCAAGAGTCTGCAGATAGGCAGTCATTCCTGCAGGAATCATTATTTGATCTATTCTTCTCTCTGAAAGGAAGTTCTTCATGTCTTTAGCACGGTGAATGCTGGCTGAATCCCAGACTAGCAGACCTCTTTGGCTACCTCGCAAAACAAGTGGCGGCATTAAATCAAGCCACTTCCTTATAACTGCTTGTGTGCACCAGGCTTTTTCAGTTTCAAGAACATAAATGCCAAAAACATGTTCAATCTTATCTTTCTTGCCCTTACTGATGATAAGAGGTGTGGCTTTCTTTCCATCCAGACGAATTGCCAAAATACAGGTGACATGTGAACTTTCATGACCAGTGGAGGGAACATAGATTGAGGAAGCACCCCTCTGTTCAATTGTCATTTGGGCTCCTTGACTCATAAATACTACAGTTTCATCCATAGCAATCACGTTGCAAAGTTGGTATTTATAAAAGTCGATGCCATCAACAAAGGACTTGAATGCAAGTGCTTGCTTAATTTCAGCATCTTTCAACTTAAACAGTGTTGTTGATTTTCTGAGAGACATTTCATATCACTGAAGGAAGCTATCCAGCCAGTGTTGTGATACTTTGAATTCTGGGGATATTTTGAATTGTGGTGCCATTGCAAGGGCAA
>JAIPUX010001880.1:1924144-1935588 GCA_020142125.1 Phrynosoma platyrhinos | reverse complement strand
CAAAGCTGATGTGTAAGGGCTGGCTTTTCCCCTATCCCCTGGTGTTTGACTGGGGTGAGACAGACCCACAGACTGTTGCTCGTCAATGCTAGGGAGCAGCAGCTTTACTAGTGTTTGTGTGGGGTGAGAGAGACACACAGACTGTTGCTGGTTGGTACTGGGGGAGAGATCTCTGTCCTGACTCCACCCTGACACTGCATGCCGATCCACACATTGTGTGGTATCAGAGTGCACTCTTGACACAGTGTGCATGCACAAAAGGGTGAAAATGAGCTGCTGTGGCAGCTCAAAGGCTGGTTCTTTGCTGCCCTCAAAAGGAGCAGCCCTTTGAGCTGCTCTTTTGGGGGCAGCAAAGAGGAGGATTGGGGGCATGGCCCTTTGGGCCCCGATCCACCGCTCCCAGGGGCAGCCCAGAAAAGCTGCCTCATCTGCATTGGCCCTATGTCTTATTTTCAGGGTATGGCTCATATTGCACAAATGCCTACAAATCCTGTTACTGCCTATTTTATGGATATGTCTTATTTTTGGGGAAACACAGTAGCTACCTCAAGCAGGTAGAGGTAGATTTTCTGCATCATGTGTCAAAATAATCTGGATGAGTTTAGATATTTGGCCATTTAACTTGGGTGAGCTGGGTGGTCATCATTTCCTCTCTGTGTCAAGCAGAACAATGTCATGAGACAGAAATATATAATGTGGCTATATCCAGCTTCGTCCCTTTCTAACTACTTTTTACCAAGCTTGCTTTGCCTCCCATCATCCTATAGAAACTTTGCTTCCTATCCCTTGTTTCATCTGCAGCCTTAGCTCAGGTCCTCCCTTCCTCAGTCTCTTCAGTTGTAACCTGCTGTAGCCCAGCCCTGTGGCCCTTTTAAAGTTTCTTTGTGACATTCACAGATGCTAAATCAGTCCTTTCTACTCTCACAGTACAGTATGATCCTTCCTTTATCACAAAAATAGCTAGCTTCCCTTATAGTTCCTGCGTTTAAAAGTAACTCTTCTTTTCCATTTTGAAAAAGTTACTATCTTTCTTATGTTTTAATAGATACTATATATGAATTTAATTTATTTTAAATAAATAAAACTCATTGTACAAGCTGAACTCTTACACAAAATATATTATCCTCTCAGTTAACAAGAGGAAGTACATTGTTGATGTGATTAGAAAAACAAACTTTGATGCATTACTTTTACTTTTGTTCCCAGTCCTCTCATGATCATGAAGTGAAGTGGTGTGGTCTATATTTGCATTGATCCTCCCTCAAGACCAATCTTGACCTTCAGCAAACATCTCAAGCAAGATGCAGACCTGTGACCCTAACACCATTACTTTTCTTCTCCTCCATGATTTTATATCATTTTTGCTGGATGATGAAGCCAGTGAACATCAAAAGCTGGTATGACACATTTTGTGCTTTTTGGTGGCTTTTTGGTGGCTTTTTTTTAGTTACCTAATAAATATATCACCATATTTTCTGTCTATATTCTATTGTAAGCTGAATAAACCTGGTATTGCATTTTTCTCCAAGCCGTGCTATATTCCTCCACCACCACTGTGTGTGGAAAACCTTTGTAACTATAAAGGTAACATAAAAGTTATACCTGTGGCTCAAGAGTGAAGTTAATAGTCATCCAGTTACAATAAAATACAATTTACAGTAGTTATGCCTTGGTTAACAGAATTAATTAATAGTAGTTATGTATCTGAAGGCATGTATGTTCAAGGCATGAAGAATTTTATCCCAGTTTATACCAGGTCTATTCACATCAGTTATTCACACAACTGAGAATCTGTGTCTTTCAGAAAATCTTGGGAAAAACCCGACATTGATTATCCAAGGCTAAGTGAGAGTTTTGGCACACATGCACCCAAACTTAATTGGATGCATTCAAAATGTATGTGAACAACAAAGATTCAACTCAGATTCTACCTGGATTGTTTTCACCACCTAAATAACCCCTAAATGAAACAGTATTACAAGATTGCTCAGTTTTGTTTTTCTCATCTAGGGAAACACTGATTACTCCATTGAGTTCACTTCCCAAAATCACTTCATCTTCAACAAATTCTTAAATGACTTCAAGCAGTCTATGATAGAATAAGTCTAGACTTTGATTAGGGACATACCAGTATGCATTAATGAAAGTTAACTTCTGTTTATAAAATTCTCTTTTCACATATTGTATATCCCCTGTACCATCTTTCACTTGATTGATAACCTCAAACAAGATTTTTGCTTTTATATAGTAACACCTTTACAGTTTTTGAAGATGCACCTGCACTATATATTTCTCCTACACCTGTGTTGTAGTTGTGTGTCTTCAAGTTGCTTCTGACTAATGGCAACTCTAAGGCAAACCTATAATTGGGTTTTCTTGGCAAGATTGTTTAGGGGAGGTTTACCATTGCCTTCCCCTGAGGCTAAGTGCATGTGACTTGCCCAAGATCATCCAGTTGGTTTCATGGCTGAGCAGGGAATTGAACTCTGGTCTCCAGAGTCATAGTCCAACATTCAAACCATTATTCCACACTGGCTCTAATTTATCTAGATATTTTTCATGTTGCATTTAATACAGGTTTCTAGGGGGTAGGGAAAACCTTCCCCTCCCTTATAATTAAAATGTGGGATATTTTCCTCCTTTTAATATAATTATGATATCCTTTAGCATTAAGACCTTTTTTAAAAAAAAATCATAAATTAATATTTCATGTTATTCTTGAAGTTTTTGTTCTTAATTCACCTCAATAACCATACCATAAGCAAAACCTTTCCAGATACCTGACTAACCCTCCCCATCACAAAAATTACTTCTCATCCAACTGCTTCTGTCCCTTGATTCACAGTTACCTTTGGATTAATTTGGATTAATATAATTGTTCCAAATTGGAGCACAATTCCTTCTGATCACCATATTCTTTGCCTTAGATATCACATATCTATTCCAAATCAAGACAGAAATCAGACTATTAAGGAACTCAGCCACATTGGATTTCATATTCAAATGTATTTATTTACTAAAATATTTTATATATTACACTGTACAGTGGACCCTTTCCTTCCACAGGGGTTTGGTTTCAGGGCCTCCCATGGATGGAAGAAACACAAATGTTCAAACCCCATATTATTTAATGGATGGTGATGTGCACATTTCTGTGTCAGCATGTCTGCAAGCACAGACTGCCATTGAATAATATAGGGTGTGGTAAGCTGTGGATGCTCCAATCTACAGATAGTTAGCCTGCCAGTGTGATGGGCCCACTGTAGCACAAAATCTCAAGACAGAATGAAGTCAACAGTAATGTGTCAGTTGGCCCTTCAAGAGGAGGATATTCTGCAACCAAGGGCTGATCTAAATGTAGGTGTACTATGTGAATTGGTGTGGATTTTTGCTTCTTCATATTCATGTTCAATTTCCTATACTTCTCTGAATGCATTCATACCTATTGCATGTATTTGTAATATGCTGACCACATACAGCTATCAATCAAAGGGGATGCACTTCTGCTTGGATTGTCACCTATTCCTGCTGGCATTGTATGATCACAGCTTTAAATAGGTTTTTAATCAAAAATTCAGTATTTGTCTTTTTCTGAGAACAAACAAAGCAAAACAAGTAAAGCCTTCACTGGTGTTTGCATTCGATCTTCTCTCCGCCTCCCCCCCCCCCCATGGCACTTGAGATCCTGAAGAACTGAGGCAGGGTTTAAATATAATTAACACTCTCTTCTCCCAGACAGTGAGTGAGAGAAGAGGAAACAATGGCTACAAGGAAGGTTCCTCAAGATACTTTCAAGTCATGGGCCATCAGACAATAGGGTGGATGGTAGTTTTTCCCTATCCACCCAGTCATAACTTGGGGGAAGGGGTTGGGAAGAAAGCAAATGTTGATTTCTTCTTGCTGCTCAGGTAAAACAGTGTGCCAGAAGGTTTAATGGGGGCAGAAAGCATTAATAACTGTGGGAAAGGAGGAGGGGGAGTTGTAAAGTTCGATGAACTTTTGCATATTTCCTCCCAGCTTTTAACTATTTAAATGCTCATTGCCTCCAGAAGTGCCTTCTGCCAAAATGCACTGCCATGTGAATAACTGGATGTCCACATGTTCAGTAATGTGTATCCCTCTGTATGCTATGATAAAAAATTCAACAGCTCTTTCTTTGGATTTGAGGACTTTTTCACCCCCCCTCCCTCCCAAAATGATGAATGCATTCAAATTGTCTGATTAAATGGGCAGTTTACATTCTACAAATTTTCTGTTGCTAACTGCCTTTTAGTTGATCCCAACTCATGGCGACCGTGTGGATGAGACATGACTAAGACTCCCTATCCTCCACTGCTCTGCTTAGGTTTTGTAAATTCATACCTGTGACCTCTTAATAGATCCCATCTAGCAGGTGCTCTTACTCTCTTTCTGTATTCCCTATCTTTCCTAGCATTATTATCTTTTCCAATGAGTTGTGCCTTCTCATGATGTGGCCAAAGTATGACAGCCTCAACTTTATCATCTTGGCTTCCAGGGAAATTTCAGGCTTGATCTGTTCCATTTGTTTGTTTTTTTGGTAGTCCATGGTATCTTCAGCACTTTTCTCCAGCACCATCTCAAATTAATTGATTTTCCTCTTATCCACTTTCCTCACATCCTTACTGTCCAGCTCTCACATCCATACATGGTGATAAGGAATACAATGGCTTGTATAAGTCTAACTATCAGGATAATTTTCATCATATAGACTGGCCCCAAGTTGTCACAGTATGCCCTGTGTTTAAATCAAATAAAAGCTTACAAATCATCTGCCATCTGAAGATAGTGTCTCTTCCATTGACAAATTTAATTCCTAATAACAAGTCCTTTCTAGAGGATTTCAATATTGTTCAGCTATATACCTTAAATAGCTACTTGTCTACTATCAGGAGTATTGCTTTCTGATCTATCTTTCCCACTAAAGAAATCCTTAGCTATTCTTTTCCTCTGTACAAGGGCATTTGAAGGTCTCTAGAATGAATGGTTGTTGGTATTTTTTCCTCACTTAAGCTTAGCAAAAATGTTCATGGGTGAAAAGCAGAAAGACACATTTGCTGAGGTATCGGACATTTTGACAGATAATGACTCTTTATTAAAACCTATGCATAACTCAAGCTTTTGTTCATATTTTCTGTATTATTATTATTATTTTGTTTTAAAAATATTATAAGGTGTCCTGAGCTTCAGGATGAATAGGATAGGAGTCAAAATAAATAAGCAAGTCAAACAAACTCCTGATTCCACATTTAGAAAGCTGTGCTCTCACTTTTGATGTTTAAAAGATTTCAAGCATTTCTTTATATATTATCTTTTGGCTTTCTGCTGCATTCACCTGTAGCAGCTGTTTGATCCACTGGAAAGATGTACCATCAATGTTCAGCAATCCAACCCAGACTTAATTCTTTTTCTTTGTATTTTTCAGACAAGCTGTAGCTTCTGGAGAATTATTTTCCCCAATCTCACAATTTACCAGCCTCATGTATTTCTGGTCATTTCTCACTATTGATGAGCTCTTTTTTTCATCTTCAAATGTTATTGCCTGGTTTGAGAAAATCTGTGAGATAAATATTATTCACTATTCAGTTTTGTAATGGGTTTCCTAATTTTTTTTAAAAAAAAAAAGTGACAAAAGTACTGTTTATATAGGCTTGACCTAGCTAAATATTCATGCTGAGGTAGGAGCAATTTTTCTTTCCACTGTTTTTTGCTGGAAATTCAGAGTCAGGTTTTATGCAGTATTCAAAATGTCTTTTTCCCTTCTGATTCTTATTCTAGAATTGCCTGATACATCTTCTCAAACCTCCAGTTCTTTAAACCATGTACCATTTTTATTCAGTAGTTATCATTTATGAATACTTGCAAACTCATCCAATTAAAGGGTGTAGAACCTTGGGAGTTAGAGTTGCTAGATGACTTGTATTTCTAAAGTTGTATCTTGGGGCCAATTCATTTTTTCTCCTATCAGACAACTTATTCCTGCGTACAAAGTACACAGAGCATTATTGATGAATGGTTCACATATGTATAAATTTTGGCCCTTGCTAGCAAAGTACCTACAAAAAATGCCTTAGTACAGGTTAGGCCAGGGGTAGGCAAGCTAAGGCCCGGGGGCTGGATGCAGCCCCCCGAGGCTTTTGGACCGGCCCTAGGCCGGTCCTGCCACCGCTGCCGCCGCCACCCCCCACCGCCCACCATGATGATATTGATTATTATTACTTCTTCTTGGGGTTTTCTTGGCAAAATCTCCACAGGGGTTTTGCCATGGCTTTTCTGGGGCTGAGAGAGTGTGCATGCATATTTTAATATTTTTTTTAATTTTTAATTTTTTTATTTTATTTATTTATTTATTTATTTATTTATTTATTTTTGGTGCTTCGGACCCCCAATTGTCTGAGGGACAGCAACCTGGCCCCCAGCTCAAAAAGGTTGCCTACCCCTGGGTTACGCCCTGCACGCAAGCATTTTGCCAGCAAACACTACACTATGTACACACTCATACATTTTATAAAGCAAAGTCCTAAAATAATGTTGTTAGCATGGATGTGAATTGGTTTCAAAGTAAGGTATGAAATGACCCTGTCAAGTGTGGTTTCACATATTTATGGATCATAATGGATGTCATTAATTCAAAACAGAAGAAAGACACAGAAAGATAACCATATGTCAATATTAATTTCTGCATTCTGAGCTTGAATAGCAGACAACGGGAAATAAATGCCAAATCCTCTCTCCCTTCCCAATATTAAGACTCCAAATCTTGATTTCAATGTCTGAAAACAACAGTAATTTTTTTTAAAAAAAAAAATGCATTCACATTTCTACTGAATTTCTTTTTTGATAGAAACAATGGCTTCAGAAATTCTGGTCTTAAATTCTCAGTATGCCCCCTGTGCTTTCACAGGTCTAGTGAACCAATGTGTTCAGTCCTTGCCTTGATTCCGAAGCTGCCTCTGGCCTTAGCCCAAAACACTGACCCGATTTTAAGCTGGTGAGTTTAACTCTTCCCTAGTTGCCACATTGATCTTTCCAGTGGTTGTGGGCTCTGAAGTCAGTGGGATGGTGACTTAAACTAGGAATGCAATTTTTAAAAGCAAATTTTCTTCTCAAAGGGAGCAATGAGCTAATTTAGTAATTTCTTTCTTGGTGTGAGAACGTTTTCAAAAGTTATGCAGTTTTTGAAGATTTTTTGTAGTTCAAGACTTATTCTGTGCAAGAAAACCACACATTATCATTTTACACTAAAAAACAACATTTTTCTGCACAGAGATAGGCTATATATTCTATGAAGAATAGCTTGCACACAAAAATGCAGCTTTCTCCATACTATAACCATATGTGTGAATTTTAGGTAGAATAAGTCTCAAAATGTGAATATTCCCATCAGTCCTGGATTCCTCTCAGCAGGAATCTCAGCACCTATGAAGAGATAAGAATTACAGATTAGAATCATACTGTGAGTGTTTGGAATTCTTAGGAAAGAAGAAAGTTCTTCTGGTAGAAGAGAGACTATAATACTTCCACAAGATGCTTCAAGGACCATCCTGTTCAAGTTACTGAGAATGAGCAGATTTGGGTGGAAGTTTAGGAGGGCTTTGTGTTTCAAATGGGAGTTAAGTCTTAAGCAGAAGCTTTGATGAACACAGGAATAAGTACACACAAATCCTTGACCAACTTATAATAGAGATTCAACTGAATAGACTGCACATCAGATGCAACTTCAGAACCCACATGGAGTTCACTGAGGCCTTAAATAGGCAGCAATCTGGTGTCTTTATCATTTTTTTTAAAAAAAAAACTCTTCTATACAAAGAAACCTTGACTGATTTTGTAAGGACTGGCTCCAAAAACATTATGGAGATTATGATTCCACATAAGTTTCTGGAATGGAATCCTAGGAGTGGTGGTGACAGGTTGCACTTTAGTGGATCTAATATACTTCAAGGTCTTGGAGGCTAAATTCCACTCCACTCTTCCTCTTTCATAGAGAAAAGAGCCTCATTCCTTGAGTGCATAAAGTTCAACCACATGATGAGGACATTATCAGACCATTACACCACTCCATGTTCTGAGAAAGGAGCAGAATACAGACACCCTTCTTACTATTTTGCCCCACACTGTCAAGTTTTCCTCAATAACTCTATTCCTTAAGTTAGATTATTTATTTATTTATTTTTAATTCCAAGTCTGTCAAGTGTTCACTTTGGAGAGGAGGACAAAAAAGAAATCACTACCTGATAGAGCCACATTACCACAACTATTTTTCTTTTTATTGCCTGTTTTACATTTGGGTTGTTCTGCACAAGAATTAGATTAAGCCCAGAGGCCTTCAGTGGTCAATCACTCTTAAGGGAGAAATGTTTAATACTGTGATCACCTTAGTACTGGCAGTGTTCTACCTTTAATGCTTAGTCTACTCTGATCTTTGCCATTTTGTGGTGCTAGGCTAGCCCACAGGAATGTTTTGACCACATTGCTTTATGGTGGCCCAGCAGTTGCAATGTGGCTATTCCCTTGTGGTAAAATTGAAAACTATGCCCTACCAAGGAGTAGTAGCAGTACTTCTTTTTGAGAACCATAGAAATGATGCATATGTCAAGCATTTCCTATGTAGACAGGACCAGGGATAAGTGCTGCACTGGGTGAATAGGCAGATCTGTTCTTTCTTTCACCCCATATCAATAAGCCTATAGTTTCCATCAAAATTTTCCAGCATAAAGACTGTGGCACAGCTACTACACACAATTTCTGTTTCAATACATTGAACAGCAGTTCTCAACAAATGAATGTCACAGCAAGCAGGGAAACACCAATATTCTCTTCAATCTTACAAACTTGTCCTTCAGCTTCAGCTGTTCAAGGCCCAATACATTCTGAAATCTTGTTGCTGCCATGCTGTCAACTCCAAGACTTGGATTGGTATATTGTCTGCAGGCCAACCAGAAAGTTGCTTATGCCATCCTATTTCAACCAAACTAATGAATGGACTCCTGGCAGAATGAAAAATCACATGTCCACTTCCATCTGAAGAACCTTGAAAGAAATTTCAACATTCATATTTCAAAAATGATCTACTGTGAGCTTGCTGTTGGCTTGTTTCTTGAATCAAAATATTCACAAACTTTTACAAAGTTCCATAAAAAGGGGGTGATCTTAATTGGGTAAATTCCTTGTCAATTTGCAAAGTGACTTTTCTCTAAAAATTAAGGAACATAAAAGCACTGGATGGAAATATGGAATGGTAGTGTCTGATATAAATATCAATATATAGCTGAATGTTGTGCCATTGGAAACAAGCTACTAGGAATGCCCTCGCCTCTTGGAAGGAACTTTAGGAAGGTTATGATTAATGCTTATATTACAAATGTATGATTATTTGCCGTTATTAATCATTATTAATAATTAAAGTAAGCTAAAGAGTAGGACCAGCATCAGGAATTGACAGCACTGGAGACCTGCCAAAGTGAATCCCTTGCACATCCTGTTAGTAATTAACCCCAGCACCTATCCCAGTCCCAACCCCATGGAGATCCTTGCTATTGCTGTCTGTTTAACTGTTCTTTGTGTGAGAGAAATCAATGAGAGGTGCAAGGAGAAACTGCTGTAATCTCTGCATACTTTGTCCTCTCCTCCTGGGATAGAGGTGGGCATTGGACATGATGCCATTTTCCATTTTGAGTGAGACTATTGAGGGAAATGGTGGTATTTGGTCTTGCTGTGGAGAGGGGTTTTCTGTGAGACTGGGGGTTTGGTGAATTGCCCCCTTACTCCCACAGTTTCAACCTCTGCTCTAGGAGATTCAGACCTCAGTAGGGAAAGGACAGCACTAATGCAAGCAATTTTAGTGCCACAGCAGACCTGAGTGTAAAATGTGAAATCCCTTCAGTTTATGTTTTAAAAGTACACAGAACTTATCTGAACATTCTACCCAGCCTCACTATTTCTAATTTTTTTTTAAAAATTGGATTCAATCACATAGCAGAAACCTCCCATAGATTTCTACTAAAATTGTTGCTTCTGCCTTTCAACTTCTGCAGTACTGTGAACAGGTATATGAACTAAGCTGGAAGGAGGTGGCATATCCTGATCAGCTATGAAGTGTATTGAACCTTGAACTGTCTCTCAGTCTAATATAACAGATCAAATTGCTATAAAAATAGAAGAAAGATAGCCTCATATAGGTCTTCCTGAGGTCTTTGGAAGAAGGGTGAGAAAAATTAGTGTGATGAATACTGGGGCTATGGTGGCAGTCAAGAGAATCAAAACAAACAATAGGGAAGGAACGTACCTTAGGGAAGATCATATGTGCTGCATGCACAATGTCCTAGGTTGAATCCCTGACATATCCAATCAAAAGATTTCTGATAGCAAATTATCTTTGTGATGCTACATCTATATACAAAAGATCATTAGGTGGCACTAGGGAAGTAGGCTGTTGCCAGAGAGAAAGAAGAAAAATTTGTTTCAGTTTTATCTCAATATTGTGTCCATAGTCCCTGCAAATTCCATGTGATATGAGCAGTGGGGTTATTGTCAAGCCTCTTAACTAGAAATGTAAATCTTCATTCACTTCATTTTCCCAAGCAAGAGCTAGTGCTAAAAGTTCTCTCCCTTCTAGGACAGATTACAAGAGTTGTTATGCATTTCTGATTATTTTTAAATAAAATTCAGATAATCTCACAGCAGTTGGCTATTTAATTGATGAGGTGTTCTCAGAGACACCCTTTTTCATTGAGGTTGAGAAAATGTGTGAGTATTCTTTACATCCCTGCTGTTAACTCTACAGTTTTCTACCAGGCACACTAGAAAGTTGATATGAGTCAAAGCAGATAATGATACTGGGCTAATAGCATTAAAAGTCTGACCAAGAATAAAACATCTTCGGATATTCCTAAAATTGCTTTTGCCAATAGTTAAGAATACTATATTCAGTGTGCAAACCACCATACAACTTGCTAGATGATAGACAGCCATGGCAAATCCATCTGCCATTTTTATTTTTATTTTTATTTTTTAAAATTTTCTTAAGTTAAAATACATACATTCATACACCTACACAAACAGCCACCTCCATAACCATGTATACATAACAGTACAAATACAAACATATACCCTAATTGTTCTTCTAATTTTTATACTAATGCTTCCTATAAAGGATTCCTTCCCAGTTGGGTTCACCTTATTTTCTACCATATCTTTACCTGTCTCTTTTTAATTGATAATTTCTCAGAGAACTACTATATCTTTTCCCCAGTCCTTCTTCATATATTCATCCTTTTTATAAATTCATCTTTCAATTTCATTATCCACTTCACAATAATTGATTTCTAAATGTAACAAGTTCATTATAAAGTTCTTGTTCTTAATCTATGATAGCTATGTTAAAATAATGATGTAGGAGTGTTGAAAAACAGTCCTTTAAAACC
>JAIPUX010001880.1:1908439-1919269 GCA_020142125.1 Phrynosoma platyrhinos | reverse complement strand
AGTCCCTCGGCCCTTAAAGGATAAAGGTTGCCTACCCCTGATGTAAACCATTTGTGGGTTATCATAGAGTGGGTTATTGTAGAGTGTGTAGAGTTGCTGGAGTTAGTGAGAAATGCTGAGAGCTACTGTGAGTACTTAGAGGAACTCTGTTTGTTCAGTTCCTTCTATTATTATTATTACAGTTTATTTATATAGTGCTGTAGATTTACACAGTGCTGTACATACAGTCATTAAAATAGATAAAAATAAAAAAAGGCCTGCTGATGGCATACATTCTACAAAATAATAAAAAAACATTAATACAAAGAAGGCAACAAATTAAAAACATCAAATAATCATCATACAATGCCTATGAATGCTTCCCTGAACAGTATAGTCTTTAAATCAGCTTTGAAGCTGGTTAAAGAAGTGATGCCCCATGCTCGTGGGGAAAGGAGGTTCCAGGAATGAGGGGCAACAAGTGAAAAGGGATGGATCTGGGACGGAGCAGTAAAAATCCTAGGCTGAGATAGCAGACCTTGACTACCAGAATGGAGGGCACAGGTAGGACGGTAAAGGGAAAGAAGCTCTGATAAATAAGAAGGGGCCAACCCATGCAGGATTTTAAAAGTCAACAACAGAAGCTTATACTGAATATGGAAAGGGAGGGGGAGCCAGTGAAGGGATGACAACAAAGGAGAAATATGGTCTAAACGGTGAGCAGATGTGATAATGCATGCAGCAGAATGCTGGACCAAAATTAAAGGATGGAGGTGAGAAAGAGGGAGCCCTGCCAGGAGAAGATTACAATAATCTAGTTGTGAGACCATTAGGACATGGATCAAAATCTTGGCAGCGGATTTTAGTAATATTATACAAATATTATACAAAAAGAATCTACATGCCTTGGCTGTGGTGTGAATCTGGGGGATATACAACAGAGAGGAATCAAAAATAAAACCAAGACTGTGGGCTTCATGGACAGGTCAAATAGAAATATCATCAACAGAAATAGAAAAAGAGCATTGAACAGTAGGCTTTGGTGGAAAAACAAGAAACTCCATTTTGGACATATTGAGCTTCAAGTGCCAATGGCACATCCACTGAGAGACAGCTGTAAGACAAGATGAAACTTGCTGTTCAAGACCCGAAGAAAAGTCGGGGTGGAGAGATACAGATGAGTGTCAGTGGTGTACAGATGATAGGAGAAGCCAAAAGAACTGATGAATTTTCCTAGAGACAATGTGTAGAGGGAAAACAGTAGAGAACCCAAAACAGAGTCCTGGGGAACTCCAACAAATAATGGAACATAGGACAAAGCCTGACCACCCATGACCACTGCAAAAGATCTGTCTAACAGATAAGATTTAAACCAATCAAGGAGAGAATCTGAGAACCCAAGGTCAGAAAGTATATCAACTAAAAGATAGTGATCAACAGTGTCAAAGGCCGCAGACAAATTGAAAAGAACAAGAACAGAAAAAATGCCATTAACCTTGGCCCGCAAAAGATCATCCGAGATCTTTGTTAGAGCTGTCTCTGTAGAATGCTGTGGGCGGAAACCAGACTGAAAGGGATCAAGAATAGAGTTGGCTTCAAGAAACTCAAGACAACGAGAATAAATGACCCATTCCAAAACCTTGGAAAGAAAAGGAAGAAGAGAAATCGGACGATAGCTAGATAGAGAAGAGGGGTCAAGAGAAGTTTTTTTTTTTCAGAATTGGGGAAACTAGAGAGTGTTTAAAGACTGAAGGGAAAGAGCCAGTAAAGAGAGAAATTAAAAATATGGAGAAGTGAGGGCAGAAAATAAGTGGCTATAGAGATTAGAAAATGAGAAGGGATTGGGTCAAGAGGACAAGTTGGAAGAATTCAGCAGCATGGAGAGTTCATCCAGAGAAACAGGAGGAAACACAGAAATTTTTTTAGCCGACAGTGACAGAAAATCAGTAGTAGATAAATGATTGGGAAGGGGTATCTCAGAGTGAATGGTGGTAATCTTTCAGATGAAATAGTTAGTGTAATCATTAGGAGAGAATAATGAAGAAGCAGGAGGAGAAGGAGGTTTTAGCAAAGTATTGAAGGTGGAGAACAAATGCTCTGGGCACCTCTCATTGGTGCAAATCAAAGATTTATAATAATTCTGTTTTGCCATGGACAAGGCGTGTGAAAAGGAAGAAAGTACAAATTTATAATGAATAAAATCAGCCCACTCCCTGGACTTTTTCCAAAGACATTCAGCTGCTCAACAGCAGGACTGGAGAAACCTAACTGTAGGAGTAAGCCAGGGCTGAGACCTGGTCATAGAGGAAGACTCACATACAGATACAGGGGCAAAGCTGTCAAGAGTTGAAGAAAGAGTGGAGTTAAATAAAGACATTGCTGAATCAGCAGAGTCCCCAAAATTTAAAGATGAAAGAGATTAATCCAAGGTTTGACTAGAAGGTCACGATTAACAGACTGAAGAGCACAACAATAATGTTGAACAATATGTCGAGGAGGTAGAATATAAGCAAGAGTAAAAGAAATTAAATAATGGTCAGATAATTGAAAATCATCTAACAAGTAGTCAGAAATGACACATTTAGCAGCAAAATCTTCATTCTGTTAATCATGACCTTCTCAGTCAGACCTTGGAATCTCTTTCATCTTTAAATTTTGGGACAAAGCAATGATCGAGTGAATGAGTTGAAGAGTTGGAATAAGTTTGAAGACCGAAAGAGGCTAAGAGGGAACTAAAGCGAGATGTTGTCAGATTTTTGGAGTTGTCAAAGTGGATGTGAAAGTCATCTTGAATCAGAGAGGGACTGCATCTGATAGAAAAAATGTGAGCTATGACTCAAAGTCAGAGAGAAAATGGGTAGCAAAGTCAGGGGAGCGATAGATGACTGCAACCCACAGATGTAGAAGAATAGAATGATGTAGAAGAATAGAATGATGATTGCAACCCACAGATGTAGAAGTCTAATAGAATGAAATTCAAACGAAGAGGAACAATAGCTGGGAGGGGGGATAGAACCTGAAACTGGCAGGAATTAGACAGTGAGATACCGACCCCTCCTCCTCAACCCTCAGAGCAGCTAGTGTGGGTAAAAGAGAGACCACCAAAAGAAAGGGCCACAGAGGTAGCAGTATCAAGGCTGGGAGCCAAGTTCTACTGTAAATAGTATATCATTATCACCTGTAAATAAATATCTTCACTGTGAGAAGTCTGGTCCTGCTTCCTGATTTCATCCTGGTATCTCTAGCTTTGGCTGAGATACTGGAACCACGTTCATGTCTCGTTCTCAGCATGACAGCTCTTTGGGTCAACTGAAGTTTTTGAGCACTTTTCAAAGGCAACTCCATATAGAACACATTACAAATGGAATGTAATCAAGGCTTGTGCCACCATGGCCAGACCCCATTTCTCCAGGAATGGATGCAGTTGGCACACTAGCTTTAACTGTGTAAAAACATTTCTGGTTACTGCTGAAACTTGGGCCTCCAGGCTCAGAGCTGAATCCAGGAGTGCCCTCAAACTGCAAACCTACATTTTTTTGGGGGGGGGGGAGGTGTTACCCCATCTAACACAGGCTGAATTCCTGTTCCCAGATCTGTCTTTTGACTGAACAGGAGCACCTTCATCTTGTCTGGATTGAATCTCAATTTGTTTTCCTCTCATTACAGCTGCCAAGCACCAGTTTAGCACAGTAACAGCTTCCTTGGCATGAAACCAGCAGTTTCATATAGATGTTAACTAGCATAGAGGACAAGATGGAACCTCAAGGAACTCTGCAGACCAATGGCCAAAGAAGTCAAGCAAGAATCCTTTGAAAGTGCCCCTCCAGGAAATAATGAAGCCACTGTCGAATAGTACCTCCAAGCCCATCCCAGAGAGGAGACTCAGAAGGATACCATGGTTGATAGCATTGAAAACCGCTGAGAAGTCCAACAGGGACATACTCCTCCTGTCCATTTCTCTGTGTAGGTCATCCATAAAGGTGACTAAAGCTGTCTCCATCCCATGACCAGGCCTGAAACCAAACTGAAATGGATCTAGATGAGCCACCTCATTCAAAAACCTTGGAATTGAGATTCCAACCACATGGGCTGGTGCTGCAGATGCCTACCCCCTTCAGTGTCTGAAGATGGCTTTGAAGCTTTAGCCTGCTTATTCAAGGCTGTCTGTTGGACTAGATCCCATACTTGGGATACTTGGACACCAGGGGTTTTCAGTTTAACCTCAGAAACCTTTTCACAATTGGTTACTTGAGCAGGGTTGGAAATTTTAGTTAAACACTTGTGTAGATGAAACAGGATTAACTTTGCTACCTGACGCTTGGATTTCCTGTCATACATAAATATTGTTTCTTTTACTTAAGAGCTAAAGGATTAAATGAGACTTATGGTAATGTAGGTATCTTAGCTTGCACTCTTGCTAAGATCAGCTCTTTGCAGAGCTGTGAGGATAGTTTACTGTCTATTCTTATAATGAAGGGAGGGCTTTATGAATGATCTACAGATATTTCTGAATAGGAAGGAAACAGTCCCTTTGCTTGATTTGTTCTGCACATGCTATATCTAGAGATGTGTTTTGTGGACTCTGAAGGATTGCATAAAAAGGGAGGAAATAGATTACTAATAATGGAGACAGACACATACAGCTGGGATGGCAGTGATTTACTGTCTTTGCCCATAAGGATTCTCAGTAGAGCAGCAGACAAGACCTGGGGAGTGGAGAGGTGGAGTCACAATGGTTTTTCAGGATAATATTCCCCTAATTAGGTGCCCAAACTGTCGGCCTGCATATGAGGGTTTTTATCTAAAAATGAGTAGCTGGAACAGATTGGTGCATTATATATCTCACTGCTGAACAGTTTGCCTTCCTGAGCTAGCTGGGATGATCTCAGGGATGGTGCTGGAGTCCCTGTGGCTGATAATACTGGGGGAATTCAAGCTGAAGCTACCCTGTGAGGAGTGGCTCAGGTCTACATATCTGCCATGACAACCATAGATCTGTCCCAAGTGGTATCTGGCCCCACTCATGCTGCTGGGGACACTCTGGACCTTGTTTTTTGTACAGGAGGGAATGATAGTGATCTGGGAATGGAGTTTTCTACTGTTCCATTGTCATGGACAGATAACATCTTGGTGCAGTTTAGACTTGTTGGTACTCAAAGCCTCTGGAGGGGAGATGGGAGACCCATTAAGATAGTCTGTCCCAGAAAGCTTATGGGTTCCTGATGATTCTTGGGGAATCTTCCTATTAAAGCCCTGGTTTATCTCTAGAATGAGGAAATAACTAGGGCAGTGGACATAGAATCATAGAATCATAGAGTTGGAAAAGACCACAAGGGCCATCCAGTCCAGATCACTTCTAAGCATGCCTTCTCACTGAGTGCAGCTAAACCAACCTCCTGATTTTCTACCTAGCTAGAAGTAATGAAGTTAGTAAGACTAGAGTGACACTGGCAGAAAACTCAGAGTGAGTCCAACCAAAAAACAGCTAAAATCTAACTGAAGGCCTATGGTGGAGCGATAAGGTTAGTAAAAAAGGCTTTTCTGGCTAACACTATTGCACCTGCAGAGAACCATTCGGCAATGAATTCCTCTCACACATACACACACATTTTGAACATTTAAAGCTTGTTTGCAGGGCTACTGCATGCGGTTTTGAGACTCCCCACAGTGGGCCAGGAAAACAAACACAATAGTGCAAGACCAAAATTGGCACATGTCACTTCCAGTCAGTAGCATCATGCAGGGGGTGTGGACCACACTGGGTGATGCCACCAAAGGAGGGGATGACACCCGTTGAGTGCCCCTCACCTCCCTGCTGCATGCCATGATGCACAGCAGGGAAGGAGAGGATCCGGTGTCCCCAGCCGCTACCCTACATGCAAACTCATGCAGTTCGGGGTGCATGAGGCAGGGAGAGGGGCCTCTTTTGGCTCTTCCCCAAGCCCCATCTCTAAAGCCTCACCTCCCACATTGGGTGACACCCAGGTGTGGAACACCACTGCTTCCAGTCACTCAAAATGGCAGGTACAATGGTGCAGCAGCAGACCTCTGAAGCTCTGGAAGAACCAAAAATTGGTTGGTACAGCCCTGCAGGCCCTGGAACTTGCCCACCCTGCCTTAAATCAACAATGTAACCACTGTACTACACTGTTGTGAGACATCTGTATAACACATAGAAACTCCTTCCCACTGTGTCTAGCCTGTCTTGTCAATGCCAAGCCATCCACATAAAGTTTGCAACACTCCCGTTCAGTTGACGTAACAGTACAGTTACTCTGGCAGTTAAGATCCCCCCTTCTCCATTGTACCAATTCTGTTTATAATGTATTAGAGTAACTTTGTTGCCATTTGTGATGAAAAACATTGTCATCCTCTTTTATACAGAATGGTGATCATATTTTCCAATCACCCTCCCCTGAAGTTTTTTTTGGGGGGCGGGGGGTTAACCGCAAAACTTACAGCTAGAGACATAGGCAAGTCATTTGGAAGAAGTAAACATCCATAAAATGTTGAGCATAGGTGAGTTGTGTGCACTCAGAGAGAGAGAAAGACAGACAGGGTAGAGCTTCCTCTGATCATTTTCTCCTCTTTTTCATCATTCTTTGTAAACCAGAAAATTAATTACCCAGAAAACAATTCTGTGCACTAAAAAGCAGAATAGGTTTAATGTATAATTTATATATGGAAATGCAGCTGTCAAAAGTGTGACAAATGACTATATAAAAATGTTGCAGTTACATTTTCGGGTGTTAGCTTGCATTAAGTTCATCTCCAATGCAAGACAATCTTCATCCTCTTAATGTTGTTTTGCTACAGGAAACAGAGCTACATTCTTAGTGTTGCACACATACCCTCCCCCCACCAAAACTACCAACACTACAGATCAATCAAACTGAACAGGCCTTTATTCAAGAGCAGCGGAAGGACTGTGAAAATGCAAGAATGCTGCTGAACAGCAAACACCCTTCACAGTGTTTTTTTTTTAAAGTGGGGCACAGAAAGGAGGATACAATATGCTAAAATCTTCTAATCCCAACATGAATAAGGCATGTGCTGAGCTCTATGGGCTGTGCCTACATTTCTTGATTTCCCCCCCCCCTTCACATTAATATGTTGATTAATGCACTTCTGTGTTAACAACTCCTGATCGGCTGAATCAGTAGTTACTTTCAACTAGAGTAGGTCCTTTGAATCAATTGCTGAATGGTGAATCAGTATTTATGGAACTAACCATTCAACAACTGGTGAAATACCATTCAACCATTTATTCAAAGGGCCTAACCTAGCTGGAAGTATGTGGTCAAAATGCTGTAAAGGCACCAGATCCCATCTGATCTTTGAAGCTAAGCAGGATCAATATTGGCTAGTACTTGGATGGGAGACTGACACTGAATTCCAGGTTCTATGACTTATATTTCAGAGGAAAGAACTGGCAAAACCACCTCTGAGTAACCTCACTCCAGTCCCATCCCAGTATTTTAGACTATTGATAGTTATTTTTCAGTAGCTCTCTATAATTTATTTCTCCTTATACACATTGTATGTCCAGCACTGTAAGCAAATAATGAGCCTGTGTGCCTCAAAATGGAGGGAGCCGCACTTAAGCCTACTGAAATAGGAGACATCTGTCACAGATAATTTAATTCCCATTCTAACATTCTCTGGATTGGAGCCATTGTGCCTCATGATCCAGAGTGTTTCTAGGCCTCAGTTTAAGCAGTCTGAGTTCAAGACCAGTGTATTCAGAAGGCTGCCTTGGACAAGCCTTAGCTTTCACCTTCTCTGAGATTTACTTCACAGGACAACTGCCAGGGCATACAACATAATATATGCAAAGTCCCTATCGAAATTAGCAGTCGTGATCATATAAAAGCTGTGAAATCTTACTCTGCTTGAGTCTCACTGTCCTCTTCAGCACTGCTTCTTCTTCTTTTGTTCTTTCCTCATTCTCCTTCCATCTCCTAACTTGCTCTTCCCTCATCTTATAGAAAAGGACATGCTTCTGTTCTTCATTCAGTTCAGCCAGTAGCTCTGGATCAATGTACATATCCCGTAGAATTTGTTGCAGCATGGCAAACTCGCGAAGAGAGCCACTTGCATACAGGAGTAAAATTCAAAAACAACCAGACTTTTATCCAAGCCAGCAAAATACCACCCTCTGCACTTCCATGAACAGCTAGAGGCAAAAGAGCTAGTCCTTCTTGTGACAAGCTGGGTTCACTTTCATGCTCCGATCACTTTCCTTTAATCACCACAAAAATAATAGCATCTCATGTCACCTATCAACAGGTGTTCAGCAGAAAAGGTGGAATAGGAGATAGGAAACAGACCAACGGGGTGGACTGCTTGGACAATAGTAAAGGGAAATTAAAGGCAAGTTAAAAACAAATTGACAACAAAATCAAAAAGACTAGCTGATTCAATACCTGGAGACAGTTCAGAGTTTATTTTTAAAAATTGGTCTTACTATGGCACATTGTTCTCATTCCTATGTCAGAGTGTATCCTCTGAAGCTGTTCTGGGCATGTGTGTGTCTTCATTCTTTTTTTAAAAATCTGTGATGTCATGGTTAAAAGTAACAAGTACGCTACTGATATCTTTGTCATTCCAGTGTCCTGTGGGAATGATCCTCCCACAATAAGAGGCAAAACACGGTTACATATTAACTCTGGCCCTACTTATTCTTGCCAGTTGCTGGAGCACATAGTGTCGCCTGTCTCTATTCAGGTGGTGTTTAGTTACTACCAACAGGCATAGTGCTTTGGCAGCAGTGATTAAAATGGATTTTCAAACTTGCAAAACATAAGAATCATAAAAAAGAGGGAACATAGAGAAAAGAAATGAAAAGCAACCTAAAGCTGCAGTGAGAAAACTAGAAAGGAGACTAATTAATATTAATTAAGCAAAACCTTGTCCTTGGCAATTCAAGCAGGCAGTGTTAACCCTCCTGCCATCAATGTATTTTCCATTCTGCAGTGAAAGAAAAAAGAGGAGATTGTTTTTTAAGCAAATTGTGACCTTTTGCTGTTTACTGGCATTTCCTCCAAGCTCTATGAAATACTATAGTTAGCTCCTTAGAGTTTCTGTTAAGATAATTTATATGTTAATAATATTCCCTTGTCCAATCCTCAGAGTCTGTTATGTGCAAGAATAGATTTAAAACTCCAAAATCTGCAGTCAGGTCTGTATTAGGGCCAAGCAATATGTCACAGAATGTGAACAAGCTTCCAAATAGGGGTGTGAAGATCTCTCTGTTCCAATTTTGTTGTATTCTGAATCGCACCTGCATTTTCTTCCCATCCTTCTTTCACATAGGTTGCAATATTTGGGCAGCTTTTGCATACTCTTTACACATTTTCCTGACGTATACATTTTTCTTCTCATTTTACCTAATTTATGCATGCTTCATTGACTAAGCCTGTGGCAGACTTTTTTACTCTGGACATTTTTATGTTTGCATTTTAAATTTCTGAGGACCAGTGTAGTGTAGTGGGTTTGAATGTAGAACTAGGATCCTCAAAGACCAGGATCTGAATCTCTGCTTAGTCCTTGAAAATCACTGGTGGCCTTGGGCAAGTCACACTCTCTCAGCCTCAGATGAAGGCCATGGCAAACCCCGCTGAAGAAATCTTGCCCAAAAAAACCTGTGATAGATTTGCCTTAGGGTCAACATAAATTGGAAATGATTTGAAGGTACACAACAACAACATTTTAAAATATAAGTGCAGACCTTTGTGCACTCTATATTTCTCCAAAATGCCTCACAAGCCTTGCAAATGGGGAAATTGCTTTTTCAAAAAAAATGCAACTGGTTTTGAGAGTAGCAAAAAGACCACCTTAATCAAAATTAGCAAACCAAACAGGTGGCCATGTATCCATTGCCACAAATGCCACAGATGGCAAATCCATCCTCAGTTTTTGGTTGCACTTGCCACAGCTGTTCTGTATCTCCCTGTGTTGAAATCTTATTTGCAAATAGGATTCACTGTCCAGAGAGCTTCTGTATAACCCAGAGAATGATTGTGCTAGGAACAGGCTTAAAGCTGAGAGCACATTTACCATTCCTGCAGCAAAGGATCCATAGTTACACCTGGAATCAAACCAAATTCATTCTTATTTTCAGGGTTTTCAGAACTCTTCAACAAGCTAAATGGTGCAAAAGAACAGAAGTGGGAAGAAAGAGGGGGAGGACAATGAATGGAATCCCTGAAGTGCAGATCTAGGACAAATCTAGGACAAAAAATACAAATATGCAAGGTAGCACACATATATACATGCAAGCTGGTCCTTTTCAGCTGTGGCATCCCATTTTTGGAACACTCTCCTACAGATGTGGAAATGGGAAGAAGAATCCCTAAGAGATATTAAAAGTAGCTAATTGAACTGCTATTCCTTAACTTCCCTGTAATTTCCTTGACAATATTCAGGGCACCAGTTTAAGAAATAATTGCCCAAATATTTTAATTTGTTTAATTCTTCAGAAAATATAATTGCCTACCTTTTGGTATGGCTATTTGATATTAGTGTTTTAATGTACAAAGTTGGATATAATCCTGTTTTTCATTCTGCCATTCACTGCTCCAGAATTTGATTGGATGATAGATGTCAGAAAATGTTTTAAGATACAATAAAAATAAATTCAAGGTCCTGTTGGGTCCTCTCTTGTCCACATGCCCTCTATTACAGAGCAAAGTTTGTGCATGCTCTACAATGTCCTTCTGCTGGAAATGGCTGATTCTCAGCTTCAGCAGAGAAGGAGCATGGGCTTTTCATAAAGATAGCTTTTTTGATCTAAGGACTGTAGTTAAGAACAGAAGGAGACTAAGGGCCTTTACAGACTGCCAGAAATAA
>JAIPUX010001880.1:1892766-1906470 GCA_020142125.1 Phrynosoma platyrhinos | reverse complement strand
TCTTTCTCCTGAGGAAGAGACTGCCTCTGCAGCAAAGAAGGGCAAGTATGACCTTTTGGCTGGCACCACATCCCCAGCAATTCCGACACACACCAGGTGACACTAGGGGTAGGGATGACACTGCCTCCAAGCACTTGGTACTCAGGAAAATAGCCTCAAATTACAGATGAGTTCCATCTCTTGTGAACATGGTTGATGCCCACATTTCCTGCTCTCAACCTTATAGGCCCAGATAACTGAGGTCAGTTGCACATGAAGCAGACCTTTATAAAACCCAACTCAAAAGCTCTATTTAAAAAAAAAATCACCTATATAAAAGCCGCCTCTCTAATCCTCTGGGAGCCTGGAATACTCATGAGAGGCCCACCTCTCACAAAATTTGTGATGGGCTTCACGGAGGCCTGTCTCTTCTGTACTGGCCAGTTTAGAGCAGCATAGAGAGCAGTCACATATTGTTTTGAGAAACTTGGCAAACCTATTTGTCAGTCCTGGGGGGAAAAAACCTCACCAGGGTCCAAACCTTCTCTTGGTGGCCCTATCTGGCTGTGTTTGTTCAAGATGATGAATTGTAGTCCAGCACATCTGGAAAGTACCAGATGAGAGAATTGTGACATATACTCTAATAAAATATGACACATTTTTTTCTCAGATAAACACATCACCTTAGACTTAATACATGTTTGTGACACCTCAAAACAGTGCCTGTGTGCAAAAATTGCAGATTCTCCCACAAATTTCCTCCATTTTGTGGCAGGGTAAATATAGAAAAAAAATAAACTATGAACTAGCTCTCAAAAACAGTATGTGCAAGTACGAACAGATAGAGGAGGAGGGGACAAATCCAAGCTTTTCTCTCTTTAGACTTCTAATTTTGAATACAATAGGTTAGTTAAAGTGTGCTGAGGAATAACTAAATCCCTGCTAAGTAATCTTGAACCTCTCCTTATAAAGACAATTTGCATAGAAATGCTTAGATTTGCAGGGCATTTATCATTAGGTGACTTCCAGATGCCTAATTGCTGTGTCAGCTTCAAACATGCCAGGGCTAGAAAAGAGAAAAACAAACTGGCAGTCTAAGAAGTGGAGGAGAGTGGGCTATTTTATTTTAAGGCTGTTTTCTCACACAGGAAAGAGTCAATAAGAAAAACAAATGCAAGAGATTGCTCACCAAAACATATCTTTCCTGTGTCTGATCTACATGCTACTATGTTACTGTCAGTTTTAAAAAATGAATACCTAAAGCCAGTTTCTCCTCCCCCCCTCCTTTAATTATGGATGGCTTGTTTGTCTGGTGTCTTCCTTTTCCAATTCATTTTCTTCCCTTTCGGAGGACAAAATTAAGTCTATAGTGCCCTCTGATGGCCAGACTAGACTCTGCAAAAGCAGGGGGAGGGGAGAAAGTGAAATTAAACAAAGACCACCATGCCCTTTCCATGCTAAGGCCCTTTAACATTGTTCTTCTCCTGTGCCTTTGAAATGGTATTGATCCTATGGCTCCACATACTAGTTGCTGTATTGTAAACTGTCTTGGAAATGGTGGCTATGACAGCAGGATAAGAAATATTTTAAACCTATAAATATATAACTACATTCCCCTTATCCCCCACAATGTCTGTCTCCATCACAAAGGCAAAAGTGGTCAGCACATTCCTCAGGGTGAACTTCAACCTTAAAGACAATATACTATTTTTTTCTTTGCTAAAACTCCAGAAGCTCCAGCCAACAAGACCAATGATAAGGAAGTAGATACTTACTAGACCAAAATGATGGGCAGCCAAATAGTTCCCCACTCATGACACACTATTTGGACTATTGTTCTCTTTAGCCAGAGTCTGGAACTGGTCTAGTATTGATGCTAATGGCTAATTCTAATTTTAAAGATCTGGAAGGGAGGGTTTCTCTCAATATATAGGGAGGGGAAAATTATTTAGGAACACCAGATTTTTTTCCTGCAACAACTAATCCAGTTCAACATTGGAGTTGTGTGCAAAGGAGAAAGTTTATGTGCAACATTTTAGATGTAGGATTATTTATTATTATTTATTTCCAGGATTTATATCCCACCTTTCTCCCATGGTGGGAATCAAGGCAGGTTATAATATATTAAAAAAAAGACCAGGCTAAAATATTGATTACAAACATTAAAATAATTAAATACTACTAACAATTAAAACATAGATTAAAAACAACATAATTCAAAACAATAATAAAAAAATTAAAACAGCACACCAGATTACTCAAATAAAATACCGCCCAAACTCCTGCCTAAATAAAAATGTCTTCAGCTACCAGCAGAAAGAAAGCATGCATGTCTTTAAAGTATTGATGAGCAATAATGGGTACTCATGGCTACTTGGATTTTTTTTAAAGTGCCAGTTATAGTACATTCTGCCTAATTTACACTATTCCTCAGGTCTCTTTCACAATTAGTAAAGTACATTATATTATAAAGAGTGAGAATTGGCTTAATGATCTCTGAATTGTCACGACCATGTGGCACTCTGGTCTGGAAAATGACATGGATGTGGCCACTGAAAGGAACTGAAGCAATAGTAACAAGGTTACTACAGTTCAAGTGGCAGGTGCATGAGTCAGCATTTGGAAAGCTGTACATCATGGGAAGCCTGGTGCAACATGCACAGTGGATGGAACAAGCCAGGTATGCATGATGGGAGGTCAACAGGCACTGGGAATGAAACCAGTCAGGTTTCATTAGTGCATGGCTGTCACATGTTCGTAAGAAGACCACCTATATATGGGAGACAGTCAGAAGCTCTGTTGTTGGTTAGTTGTGGTTGGTGATTGGCAAAGCACTTTGTTACTCTATACAGCTGTGAGTATTCATGACGGACATCTGATACTCTGTATATCTTTGTAAATATTTGCAACAAAGATTAAAGCCCTCTCTGAGAGAAGCCTCACTGTGAAGCTATTCTTTTCTCCAAGCTGAAAGCAGCAACTAAATGTGGGAGGTTTTTTCCTGTGCTGTCTGAAGCAGACTTTTCACAGAAGACCAGCCTCTGAAAAAGGTAAAGCAAAATTATTTATACCTAGAGGTTTCAGTAATAACCATGGAGAGATATTGTAACAGAATTTAGCAGCATATTAAACCTTTGCCCAGTTATGCTTCCTGCCCCTTTCAGACAACCAGGATGATTTCAAGATATTTAGCTATGAGACATAAAGAGGCAACGGAAATGTTTACTTTGACAATACTAAGAAACAACTATTCATATGTTTATCGACTAAGGAGATTCAAGGGAAACATTTTGAACATTGTGTTAGCTGGCATGTGAATGCATGACATTATGTTTTCTTGAGGTCTCAACCAACTTGTCTAGATGGAGAGAGGTTAAAGCTCAGGTTAAATAAAGATACACTTGACTTCTGTGTACATGAACCCACAACAGCATATGAAAATCAGTTCTTGCTTTATATAAGGCAGGATATTGTAAAACTTCAACCACCTTCTCCCTGGTCTAGGTAAAGGTAAAGGTGTTCCCCATTGACAAGGTTCTCATGTTGTGTCCAACCATGGTGGTGGTGGTGCTCATCTTTGTTACTAAGCCGAAGAGCCAGCATTGTCAAAGACTACTCTGTGATCATGTGGCCAGCATGATTGTACATAACGCTGTTGCTTTCCCACCAAAGTTTTATCTGTTTATCTACTTGCATTTGCATGCTTTTGAACTGCTATGTTGGCAGAAGCTAGGACTAGTGACAGGAGCTCTTCCCATCATGCAGCACCCGGGCCTCAAACTGCCAACCTGCCAATCTTGCAATCAACAGAGTCAGTGTTTTAACCACTTGAGCCACTGCATCCTTACCTTCCCCCCACCCCTGGTCTACCTTCAACTAAAAGTACAATACACCCTCTTTGCTTTTGAATCATGTGGAATATAGTTAAGCCATTCTTTATTCTTTCTTAGATTTTCAAAAGTAGAAGTTGCCAGGACACCATGTTCCTTCACATCATGCAGAACTTCTCACACAAAAGATTAAATCTTGCTCAGTGTTGTCTGGAAGCTTGGCTAGACACAACAGTCATCACATGAGGAGTAGCTATGTTGAAGCCAGGGTTTGATTGTTGAAAATCCTGGAGCCCTCCAGGCAGAGAAAGTTGGAGAGAACCACTGACCTAATGGCTGCCTTTCTTCATCCACTGATTATCTGATTCCAGCTCAACAGGTACAGTGCCAGGCATAATGAAAAACATTCACTCCAACACAACTCTAGTGGAAAGGAACTCATTTCAACAGCAGCAAGATATTCTAGTCTTTAGCTTAATATAAGTCCTTCATTTCTATGGTCGTCTATCCTTCAGTCCCTCCAACTGTCCTGATAGGTATCATGTTCCTGGCCTCAGAACCTCCAGCTTCCTCCCTCCCATCTTGTAGGAAGAGAGTGAAGAGACTTTAAACTCAAAATAATCTTAGAATTTCAAGGGATGTTGAAAAACAAGTTGTGTGGGATATGTTCAGGGTAAAACTATTCATCTATTTTAATATTTAATATTTAATATTTCCCAGCATGATCTGCCCTGCCCTGCCCTGCCCCCTGATGGATTCTAGGTCATAGCTGACAGTAGAATTTGTTTGACAGTAAAGCAGACTGCATCAGAACGTGGTGGATTCATCTTCATTAGAAGAGTCCACCACGTTCTGATGCAGTCTGCTTTACTGTCAAACAAAGTCCACCTTCATTAGATATTTTTAAGCAAAGCCAGCAACCTTTTAAGCAAAGCCAGGGCACCATAGTTGAGTATGTGCTGAACTAGAAGACCATTGGAGGTTCCTCCATTCTATAATGTGCCTGCCATCCAAATAGTCAAACTTATGCCCCTCAATTGCTCAGAGAAAATGGCTTTCATACAGGTTCAGCATATGCTGAGGTCCAAGGAGTATCTTACTTCTTCCAGCTCAGGTCTGTCAGGCTGAGAACTCACCAGAAAGTCACTTAATGCTCTGCATCTCACAGAACTTTTCATCTGTGCTAGCTGGTTGGACAAGAAGGCATAACAGTAGGCTGTCAATGGGAATGGGCTACAAAAGAATTCAGGACCACAGCCAGTATTATAGGTAACAATTAAGGGTTTGCTATTTTATTCAGTACCATGGACAGCAATTTTGCAGCTACAACTGTAGTTCTCAAACTTTGGTCCTCCAGCTGTTTTACACGCAGCTTCCACAACCCCCTGACCATTGACTAAGCTGACTGGGATTTCTGGGAGTTGAAATCCCAAATGCCTAGTGGTCTAAAATTTGAGACCCACTAAGTTAAAAAGATAGACAAACTAGTATAGCACTAACTAAAAACTAGTCAGTTTGGATAAATGGGGGGGGGGGCTGATAAACAGGGTGGGTCTGCCTCTAATACTGATGGGAATGTCTATCCAATGTGCATGATTAGCCAGCATGCTAACCTTATCTTCCTTTTAATTCCTTTTAAGATTATGCAAGTTACTAGCCATCAGCAAATTCCATTGTTTAATGATGTACTTTATGAAAATGTTCTACCTTTTCTGTCCAAAGTTTCCCATCATTCAGCCTCACCAGGTTACCTCAGCTGATGAAAGGTATCTGAAGAATCTAATTCAAACTTCTTTCTCCAAAATTTTCAACATGGGCCAATCACATGATAAAAGTAAAGATATTCCCCGTTGACAAGGTTGTCAAGTCATGTCCAACTGTAGGAGCCAGTGCTCATCTCCATTACTAAGCCAAAGAGCCAGTGTTGTTAGAGTGGCCGGTAGAAGGTAAAATACAGTCAGGTTAATAGTAAGAGCAATTCTGTACTATAGACAAGGAGATCCAATATAAGATTAAACATTCTGTTTAACATCATTTTTTTGTAATAGCTTTTAAAGCAAGTATAGGATGAACTTTTGAGCAACATGTGGATGAAATATGCATCACAATGTTGGCGTTGTTTTAAAACCTAGGTCTTCATCACTCTACAAGACCTCCTTGGAAAATAAGTATTTGCTTTTAGAGAATGGAATAGAATGAGGCAAATAAAATATGATATAAGGAGATCCAAATTATTATTTAAACCGAATACATGAATCCAAGTTATTGTCTGTTGTATTCTGCTTGGCTTTTGTTAAATTTCACTTTTTGCTTTCATAACATTCCTTTGCCATTTTTTAAAATGTTGCTCTGCTATTTAAATGGGGAGAGCACACTCAAGTGTGGTTCATGTGACTTGGGGTGCATCTAACTGTAGAAGTAATGCAGTTTGACAGCAATTTGACTGACAAGGCTCCATCCTTCAGAATCTTGGGACTTGTACTTTTGTGCCATACCAGTAAAGGCTAATGACCTTGTAAAACTACAAATCCCAGGATTCCATAGGATGGAATTATAGCACTTAAAGTTGTGTCAAACTGCATTATTTCTACAGTGTAGATGCACCCTTAGAGAACTTACATGAAAGCATGCCTATTTTTAATCACTAAAATGTTAGATGGTGTGTGATTTGTAACACTCCCCTTAACTTTAAACATCCTCAGAAATCAAATCTGACCAATAAAAAAAAAACTCTACCAGCATGGTTCAGTATCTTTAAAGATTAGACTAATACTGTGGAATGGATCTGTAACAAAGAACCACCCTCAGCAAAGGCATAATACTTAGAAGACACCATTGTTTTACCACATAGTCTGGTTCCATGCCAGATAAGAGGTTTGGAGTTTTTTGTTTTGTTTTTTCTCTTTTCTTCAGATGGTCTATTTGTGTCCCTTGCTAACCTTGTATTACATATGATTACTTTAGACTCTGGCAAAACCTGCATAGTTCAGCAGAATTTCTTAAAGATTTGACAAGCTGGTCAGAAAGGGAATGACCCCAATTTTTGTTTCAATTGTGGACTATGTTGGAAAATCTGACCCACATTACAAAGGGCTGAGGGTAATACAACTAGGTGAACTTTCCTAACTGTAGCTTATCCAGTTCCAGTAATTTTCTCTTTCTCTACAGCAGGATCAATGGCATTCACTTTAATATGAGGTATTATATATTAGACATTGGGCTTATTTAGCATTTCACAAGGAGGTTGTTTTTCAGATACTTTGGAATGGGTATAAAGGCATCTTATTGTTTTGTACTCTTACACCAGGGGTAGGCAATTGTGGGAGGCCACCCCCACCCCACAGCAAACCCAAGCAGCTCCATTTTCCTCTGCAATCCCTTTCAAATGGTGAAAGGAAGTGGCATGGAATCACTTCCTGTCACCATTTTTAGGGGGATTGCAGAGGAAAATTGATGGATTTGGAGTAAGGGAATCTGAGGTGCTTGGGGGAGTGGATTTTATTTCACGGGTTTTCATACGTGTGGGATTTCTGTGTAGTTTGGTGGCAAAAAAACTGCCCAAAAATCACACTGAAAATGTTAATTATAAAGGGGGGACTGGGGGGTTGAGGATACTTGTGGAGGTTTCAGAAACCACAAAGGTGGAGTCCAAGGACCCATGGTGGATTCCAAAGACCCACCTGGCCCACAGGGCACAGTTTGCCCACCTCTGTCTTCCACCAACATCCAGAGATCCAGATCAGATCCATTCAAGAGCTCACATTTATACAGTGGGCCCTTGGTATCTGCTGGGGTTTGATTCCAGCAACCTTCCCCCGCCCACCCCGCCCACCCATGGATAACAAAAAATGTGGATGCTCAAGTCACATTAAATACAATGGATAATAAAATAGTGCCCCTTATAAAATGGGGGGAAATCAAGGTTTACTTTTTGGAATTGATATATTTTTGAAATATTTCAAGCCATGGATGCTTGAATCCATGGATTAAAAAATCCATGGATATGGAGGGGTGATCATATAGTCAATGGGTATGGGTGGGTGGGATATTTACAAATATATTTGTACATTTCAACATGAGTTAATACCTGCCCTGCTCATCCTCTCAACTGAGAGAGTGGAGATCGGCCTCTTCTTTTCTGTTTGGGTTTGGTGATAATGTAAGAATCTCCTCCTTGTCTTGGAGGTCAATGAATAAGGACAGCAGAACAGGAACACATGATGATCAGATCATCAGTGATCAGAGATCAGAGTAGGACTCTATCCCTGTTCCACTAATATTCCACCCATGGCTCCACTCATGCTTTTAACTGGGAATATGAGCAGAAAAGAATCTTACTGCCCAAACTAAATGGCCTTCTAGCACCAGGTATTACCCTGTGTCAGAGGAGGGACTTCCACTCTATGGAGGGCAGGACTTCTATGGTGGGACTTCTCCCCCCCCCCCCAATACACACTGCATCTTCCTGGGCCTTCAGCTACCTCTCTTCTTCCCTGTACACCTTTTCCTTGCCTGCTCCATGTGCCAGGGAAAATGGCTTCATGTACCATCTCTGGCATGCATACCATAGGTTTGCCAATGCAGGCATAGCCTGTTCAGCTCTGTGAATTAAATGAAAGATGCTATACATGGAAACTTGTGTGGGGGAAATTCCAGACAAGGTTCCCATAATCTTTGGTAGCAGGGTGGTAGAGTTAGCCCTCTGTCCAAATATGGACCCATTCACATTCTTGAAGATTATCCCATATAACTGAACAGAAATCATGTTATCAGAAAAAGGGAGATAATGTTATCAGAAAAAGGGTGAAGACAAAATCTCCCCTGAATCCAAGTGGTCCACTTTCCACAATCCCTTCATTACCAGAAATGAAGGTCTTTCTTCCATTTTTCTCCTTATGATAACAACAAACATTTTGCAGATCTATATAATGCTTCCATATCTCTTCAAGTCTGACTGTGTTATCCTACTGAACTGCTTCTCCACTGCCAGTAGAAAATAATAGGCTATGGAAGATAACAATCTGTGTTTGGAGAATTGATGGCATTTCACTTGAGTGAGAAACACAAAGCTTGTTGCAAAATGCCACATCCTTCTAGGGATAGCTGTAAGGAAATGACTCTCTTGATGCATAGTTAAGAGGTATTGAACTGGTTCACAGGTCATAACATAGCAGAGTTCCTGGGGGACACCAGCTTACTTGAATGCACACTGTCCATTGACCCCTGCTGCAAACAAGAATGGCTAAATAAAGCAAATATCTGTAGTTTGTTTAGAATGACATCTCAGCATTCCAGAAACTTATACTCTTACATTTCTCTGAGTCATCAACCCAGAGAAAGAACCCATGGCTTAGAACAGGGGTAGGCAACCTTTCCCCTTTAAGGGCCGAGGGACTTCAGCTCCCAGAAGCCTCAGCCATGTTGGCCAATAGTCCCATGTTGGCCAATAGCTCCTGGGATTCTGGGAGCTGAAGTCCCTTGGCCCTTAAAGGGGAAAGGTTGCCTACCTCTGGCTTAGAATGTCATTTCAGGCATCATATTTAACAATAACAAAACATAGATCCATTTATTTTTTAGCTGCTTCTGTTGATATCAGGAATAATCAGCCAGTGTGTGCTGGCATTCTGGTTCTTCCACAACATGTGGATGTCTGAAGACACAGCATCCTTCCTCTGGCTGACATGATTGCTTTGCAGAGGCGCGGGATATAAATAAATTTTATATTATTATTATTATTATTATTATTATTATTATTATTATTATCATCATCATCATCCAATCAGTGACATGGACAGGTGTAACTGAAAAGTATTTAATTTTTGGTAATTGTGGAAGGAGTAACTCACTGCTTCTCATGCACAATTAACAAACCCCACAGGACTCACCTTCCTCCTGTGGAGATTCCTCCTCCATGGCCATTCAGTGGCTGATGGAGAATGGGGGCATGGGAGAAGCATCTGGCTATGTCTCGATCCCTAGATGCAGAATGACAAAGGCATCCTCCCATACCACCTAGAGGTCCTCTAGAGGTTGTAGAGAATGATGTTATTGACCTAGAATGACTTATATCTAGTTATAGGCATATATATGTTTTTCCAATGTCCACCACTCTCCACTAGCCACTAAATGGTCATGGAGAGGGAGGAATTTCCACAGGAGAAAGGTGAGTCCTTCAAGAAGGGAAAGGGAGACATATCACAGTTCCACTAGGTAAAACTTTATGATACATCTCCTGATGCAGGATCTCAGACTTTCTTGGCATGCTTGAGGTTTTTGAAAACATAGTGGCTATACTGTAGATTTCTAACATTTCCAGCCAAGTAACTATCCAATCTCCAGAGGACTCAGCTTGATCTGTTGTTAACATCAGTCCAAGCTACCTAAAATGTGACTCCAAATGAAGTAACATCTTTTTTCTTAGAGATGTATAGATAGTCCATCCATCTCCTTCTAGATGCATTAAAGTACGTTATGTGAGTGTTAATTTCCTTTAATACGCTCTCTTGCAAAGTTGAGCTACATTATGTGCAATGCAGCAGCCATCATACATTAGCCTCATATTGTGTTAGGCAGCAAAAATGATTACTGATATAATTAGAAGCCACTGAATTGCAAGCAAGGGAGGAGGAGGAGTTAATAATTAAGATGACCCAGCAATTTTATAGCAGATGTTGACTGAATGAGTCATATGTTGAGCATTTCTTCTGTATATAAGATTTCCCCCTGCCTCCTCTGAAATGAGGTCAAGCTCATTCTCTCCTTCTACTGATCTTATCTGTTTTTATAAGGAGGGGCAGCCAATTTGTTAGTCCTCCAGATGTAGTTGGACTTACATCTGCCATCTTCCCACTTCTGGTAAGGGATTACAGCTGTTGCCATTCATAAACATCTGGAGGGTCACAAATGACCCATCCCTGTGTTGCTCCTTTGGATCCAAAATGTTTCCTATACAATTGGATAGACTTCAATCACCCCAAAGTTAGACAAATATTAAGCCTTATTTGTAAAGCATCACAAAATTCCATCTCTCATTCATTTCAGTTGGCATTGTTTCTTTTTCTTTTACTGGTAATTTTTTTCAAGCAAGATTTTTCACATTCACAGCTTACAAGGATGTTTTTGGGAAAGATGTGGAAAATGATTGCTGAAATCTCAAATGTCAGAAGAGATAGTTGAAAAATATTTCAGTTTGAAAGATTAGGGAGACCTCAGGGCCCGGGGTTATCCAGAAAGGGCGGGGGGAAGTCCCTGGAAGTATCTAGACTTTCAAATTCTTTTTGTTTTGATTTTATCTGCATATTCATGATTTTGCATCCAAACACTTTTATTGATAGCATTCGTTTTACCCTCATTTGATCTCTTTTGAATGTCAGTCCTGGAAACAATCACTCTGTTTCTTGGTGGTGGTAATCTTAGCTAAACAGAGAGCCAAGGAGAAGTACATCTCATTTTAAGAAATACTAGGTTCATTTAAACTGACCTGAGGAATGGAAATGAAAAGTCCTTGACAATGAGTTCCCTGGGAATACTTGGAGATGGGGAAAACATTGTTTAGATCTCCAAAATAAAATCAGTTTACACAGGAACAAAACCCAGGACTTTCAGAGACTTTTTGCTTGTCTAGAGTGGCTCAGAATAAGTTACACTAAATAAGAGAATTTATGTAGATTTTTTCAGCTGCATTATTTATAATTTATGCAGGCTGAAGAATTCAACTGTTCCTGGCACATTATTTGGACTGATTGGGTGCCAGAGGTTTTCTTGGCTTGAAGCACACAGAAACAGAAGAAAATGAACACATTCAATAAAATCTGATGTGAAGTAGAGACAGGGTCTCAGGATGAAAAATGGGTTTTATTCCAAGAACTACCCCAATGCATTTTGGACAAAAAAATATTATTATGGTTTTATTCAGGAAAGCTATTTAAAAATTAACCTGTTAAGATTTTTAAACCACGCATCTCCAAATTGTCACTGGGAAGATTCATAAAAGTGTTTTTGTTGATTCTTTATTAATATTTTCAGAATTAGATATCACTTTTTCAATATAATAGAGTAGCCTTTGCTCATTTTGTTGTTAATTACTATCAAGCTGGCTTTAATTCATGTAGAGTCATGGAGACACCTCCAAGACACCCTGTTATTAACAGCCCTTGTAAGTTTTTGCAAACTCAGAGTCATGGATTCCTTGACTGTTGTAATGTGGTTTTACATCAGGGTAGGCAACCTTTCCCATTTAAGAGCTGAGGGACTTCAGCTCCCAAAAGCCTCAGCCATGTTGGCCAATAGTACCATGTTGGCCAATAGCTCCTGTGATTCTGGAAGCTGAAGTCCCTCGGCCCTTAAAGGGGAAAGGTTGCCTACCACTGTTTTACATCATCAATTGCACATTACTTTTATGAAGCAATTGTAGTATTTATACTTGAAAATAGAAAAATGCCCCCACATTGTCAAAATTTCTCCAATATGAATCCCTTTAAAACAATATTTTAGAGTAGCAAATAAATTTTGCCCATCTTGTTTATTTTACAAAAAGTATGTTATTGCACCCTCATTTTATCCAAGAGTAATGTGTTACAGGTAGTGCACTTATTTGTGGTGTCTTATTTCCAAGCCTTGGAATCATGTAGCCTGTGATGAATTCAACCCCCCACATCCCTTTTTGGAATTGTATCTGAACAAACAATATGGCAAGATGGTTTGGGGCCCACTAAACTTCATTTATTGAAAACAAATCACCAGGAACACATGATATTCCAATTTTACTGCTGCAATTTACATTGACAGAGATAACTCTAGTGCTAACCAACATATATCAACAGATATGGGGGGGAAATGCTGGACAACAGATTGGAAGTGGTCAATATACATCCCCATCTGCAAAAAAGGAGATACAAAAGACTGCAGCAGCTATAGGACCATAGCACTGATCTCCCATGCAAGCAAAATTATGCTCAAAATTCTGCAACATAGGGCCGATGAAGACCAGCCAAAAGGGCTGGCATGGGTGTGCAGTTGGGGCAGTCTGACCACACGCCGGCATCCCTGACGCCACTGTCACTCCATGTGCCTGACTGCACAGCGCACAGCATCAGGGTGCCCCATTGGTACAGCATGCAGATACACTGTGCCAAAGGAGCACAAAAGAGCCACGGTGGCAGCACTAAGGGTGGCTTTTTGTCACTCCAAAAAGGAGTGGCATTTGCCAGCTCTTTTTGGAGTGGCAAAAAGGTGGATCGGGACCATGGTGTGTGATTGCCATGGCCCCAATCCAGTGCTCCAACACCTCTGCATCAGCCCATAGACTCCAACCATACATGGAGAGAAAAATCCCAGAGGTCCAAGCAGGGTTCAGGAAAGGAGGAGACACACAGGATATTGCAAACATATAATGGCTAATGGAGCATACCAGGGAATTCCAAAAGAAAATCAGCTATATTGACTACAGCAAAGCCTTTGACTGCAAAGAGCAGGAAAGGCTATGGAATGCCCTTAAAGACATAGGAGTGCCAACACATCTGATAGTCCTGATGAGGAATCTATACTCTGGACAAGAGGCTACTGTCAGAATAGAACAGAGAGAGAAAGAATGGTTCCCAATTGCCAAAGGGGTCAGACAAGGCTGTATCCTATTACTCTATCTGTTCAACTTGTATGAAGAACATATGATAAGATAAGCAGGCTTGGACCCAGAAGACGGAGGAGTGAAAACAGGAGGAAGGAATATAAACAATCTAGTTATGCAGATGACACCATAGTACTAGCAGAAAACCTCCAGGCTTTGAACAACTACTAAGGAAGATCAAAGAAGAAAGTGCAAAGGCAGGTTTAATGTTGAACAAAATAGTGACCACTGAGGACCTTAACAAGTTCAACCTAGACAATGAAGAAATAG
>JAIPUX010001880.1:1877219-1892666 GCA_020142125.1 Phrynosoma platyrhinos | reverse complement strand
GGAGGGAAGTAGGAAGAGAGGGAGGCCACATGCTAGATGGATGGACTCCATTAAGGAGGTCACACATATGGGTTTGCAGGAATTAAGTCAAGCAGTGGAGGACAGAAGGTCTTGGAGATGTCTCATCCATAAGGTTGCCATGGGTCGATATCCACTCAAGGGCAGTTAATAACAACAAAACTTCATTTGTATACATATATAGGTTTTCTTAGCCATATTGGAATGATCTTCTTGAACTGTTCACTTTTTGCTCCTCCTTGGCTATTAATTTTTCACTTTAGATTTCCTTCTCTCAGAACTTAGTATCCCCATAGGAATATATTTGTTACATTTTTTTTCCTTTGTCTTTTTGTGGCTAGCAAGGAAGTAAATTTGGCTTCATCTAGGTTATAGAAATCCAAGTATTTTACCTTTTTAGATGCTTAGGTGAATTATTTTTAAGATTCTGACTAGCTTAGCTTATTTTTATCTTCATTTTATCTCAAAACTATTGTTTTTGAACTTCTTTCAACTTGATTCTTTACTAAATACACTGAATTGGAAACTGGAATTGATCTAGTTCCCTCACATTTCTGGAAGCTGACCTGACTGAAGCATTTGATGGCTTGGCAAACGTGGTTACCTGGCCTTAAAGCCTTTAAGTGGTACAAGAGTCAACCCATCTTCATATATAAAGTCATAAGCTTAAATTTTCCATAGATTTGACTAGGAATGATGTAAAGAATATTCAAAATTGTTCTCGCTAATACATACTTAACTCTTTCACTGCTGAACATGGTTGAATTTCCAACACTGTGGAATTTGCTATCAGAAGCTTCAGCCATGTTGGCCAATAGCCCCATGTTGGCCAATAGCTCCTGGGATTCTGGGAGCTGAAGTCCCTCGGCCCTTAAAGGGGACAAGTTGCCTACCCCTGATCTAGAGATACACAGCAACATTCTCTATGAACTGAAATCTGAGTAACCAAGTCATTAAGAACAGCATAAGAGTACTTCTGAGTCAGATGAAAAAATCAGTCTAGTCTAATGGTAGGAAAAGTAGGGCCCTCCAGATGTTGTTGAACAGCAATTCACATTAGCTCTAGCCAGCATGGCCAGTGATGAGAGATTACAGAAACCACAGTCAAAACATTTTCTTTTGGTAAAGGCTGTAAATGCCAATATGTGGCATTTAGATCCATGTTCTTGGCCTAATTTAGATAAATGACCACGATCTGTGCACAGCTAGAAAAATATTTGCATCCATTTGCACAAAGGACAGAGGGACACATAATGGGAGACATAGGCACTACTCACCACTTTTAGAAGAAGAAGCATGAAATTATCACAGGTGCTGAAATGCAGTCACTAGTTAATGATAGCAAGAAAATGTGAGGCAGAGAGCAGGAAATGTGTGCATTTACCTTTTGTTGTTGTTAACTACTATCAAGTTAATCTCAACTCATGGTGGCCCTATAGATGAGACATCTCCAAGACCCTCTGTCCTCCACTGCTCTACTCAATTCCTGCAAACTCATACCATGACCTCCTTAATAGAGTACATCCATCTAGCATGTGGCCTTCCTCTCTTCCTACTTCCATCCACCTTCCCTAGCATTATTGATTTTTCCAAAGAGTTCTCTCTTCTCATGATATGTCCAAAGTATAACTGCCTCAGGAGTTTATCACACAGGGGAAATCCCGTGCGGAAATGGGGCTTTAAATTAAACAAAACCCACAGAAGTGGGTGTTTTTTCAGATGACGTCACTGTTAAAAGGAGGTTAATCCAAACGGAAATTAGACAAAAACTGCTTCTTTTTACTTTCGGAAGATCCTGAAAGTAAAAAAGAAGCAGTTTTTGTCTAATTTCTGTTTGGATTAACCTCCTTTTAACAGCGCTGGAGTTTATCACACAGAGAAATCCCATTGATAAATTGCTTCCACTTTTGCAGTTTTTTCTCTCTTTAAAGTACCATTTCTGCACCGGGTTCCCCATATGATAAATTCCTTAGTTTGTTCATCTTGGCTTCCAGGGAGGTTTCTGATTTAATCTGCTCTAGGTCCCACTTATTTGATTCTAACTTTTGTGCTGAATTGTATATCTTTGCATTTTAAAATCTTTTCTAGTTCTTTCATAGACACCTTCCCCATTCTTAGTCTTTTTCTGATTTCCTGACTGCAGTCTCCATTTCTATCAATGTTTGATCCCAGGTATGGGAATTCTTTTACTATTTCTATTTCTTTGTTGTCTAGGTTGAACTTGTGAAGATCCTCAGTGGTCACTATTTTGGTTTTCTTTGTGTTCCACATTAAGCCTGCCTTCTTTGATCTTCCTTAGTAGGTGTTCCAGGTTTGTGAAGTTTTCTGCTAATACTATGGTGTCATCTACATATCTTAGATTGTTGATATTCCTTCCCCCTATTTTCACTCCTCCTTCTTCTGTGTCCAAGCCTGCTTTTGTTATAATATGTTCTGCATACAAGTTGAACAGATAGGGTGATAGGATTCCACCTTGTCTGACCCCTTTGCCAATTGAGAACCATTCTGTTTCTCTATGTTCTGTTCTGAAAGTAGCATCTTGCCCTGAGTACAGATTCCTCATCAGGACTATCAGATGTGTTGGTACTCTCATGTCTTTAAAGGCATTCCATATCCTTTCATGATGGACCTCCATACATTAGCATGTATGGGCAGATACCTGATAAATATATTTGACTGTAATACTGGGGCTGGCCCTATTATTAGACAAAGTGTTGCACTCCATGCAGGCAGCAGATGGTGGTGGTGGTAGTAAGGCACTGAAGGAAAGAAAGCTGTGTACCATGAAGCCTGCCCTGCACCCACTAGTAAAGCCTACTCCCTAAAGATGTCATTGAGAACACTGTCCTATCACCAACACTGAAATAAAAACTCTATTGCTAATTTAAACTGCTTATGCATATGCATTACTCTTGGGAGGATTGCTGGCTAAGAGATTCAGGGAAATGAAGTCTAAAAAGTAATATTTCTAAGATCTGAGCCTGATGGCCCTGACATTTCCCTAATCAGTACCAATCCTATGATTGAGACAAAGGCCAACTGCTAGTCCATTCTAGAGTAGAAACAATGATTCAATTGCTGAATGTTAAATCAACATTTACATAAACCCAATTGACTCAGTGATTGTACTCTTGTTGGGACTGGTAATTAAATCTAGTCCCTGATTTACATTTAATGATTTTAATGGAACCAAGCATTGGTTGTGCTATTAACATCTAAAAGACCCACATTTCAAACTATTACCATTTTGCTTCAATATGAGGCTATGATTTTCTAAAACCAGAAATCTTTATCCCAGAAATGGGGAGTGGACAGGGATTTAGCATTCTTTCCATTTTTCCTACATGCAATCTATGATATCTATGTGCTGTATGCCACTGAAGATTTAAGCTGCAACCTGACAAATAATGGATAGGAAAGGCTTGAAAATTCAGCACCTGCCTAAAAATAAATGATAAGGTGTTTTCTATATTTGAACCATCTTTGCTTGGTTAAAAATGAAAACTTCAAGTAAATGTCTCACATTATTTTTGCTAGTACAGAACCATCAAGGTGTACAGGGAACTCAGTGGAGAGTTGTGAATTAAAGGGAGAATCAAGTCCTTGCCCTGAGGAGCTTACATTCAAAATTGAAGGGAAGAGAGCAGAGAAGGGGAAGGGTAAAAGGTATAAATATAACCCAGAGGTAGGCAACCTTTCCCCTTTAAGGGCTGGTGGACTTCAGCTCCCAGAAGCCTCAGCCATTTTGGCCAATAGTCCCATGTTGGCCAATAGCTCCTGGGATTCTGGAAGCTGAAGTCCCTCAGCCCTTAAAGGGGAAAGGTTGCCTACCCCTGAATAACCACATGCAGTTGGCTGCACTTAGCTTTGTGAGGGGAAGGAATAATGGGTTAAGGCAAACACTTTAGACAAAATTGGTGTTCAATGTGAAGACTGATTAAGGGCCTTTGCAGACTGCCAGAAATAGTGCAAATTGGGTCCAATTTAATGGCTAGGGCTAGGGCTAGGGTTAGGGAATCATTGGAACTGTATTTTATTGTGGCACCAGAGCTTTCTGACAGAGAAGGCTCAATGTCTCAGAAAAACAACAATTCCCATGATTCCCTAGCACTAACCCTAACCCTTAAAGTGGACTCAATATGCACTATTTCTGGCAGTCTGCAAAGGCCCTAAAATACCTTACATCAAATGGTCTGTTCTAATGCTAAGAGCTACAACAGTAAAGCTGAAGATAGGTGATAGTTCTGTTTCATTCATTTTTTGATAAGGAACTTTCCAAATTATCCAATTTCTTCATGTATTAGAAGAAAAGAACTTCAGATTTTATATTGTTAAAAGGTAAGTGAAAACAGAGTCAACAGATTCACCCATCCATGCAGAATTCTTTGAATGCCTGGTTCCGAGTGTGTGTGTGTGTTTAATTTGCATCCCACCTTTCTCCCAATATGGATCGAAAGACATCTTAAAGTTAAAGCAAAATATAGCTGAAATAATTAATTTGCATCTGACTCCCACACTGAAGGCATTGGGATGGGATGTATAGTTTGCCCTCACCCACAGGGAGACAACATTGAAATGATGCCTCAGCTGCTTTGCCAAGGCAGAAAGATGTTGGGGGTGTGGTCAAAGCCAACTTATGGTCTGCCACCCCTGGCTTTTTCACTTTAATTCTACAGTTGCATAGAGTGGACATCAGTTCTTAGGCTGGGCTAAGTGTTTTGTCCTTACATCTCTTTTTGCTTTGGTACAGGGGCGATGACTCTTGACTTGCTTACTGTCTTTTTAGCCTTCACTTACATTTCTCCTTATGTTTTTTGGTTTGGTGGGGTTTTTGTTTTTGTTTTGCCAGGGCCAGGGCTTCCTTGATCTTAAAGCCAGGCTTTCATTTGCCTGTGTCTTTTGCACTTTAGCCATTTTTTAATTTTTTTTATTTTTTTATTTTTGTGGTGGTCGGGCTTTTGCATGCCTCCTCCCTTCCTTTTTTTCCCTGCTCAGCATTGGGCAGCCTCTTCCTCCTCATCCACACTGCATTAGTACTTCTATTTGGAGGCTGTTTGCACACACACCCTTGACTGTGGGTCCTGTGGGTGCCCTCCCCCTCCCCAGTTTTTCGGGCTCTGATGTGGTTTGGCCTTGCCTCCTCTGAGCTTCAGGGACTGTTCCTGGCTTGCTTCTCCCTCTGTAGGTGAGCAGATTGCTTTGGCCCAGGGAGACTCCACACTGTTTGTCGCATACCTCCTCCTCTTTTTACAGCTGGAGATTGTTCCTGATTGCTTTTTGGTGGTGATTGGTGGCCTGGGAGGCTTTAGTGCTGTTTGGCAGCATGCGTCCCCCTCTTTTGCTGCATTGGGGCCACATTTTTTAGCAATTAAGCAGCTGGTTTGACCCAGAGAGGCTTTCACACCATTTGCAGTGCACCTTCTTATCTTTTCAGTGTACCTCCACCTCTTTTGCAGAGTGTTTTCTCCACTTTTACAGCTTTAGACTGTTCCTTGGCTTTCTTGTGGCTGGGTGATGGCTTGGGGGATTTTGCAGCATACCTCCTCTTCTTTTGCTGTGTTTGGGCCATGCTTAGTGATAGTTGTTGGCTTCTGGCTTGTTAATTTGGGCTCACTGTAGACTCTGCTGGCCGTGTTCACTGTCTTTCATGGTCCAGATTCAGTTAACCTCATTTCTTGTTGAGCACTAAATACCCTTTAGACCCCATATCCCCATATGATCTTGGAATCTAAGCAGGGTTTTTCTTTGGCTAGTGCTTGGATGGGAAACTGCCAATAAATAGCGGGTGTCCAGGCTATAACTCCCTACTTGAGCTGCCTTATTGGTTGGCACCCACTGCTATAGGCTGTAATGGTCTCAAGCCAAGTATGGCTATAACGCAGTATCACCCTTGGCCATTACTTACAGTGAGTTGTCCCTTCCTCTAGGGGATCACCTTCTGCAGTCTATCATAGACAAGGTACTCAGTGGTGAATATGTAGATGTCTTTTCCCTACACTACTGGGAAATGGAAAACAAAAAAAAGATAAGGATGAATTTGATGATAAAGATAAGGAGGCTTTAAAATGGTGAAAGGTGGAATGCAATTTCACTAACTTGTTAAACAGATTCCATATCTATGCAGGTGCAATTGCTAAGGCACAGCCCATGCATGCAGCGGCCCTGATTCAATACATGGATATTATCCACCAGGCTTATGTCAACTATTCTAGGCCTGCTTGTCTACTATACAATGAAGCCTTCCATATGCATGCAGCCATTTACCCTACTTTACGTTGGGATCATCTACACTCCCAGCTCTGGATGCAATTGATGACCCCAGCTTGCCCAATGCAAGGTGAACATATGCATTGTGGGCATTTTGATGGCCAATTTTTTTATGGATCAAGCCCTATGGGTTGCTCAGTTTCATGTGCAGCTTTCAAAATGTTTAGCACTTTTTTAGAGTGGGCCCTTAGGGAAAGAACTGGCTTTCATGGCATGGTGCACTATCTTGATGATTTCGTATTTGTTGGTCAGTCAGGTTCAGGTCACTGTTCTTACTGAGAGAGTTTGAAGTCCTTACTCTTGAGCTGGGTGTGCCACTAGCCCCTGAGAAGACTGAGGGACTCTCCATGCAATTGGAATTTTTGGGTATTATTAATACAATTAATCAACTTTCTATGCTCCCGGGGGATAAAGTTTCTGGCTTGCTGCAGCACTATTAGCACTTCTCAACCCAATGAAAGGCTATGCTGCATGACTTTTAGGAGATCATTGGTCACTTGAATTTTACTTGTAAGGTAGTTGCCCTGGGCCGAGTATTTTTATGGTGTCTGTGTGACGTAATTAGTGGGGTTCTTAGACCACACCACAGAATTCGGCTCACATCCGGTATCTAGGCTGATTTGGAGGTTTGGATACAATTTTTGAGTGAATTTAATGGGGTTTCTTTTTGGTGCAAAGAACTTAAGCTCAAGGATGCTTTGCAAATAGCATCTGACACAGCTGGGTCAGTTGGATTTGGAGTATTATTTAATGGGAAATGGTGTACACAGGCATGGCCTGATGATTGGACTCTTTCAGGATTGCCCACTGATTTGACCTTTTCTGAATTGTTTTCAATTTTGGTGGCTGTTACAATATGGGCTGAAGAGTTGTCAAGAGTTTGGTGTGACAATCTTGCCACTGTGCACATTATTAACCAATTAACCTCCAAATCTTATAAGGTTATGCACCTTATCCAGGCTTTCACTCTACAGTTTCTATGCCAGGGGTAGGCAACCTTTCCCCTTTAAGAGCCGAGGGACTTCAGCTCCCAGAAGCCTCAGCCATGTTGGCCAATAGTCCTATGTTGGCCAATAACCCCTGGGATTCTGGGAGCTGAAGTCCCTTGGCCCTTAAAGGGGAAAGGTTGCCTACCCCTGCTCTGCGCTTTTACATTTTGTTTACAACACAACATGTGCCAGGGAATGATAATGCTATTCCAGATGCTCTTTCCTATAAACAGATGGACACTGGCACTGTAAAATGCACTGATACCATCTGTGGAGCCTTGGCAGTGTGAGGTACCAAGAGCATTGAGTTTGTCCATAGCACCATCCATGAGGCAGAGCTTCCTTAGGGCTTTAAAGGATTTTTTTCAGTTTAGGTCTAGACACAATTTAGCTAACATCTTACCTCCACCTGTGCTACATTTGCTACACTATTGTGTGTATCTGCATGGTAGATTTTCTGTATATAAAAAAGTACAACAGAAAGAAAGCAGAAATCCTTTGTAAGGGGAGATATTCAATTGCTGTTGCTGTTAACTGCCCTCAAGTTAATCCTAATTCATGGTCACCCTATAGATGAGACATATCCAAGCCCTGCTATCCTCCACTGCTCTGTTTAAGCTTGGTAGATCCCCATTTGTGACATCCCCCAATTGAGCCTAGCCATCTAATCTGAGGTCTTCCTCTCTTTCTACTTCCATCATTTCCTAGCATTATTGTCTTTTCTTGTGAGTCATGCCTTCTCATGATGTGGCCAAAGTACAACAGCCACAGTTTTGTCATTTTGGCTTCCAGGGAGAGATCTGGTTTGACCTGTTCAAGAACTGTATGTCTTTGGGGCTGACCATGGTACCCTCAGACTCTTCTCTAGTACCACATCTCAAATCAGTTGATTTTTTTTAATCCACATTTTTAAATGTCCAGCTCTCACATCTATACATGGTGATGGGAATACCATGGCTTTTGTGCACAGTTGTATATCTTTGCTGTTAAGGATCTTTTCTAAGTCTTTCATCACTCCCCTTCTCATTCCTAGCCATCTTCTTATATCTTGGCTGCAGTTGTCTTCTGATCAATGTTTGATCTTAGGTATAGGAACTCTTTAACTATTTTGATTTCTTCATTGCCTAAGTTGAATTTATGTATTTCTTCCATGGTTATTATTGTTTTCTTTATGTTCAGCATTAAGCCTGTCTTTGGAATTTTGCTCTTTGACTTTCCTTAGTAATTGTTCCAGATATTAGATGTTTACCATTAGTATAGCAGATGGCAAGCCCGCAGATGGAGCAGGCACCCCGTAGTATGGTGTCATTCACATATCTAAGATGTTGATGTTCCTTCCTCCTATCTTCACTCCTCCTTCTAAGTCTAATCCTGTTTTTCTTTTATTTTCTGCATACAAGCTGAACAAATACGATGATAGAATGCAGCCTTGTCTGACCCCTTCCTGACTCAGAACCAATCTGTTTCTCCATATTCTGCTTTAGCAGTAGCCTCTTGTCCTAGGTACAGATTTCTCATTGGCACAACCAAATGTAGTGGCACTTTCCATGACCTTTATAGCCCTCCATAATTTTTTTGATTTATACAGTTGAATGCTTTGCTGTAGCGTATAAAACACATGCTGATATTTTTTTCTGGAATTCCTTTGTACAATCCATTAACCATCATACGTCTGTAATGTGGTCCCTAGTGCCTCTTCCTTTCAATTGAATTTCTCTTTCCACGTATGATTGGAATCTGTGCTGAAAACTTTTGAGCATAATTTTGCTTGCGTGAGAGATTAATGCTATGGTCCTATAGTTGCTGCAGTCTTTTATATCTCCCCTTTTTTTTTTTTTTTTTTTTTTTTTGTGGACAGGGATACATATTGATTGTTTCTACTCTGTTGGCCACCATTTTGTTTTCCATATTTATTCATATATTAGTTAGCACTAGAGAAATATACACACAGTAAAAGAGAAAGAATGGAAGAAACAAAAACAAATTATGTATAAATATAAACTGAAATCCATACTCACTCTATTACTCATGCATTTCAACAATTTTTCAAAATAACAACTGGAATCCTGAGTATAAGACTGTTTAATACCATTTTTTTTTTAAAAAAAATCATCCATCAGCAAGAACAATTTGCTTACTTTCATACAGAAATATTTCATAGAAACAAACATTAATATTTGCTCTGGTCAGTTTTTGCTGTTCTCCCAAAGAGTGGGATTCTCTTCCTGTCCAATTTGTCTTCTTTATGCCCTTCTTAATCCATTGGCTTTCATGATATCCTTCCATTTCTCAAGGTATACTCTCTGAAAGGTACAGATAAGGAAATAAATCCTGACACAATAATGAAAAGAAAGGTATTTCACATTTGTCACACATTCAAAACACCAAATACATTCTTCTTTGTTACAGGAAATCCAAAAGCAACCCTCAAAATATTTATTTCTAAACAATCATAATCTACTCATGTACTACAAATAAGCATTTAATTTAAAAAAACTGCTGTTAAAATAGTCACACGTGCATATATGCAAGCATGATTTCTTAACCAGATCTATAGCTTTTTAAAATTTTCATTTGGACATATTACACTATGTTTGGAATAATTAATAATGAATTGTAATTCTTAACCTACAAAAAAAACCCTTAAAACATAATTTAGTAATAGTCAATGTATCACTTTCTTAGGGGAAAAGATGAATGTGTTCCAAGCTTGGCATATCTGTAACTGAAAAATGTTATTCTCTACTTCTTGCCAAAAATAAATATGCTAAAATGTGATTATATTACATAGAAATCTATTCCTGATTTTTATTATTCAAGTTCTTCTTGCTCAGAATACATTTGAATTTCCTCCCATTCCCCCTCCCAGTTGCTTAGTCTCCCTATTAAACTCTCATCTCACCTACTTGAAAGTATTCCTCCTCCCCACATTGTCAGCAAGGTCCATGTCAGCACAGTGCTCCATCTCCTGTGTCCTCCTTGGTACATGCTGCCATTTTTCTTTCCTTCCTTGGTACATGCTGCCATTTTTCTTTCCTTCATTTTCTGCATATCTCTTTGTCTCTTTCAGGTGCATTTCCCCCGCCCCATATCCCTCCATCCATATCCACTCTCTCTTCTGTCCTCTCACCTCTCATCTTTTCCACCCTTTTCACACATGGTGCATCTTGAGGCAGAGCTCCACACATCCTCTTCTTGCTCCTCCTTCCCCTTCTTTGCTGATCATCATCACATTTGCCACTTGCTTCTGCCATAACTATGGAGTGAAAACTCCAGTAAGCACAGCATGGAAGGCAGCAAAACAAAAGACAGGAAACAACATAGTGAGTGGTGTATCATTCTCAGGGAAATGTCTTCAAAATTATATTAAATTTTGTTTGGAAAAGGGGTATTTTATTTTCTGGGTGAGGGTAATATAAAAATTGCAATTGGCATAATTAATGTTAACACATGGTTTCTAATTTCTGGGCATGCATTGCAAAAGTGAATAACTCAGTCATAAGAATCTATAGGACAGAGCACATAAAATTATTACCAACTCTATAAGGGAAGAATAACATAGTGATGTAACAGAATTCAAATCATGGCCAGTACAGTCTTTGCCCAGGAACAAGATGTAATTCTGATACAGCTGCACAAGAAGGAGCAACCAGCTAGTTGTAAACATGGTGCTGTATCAAGTTGTATGAAATTCTTTGTACACCCAACGCATCAAATAGAAGCTAATGTGCTTGCATTATGGCTCTTCACAGATCTGTCTCAGGACATCAGAACAATGACAATGACAGACAGGACCATCAAAAATAGTACAAGGTCCTTTTTAGTACTGCTACAAGTGGTTGTGGAGAGCGATGATATATAGCCAAAAAACAACAAAGAAATTGCAGCTACTAGGCTGCCCCAGAAAAGGCCACTCTGCAGAATTTTAAGGAGAGGAGAGGGAAAATGAGGGCTACAAATGTAATATATCAGAAAAATTGTTGTCAGAATGGAAGTTTAGCCAGCACACAGAGGCTTTGGTAAAGATCCTCATGCTTATGCCTGTGATAAAGATACTCTGAGCTTATTCACTGAAATACTCAATATATCAACAAGTCAAACTAAGAATAATGTTGTGAAAACTGCAAAGAAATGGCAGCATAAAGGTCTTGTATAGGAATGTTTGAGCCACATATGAGAAATCAGCACAGACTGAGCATTTCACAACATTACAGCCATCTTGACAAGAATTAAATTCAACATAACTTTAATTTACGAAAGTCCTCCTGTTCCCCAGATCCCTCTGAATCATTAGTTTGCCCTTGAAAACACTTGTCTTCCAAACAGGACATCACAGCTGCTATATGAATGATTCTCATTTCTCCAAGCAAATTTGTTTTTTGTCCCCACAATTGTCAGGCCTTTTTACTCTTTGGCTACCCAACTGTCTTGTTGTTTTGTTTCTAGATCACTATCTGCCCTTTGCAAGTCTTCTGAAACTGCTCATAAATTAAGATCGCTCACTCCAAACATCACATTGCAATATACTTTTGAATATTACTTCAACTTCCTTCACCAACACCCCCAGTGTGAGGTGATCAAGTGTTTACATCATGAGAGGGAGAATGTCACCTCCTATATGTACAAGGTGATGGAGAAAGCAAAAAATAGGGCAAGAGTAATACTCTTTCTCTTCCTTTCTATCTTGCTGCATGTTTGTTTCAGTGAGTTTCATAACACTTCAATAGGATGATAGTAGATAGAAAGAATAATAAAAAATTTAAAAGTCAAACAATTAGTTTATTGAGTGTTGGAAGACTTTGATGAAAAGAATGATGGACTGAGGAGAATCTTCACAGTTCAGGACTTATTCTGAAGAAAGTTTACATATGCTTTGTGGGGGTTGTTTTGGGATTTTTTGCACAGAAGACAGCATTTTCTGCTTAGAATATATACTTTTAGTATAGAAAATATTATTTCTGTACAGAAAATGCTGTTTCCTGTAAAAAATAAAAATTCAAATTTTGCACAGATTACATCTCCAATACAGCATTTTCTGCACAAAAATATTTCTCTGCAATGGTTAATACTATTACTACTACAATTTAGTAAATTCTGTTTTCTGCAAACACAGAAAATAATTGTTTTCTGCACACACACAAAAAAAATGTATACATTTTGCACAGAGCCAGTTCTGAACTGCTAATAGCTTTGCCCATTTCTTTACTACTTTGCAATGGAACAAAATTAACAAAGAATTAAATCCCTGACATTCTTTTTCTTCACAACTTAATATTGAGCTGAGATTGTGTGACATGCCCACAGTCTCCCAGTAGTTTTCCAAGGCTAAGCGAGGAATCAAACCCTGGTCTCCTGTCATAGTCCAGTGCTTCAGCCACTACACCATGCTGGTCTCAGCTATGATGATTAGTGAGACACTATTAGAGAAGAGGCTGAAAAGTCAAGTTCCTTTTTAAGACCTTTTCTACATTTTCCCCGGCTCTGTGATATCTATTTAGAGATGGGGGGGGATAGCTTTGCACTGAGTTTTAAGTAATAATGATAAAATGGGGGGTGGAGGAGGAGGAGTGGTGTGTGATGAAAATTTAGCAGAACAGTGTGGGGAGAGAATAACTTACCTGGTTGGATTGCATACAAATAAGCTGTCTCCCCTGCTGATGCTGAAGCAATCTTATTCCACCCTGATTAATTGGATCTCCACCAGAAAAAATAGTTCTGGGCATCTAAAGTCTCCACAAACTCTAGGTACATGCAATCAAGACATTAAGCATGTTGAAGATGTTATTCACACTGACTTTTAGTTGTTTACAGAGAAATGGCTGTGCATTCTGGTTACTGGTGTTCTCTACCATATGACAGCAAGCATTTGTTTTTTAAAAAGCAGGTCTTGTAGAACACTCCTACTTAATGCATGTTTTGGAGTGTGATTGTGAGCTCTGGTTCATCCTCTCTAATAGTTACCCTCTGATCTCCCTCCTACACTTTTCTTCTTGTTTGTTATTTAAAAAGAAGGAAAAGATTGTATCACAGAAACATCATGTTCAGCAAATGGGCTTACAATAGACGCTTGCACAAACCCCTTCATTTTCCTTCAAGCTGAAATGAAATTGCTCCCAAACGATTTCCTCAAAAAATCTCTTCTGTGAATTTTGATGCTGGATATTCTCCATGGCAATGTAGGAACAGGCTCGCAGCAATCTGCTGCAAACTAAGTTCAAGGACAGCCTGTGATTCTTTAGAATAATAAAATCATGGAGTTGGAAGAGACTACAAGGGCCATCCAATTTAACCCCCTGCCATGCAGAAAGACACAATCGAACACCCCTGACAGATGGCCACTCAGCCTCTGTTTAAAAACCTCCAAAGAAGGACACTCCACCAGATTCCAAGGGAGTGTGTTCCACTATCAAACAGCTCTTACTGTCAGGAAGTCTTTCCTAATGTTGGAATGGAAACTCTTTTCCTGTAGTTTGAATTCATTGATCCATGTCCTAGTCTCTGGAGCTGCTGAAAATAAGCTTGCTCCATCCTTAATGTGACACCCCTTCAAATACTTAAACCATATCAGCTCTTAACCTTTTCTTCTCCATGCTAAACATACCCAGCACCATAAGTCCTCACAGGGCATGGCTTCCAGACATTTCACCATTTGGGTTGCCTTCCTCTGGACCCACTCCAGCATGTCAATCTCTTTTCTGAATTGTGGTGCCCAGAACTGGACACAGTATTCCAGGTGAGGCCTGACCAAAGCAGAATACAGTGGTACTGTTACTTCCCTTGACCTAAACACTATACCTCTGTTGATGCAGCCTAGAACCATATTGGCTTTTTAAGCTCCTACATCATATTGTTGTCTCATGTTCAACTTGTGGTCCACTAGGATTCCTAGATCCCTTTCACATGTACTGTTGTCAAGCCAAGTGTCACTCATCCTATATCTATGCATTTCATTTTTTTTCCCTCCCTAACTGCAGTACCTTACATTTCTTCCTATTGAAATTGATTTTGTTAGTTTTGGCCCAGATTTCTAATCTATTACAGTCAGTTTGAATGTTGATCATCTCCTAACTAACAGCTACTCCTCCTAATTTGGTATCATCTGTAAATTTAATAATTCCTTCATCCAAGTCATTGATAAAGATGTTGATTAGTACTGGCCCAGGACAAAATCCTGTGGCACCTTACTGGTCACTTCTCTCCAGGATGAAGAGCAGCCATTGCTGAGTACTCTTTTGGTTTAGCTGGTCAACCAATGCCAAATCCACCTAACAGTAGCCTTATCTGACCCATATTTTTTTTTTAAAAAAAATTGAAACTACACATATAAAAACATATTTAAAACATACAACATGTAACAAATATAACAAATGTAACAAATAACAAAAAAATTGTACATCATAAAAACACTACAGACATATTATCTACCAACTACTTTTGAAAATAATTGTTTCCTATTGTGTGAAACTTCCCAGACAGAGTATAGCTTTCTACCTTTCTTGTAGCTCTTCATATCCTCTAAATTTTCTTTTAAATTTAACAATGTGCCTCTCTAAGCTTCTATACCACCAAAAGAAATAAAACATACACTTTACAGATTTCTATACTTCTCACATAAACCTTTTCTTTTGTATATATCCCATTCTTCCTATGTTTTCATTTTTCTTTCCTAAATCAATTAGTTATAGCCAAGTTTATTAATTGTTAATTGTTAAATATTGATTATTGGCTATTTTCTCCTACCTGTTATTTTTTATTTTACCACCATCATTTTACTATTGTTTTATAAATTTACAGTCTGTTCTGCTTTAGCATACCATATGTTCCATAAAGTTCATGACCAGTTTCCAATCTTCTTCCGTTTTTCCTATTGATCTTCCTTTTAAATTCGCTGACAGTATGTCCATATCCATCACTTCCCTCAGATTTAGTACCCAGTCTTCAATTTTTGGTGTTGTGCTCTTTTTCCAGCGTCTGGTGAACAAAATCCTCACAATGGTTACCATGTATAGTATTATATGCATATGTCCTCTTTCTTTTAGCTCATATGTCATGTTAAGGAGGAAATTTGTGGCATAAAAGGTATCTTTATTTTTAATATTTCCATTATTTTATTGTGTACGCTGATGACACCCAGATCTATTTCTCCTTATTTCAATCATCGGCCTCGAATTCC
>JAIPUX010001880.1:1827430-1858701 GCA_020142125.1 Phrynosoma platyrhinos | reverse complement strand
CTACAGTAGGAGGAAGAAAGATCTATAATATATATATATATATATATACACCCAGAAGTTACAGATAGAAAGACTGGCATAGACAAACTGTTAGCTAATTAATCATGGATCTTTAAAACATGTGCAAAAATTGATATTGTCAAATCTGCTACACAGGAATATTTTTGAGAAATTGTATTAAAGATATTTGTCATTTTTAAAAATCAAACAGAATTTATCAGTTGCTGTTGGAAGGAAAAGCTATTTGTAGCCATTTTTTCTTTTCTGTTTACAGTGGCACACAATAATTAAAATGATTCTGAACAAGTATGTCATGAACTTTCAGCCCCACTAGTTAATCAATTAAACCTGCAATTGATTAATCTACTGATTAAAAAACATGTTCTATTTACCTTGGGTTAAATGTCACCTCCAAGAGCAGACTAACTGGCAGAACCTATAATATTGAAGAGATTGTCAATGTCTGCTATAGAACACATATGCTATGGATTCTGCATGTAGCATGTGTTGGAAACATCAGCTCTCTGAATCTATTACAGAGAGTGAGGGATCAGTCATGGAGTTAACTGAGAGTCATGAAGTTAAGTATTGCAAGACATTTTAATATGGTGCATCATAGCATATCAGATTTGGTAAAATTACTATTTTTAAACTACCCCTAGAAATAAGGGAGAACTTCAGGATATAAGGACTGAACACATCCATACCTTTTGCCATAACTTTGAAGTTAATACTTAGAAAAAGTGGTAATTCCCTGCTAATCCTTTGTAATTCTCTGGTCATAATTGACTGCTCTGATGTGTGAATGTGTTGCTGAAAAAATGGTGGAAATGGAAATGGAAGCCTCTCTAGTTAGTTGTGTCTAGAGATTTCAGGTGTCCCTTATTATAAGGATGCCCCCTATTGGAGATCTAGAAAGCTTGTCCCTTATAGGATGGGGGGGTGTCCCTTATTATAAGGGATAAAGGATATCCCCTGTTTGATGGTTGGAAGCTTTTCCTTTTGTATAGACTGAACAAGATGCTGGGGGGGGGAATCCCAAATTTTGGGTTGTGGCCCTCCATAAAGACATGTATGTGTACATCATGGAATTTATGAATGTGGACAATATGTTAACTTTACATAAAAATAGATGGCTAAGCTAAGTGAGATTGATGCTTTCATTTTGTATTTGAATAGAACACGGATTTGTTAATAGTTTTTTCTTCATTGTTAACTCTGCATGTCATGAGTTTTTACTGTCCTTTATTATTACTTTGACAACCTGACAACACTAATTGTGTTTTGTGATTTAAAAAAATCATGCTATGATTCAGAACCTACTTGAATGCTCTCTTTTCAAATTGTGTTGCAAAGCATCTATGCAGAGGTGCAATCCAATTTATACTTTTGGAGGAATAAGTCCCACTGAGTTCACTGAGTAGAACTTATTTCCAAACAAACATGCATAGAATTGGGCTACATATGAAACAGAGAGACAGACATGTCCATAAACCACATACCCACACAAATACACTTTCAAGAGAAACCATATAGGACCCTAAATTTTGGAATTCTTGGAATGCTAGTCACAAGAAACTCATCCGTCATCTCCCACCAGTACAAAATGCTGCTGGTCATTTGAACTTGATTGCAAAATAACAGGCTGCATTTCAATCACCTTGAAAAACAGCAATATGTATTGTATTTTATGGATTACTTTATGGGCTGTGGGATGGCCTGAAATTCCAATTTAGTGCAGACCTGTCAACTTGCATCATTTCATGCCAGCTGTGTTTCCAGAAGCACTGTGCAGACAATTCAGGGGCAGAGATTAAGTGCCTCTGTGCACATTTTAAGCATAGCACAAACAGACCACCAAGCAAAGCATCTCCCACGCGGCTAAGGAAAAGCATCCTGCTCTATCACTTGCTGCAAGTAAATGATCCATCCATTCTGTATGCACTCCATCTTCATTGGACTTGCAAGCACATAACCAAAGGTGAATGTAGTCATTGCTCTGAGAGTTTTATCCTATGTTTTTGTCTGAACTGCACTAGCAGTATTGAAGTAGAGGTTATTCACATTTTTGATGACTAAACATATGCCTTGTTTTGTGCTATTGTTTCTGATTTTTTTTATTGTAATTCAGAATTAAGTATGTTACTTCTATAAAGCATATTTATTTAAAACATTTAGATCCCACCTTTATATTAAACATACAATAATCAGTTTTTTAAAAAAAGAAATTGAAATGAGGAAAATACAAAATTCCAACCACAAGCAAAATCTGATCGAATGACATTGTAAAAAGTGGTATTCTCCTTCATCTCCAATTGCCTGATCAAATACAATTGATTGTTACTGCCACTAGAAAATGAGAAAAAGGCTGGGCAAATGAACATCTCCAGTCTTAGAATCACCAAAGTGAAGGTCCTCTCCATGGCTGGGGTATCTGAAAAAAGGCTTCTGATGAACATTTCACCACACAGGAAGATTCTTGTGGTATATCTATTCACAATTCTGCTGTGACTGAGCCATCTTATAGACCCATGGCCTAGTGATGATTGCTTGGTTCTGATGTAAAAGAGGGCTTTCTCTCCAGTGTCTCCTATCATGGGGAATGGTCTGCCTCTTGAGCTGGGGGAAGAGTACTTCCAATATTTAGTGTTTCTATTATTGATTGGAGATTAATCTATTTACACTGGCATTTTCCTCATTGTTAACTATCAGTTTATCTTGGTTAATTGGGTCTATAGATTTATACCATTTTATCATTTTTATCTCTTTAAACACTAATTTAAACATTATTTTATTGTGAGCCACTGTGGGATTTAAAGGGGAGGAAGCAATATATAAATACTGTAAATAAGTATATATACATATATCTGTTCACAAAATCTTCCTGTTCTTGGGTGGGTGGGTGAGTGGTTAGAACTGCATTTGGAACAACAGCTTCTGCACATGATGCAACACTTCTGCCTATGCACCCCATCCCTTACCCTAGACAGGAAACCATGGCAGAAATACAATGGAGATTGCATATTACAACCATGGTTTTTGAAGTTTCCAGTGGGGAGTTTTGGATGTAAAAATTTTACCTCCAAATTCAAAATCTTAGTATTTGTCAACTCATCTCTTTCAGCAGGATTCCCCCAACCCTTTTTGCACATTTTCAGGACTTTAAGGAGTTGATATAAGACCAGGAAGGGAGAGGAAATCCACTTCAGTTGTACTGGACTACATCTGGATTCCAATGATCATGTTTAACATTAGGACAGCAAAAACAAACTCCACTTTACCCCTGAAACTATGGTGGCCCAGGAAATTTTAAATGCACATGAACAGATTTTGTTTCATTCTATTTTAAATTTGGGTTGCCAAACTGTCTCCCCAGCCCAACATATTAGAAATGTAGAATCAGTTGCAAAGCATATAATAATAGGAAGAGGAGAAGAGGAATGTTAAGACATTTTAACTGATATCATACACATGACTATATAGAGCCAGAAAGGACATAAGGCTATCAAATCCAAGGGCAAAAATTGCAGCCATGCATTACTGATGCTATCTTGTTTTGCATGACTTGTTCTGCATAACTTTTGCTGGATTTGCTATCCATGGGAAGGGGAAAGGAAATACACAAGGCATTGGACCTAGCCACTGGAACTATCTTCAACCATGCTTTTCTGTTGAACTGTATTTCCATTAAAATCAGTGGGCTACTTAAGTCATGACTTAAAATGTTTATTGATTCCATAGGAACTCAGTGTAGTCAGTTCCTAATAGACTCAATCCACTGACTTTTCATTCATGTCTTTACAATCATAATGGCTAGAAACATGATTTTAAAATAAAAACAAAAAACCCTAATGCTGAAATTCTATTGATGGCATATGTAGGCACAAGTACACTTACTGCTGCTCAGAGAGAAAGGGCCTTTGCAGACTGCCAGAAATAGTGCACATTAAATTGAGGCACTGCCCTGGCTCAATGCTAGGGAATCGTGGGAACAGTATTTTATTGTGGCACCAGAGCTCTCTGACAGAGAAGGCTCAATGTCTCAGAAAAAAATACAATTCCCATGACTCCCTAGCATTGAGCCAGGGCAGTGCCTCAATTTAATGTGCACTATTTCTGGCAGTCTGCAAAGGCCCAGAGTGAGAAATTGGCAGTCTCTTCTACTCTCTGCATTGGCCAAAGTCCTCCTCCCCACCATGTACCACTGAATCAATGTAGCCCCAACCCAACAACCAACCTATGACTGGTGGAGGGGAGAGCTTGAAAAAGCAACCCCCAGAAGTTTTCAGTGGATGAAGAGAGCATTCTGTGTCTGATTGTGGGAACGTAGCCAGATTTTTGCCTGATTCTTCCTCCCCTTGCTTTCCATGAGTCATGGAATGGCCATAGGGGGTGCAGCAGTTCAGTGGTTGGTTTAAAAAGTTGTAGGAACTGAATTCTGCACCCAATAGGGCAAGGGAATGTATGGCTCGCAGCCAGTTGTTATTGAACTGTAATAGGTTTCAACCCTAACCAGCATAACAATGATGGGAATTGGTGTCCACAATCATCCAGAGGGCTGTAAGTTGCCCAGCCTTCCATGCAGAGTTAGGACACTCAGCCCTCAAGTAGTAATTTATCAATTAAGTTGTTAATGTTGATTCATCATTTGTTTGTCCTAATTTTAACTAGTAGCAGCAAACCCAGTTGGGCCTCTGACTTTTATTATATCCTAGTGGGATCCTCTGAAAAAAATAACTTCCTCAGAAAAATAAAGGCTTAATTAACTGAGAACTATTGTAAAGTTCATTCCTTGGGCATGCAGCTGGTGGTTGCCTCCAGTTAGGGGGGTTGCAGACTGCCAGAAATAGTGCAAATTGAGTCCACTTTTAGGGTTAGGGTTAGTGCTAGGGAATCATGGGAATTGTATTTTTTTCTGAGACATTGAGCCTTCTCTGTCAGAGAGCTCTGGTGCCACAATAAATTACAGTTCCCATGATTCCCTAACCCTAACCCTAACCCTAAAAGTGGACTCAATTTGCACTATTTCTGGCAGTCTGCAACCCCCTTAGTTATTGATTTCTGTTCTGAGAGAAATGAAAGGGATGAGATTTTCATACAAACTAGTCCTAATTTCAGTTAACAGTTCAATATTTGCAAGCTGAATAATTGCTTAGATTTACTCCCTTCTACAAGGGTTGCTGTAAATGCCTGATTTGCTATAGAAATATACGTATAGTTTAGCCTCATTATACAAGCTGAAAGGGCACTATCAGTTTTATTCTCTGTTCATCTGCCTACATCTGGTTTTCTATTTCCACTGTACCTGAAACTCTTTCAAAGTGTCATAGGCTATCTGTTCTCATTTTATTTTGACAATTCAGTCAGAGGTTTGGTAAAATATACACTCATATCAACATTTGGTGATGCCAGGATGACCTTTACACAGTTGTTGTTACTATGAGTTTTGGGGCACTTCTCAAAATGATACTCTTCAGTTCCAAGACTAACTTCAGAGCTGCTCTTCAGTTATGTTTCAAGCTAGGTTCCACTATCCTCATACCCACCGTTCATTCATTCATTTGCCTCCAAGATGAAAGCCACAGGACACAGCCTCCATTTGTTAGTTTGGAAGCATTCCTGTTGAACTGTGCAATCTTTGTATGCATATGTGCCTTCATTTTAGCCAAATAAACTTCACTTTTTCCATAGGAATGGTTCTCCAAATTAACCTGCCCTCAATAACATTTGGAAACTCTCACCATGAAACACTAGATTCTCCTTCATCTGGAGAATCTATACTATAATGATACAAAACCAAGCAACTTATCATCTGAGGAATAGAAGCACATAGATGTTTGGTGGCAACATGAAATTGATTAACTTCCCTTAAGGTGATCTGAACATCTTGGAGGGTTTGGCAAGACTAGGACCATTTTGTTACATGATACAAAGAGAAAGATGGTGCTTCTTCTCTTACTTCAGCACTGGTGGTGAGACCACACATGACAAGGCACCCTTGTTTTGAGGACACAGATAGGTACAAGTGGGGATGTGCAAAATGGGGGGCAATGCTTCCCAATTAACAATTCTGCCCTCGGATTATTTTTCCCCTTCAGTCCCCAAATTTCTAGCATTGCAGTAACTTCAAACTTGAGATGTGTGTTTAGAAATACACTTTAGTCATCCAAACTAGGAGGGGCTGACAAAGCTATCAAGGGAATGTGAACACAGAAAATATAAGAGTTCTGGGCGTGAACAATATCTCACTCTATGTAATGCTATCAATTTGAAGACTGAAATAAGTTTTCATTTGTTGAGGCAGAATTCTTATTTGCCCTGTTTTGCCATCTTCTCCTGAAGCTAAACCATTTGGCATACATAGGTCTACACCCTTGCCCAACATCTGCTGCCTGGAGAAATTGCCTCACCTTACCTAATGGTATATCCAGCCCTGGAGTGCAAATAGATATAGGCTTGTCTCCTCAACAGAGAATCTGAAGTGGAATCTAGACATTTTTCTGAAAATAAATACTATTTTGCTGTTGGAAACTCCACTCTGCCATCATTATTTGAAAGATATAAATTCAACATCTGGAATAGAAGTTTATAATTTTACATACATACTTTTGAAAGTCTTCACCTGTTGACAAATCTTCCTTCAGTTAACCTTCCCTACCTTATTCTCTCCTGTATCTCTGTTTTGTACCATAACATAAAATTTTCCATCTGTTCTACATCTTAGAAGGACTTTGAAAGTCACTGTGCATATGGTGTTAGTCCACTGATCAAATCACTAGGGGAATAACAAAACACCTGGCTATACTTTCCTTGTAAGTAAAAGTATATAAATGTAATGACTAATCTAGGCTCCTGTTCATTCTGTCTCTTGCCATTTGTAAAATATCATCATTTGAGTAAAGATGACAATTGTCTTGCCTTTTTTTAAAAAAAAATAGATGGAGAGAGAACCCAGGTAAATGTCTGAATTGAGTTCTGATATCAGAAGGATAATAATTTATGCATAGTCTGAATTTGCATGAAAATATTTCTTCATTTTTTTAATATTTGCTTTCTGAACAGAGTCCCTAAATCTACACCTGGAATGTCTCAGATTTGATGGAGAAGATGTCAAAGAAACTCAGATAGTTGAAAGCCTAAATGGAGTTCTTCAAGCTCTGACTGAAGATAGTTAAGTATTACTGTAACATAGCAGAGATTGATCCAGCCTCTACTGAGTAGCTTTAAAAAGGCGGTAAAGACAGATTTCTTTTGGCAGGCCTTTCCTGATTAGATCCCGGCCTCAGACGCTGTGCCTCTTGTCTTCTCTTTTTAGTCTCTGGCTTGCCTGCTGCTTGGTTTAATATATTTTGTGTCATTTCTAAGATTTTTGTAGATTTTAGGGATGTTTAGTTTAACACTTTTTTAGTGGGGAGGGTGGGGTCTGGGGTTTTTAATTTGTAATTTGATGTAATTTTAACTGTTGTAGGCCACCCTGCTTGTTTTTAACAGAGGGGCGGGGTATAAATTATTATTATTATTATTATTATTATTATTATTATTATTACTGTAGTCCTTTTCACATTTTCAGGAATTTTCTACAGTAATATTTAATCAACAGTTAAAATAAGGTTTTTATTTTTACTGTTACACATTTGGGTCTTTCTGTAAAGGCACTAGCAAAAAGAAAATCTTGTTTGCCATGGGGAATACTTTTACCTTTGTACCACAATTACGTTTTATTGGGCTTAAATTGGTAGATTAAGATTGACAACTGGGTTGACAAGCTGATTTAGTGTAGTTACGGTAAATACAAAAGTTTAAAGAAATATAATAACTGAGTATTCTAGCTTATTTTTTAAGAAAGGAGTCACAGATACAAACAGGAAGTCTATTAGACTGGATTAGATGAGATCCTAAGTAGATATTTCAATTTACAAAATGATTGCCATTAACACATGGCTAGCTCTTCCCTAATGAATGAGCAAAAGTGGGTGCATTGGTTGGAGTGTTGGAACTGTGAAAGGACTCAGCCTTGGAAACTCACTGGATATCTTGGTCAAATCATACATTCTCAGCCTGGGAAAGAAGGCAATGGCAAACCTCCTCAGAATAACTCTTTCCAAGAAAAACCCATGATAAGGTCACCATATGCTGAAATTGATCTAAATTATTAGCAACAACAAAGTTCTATACATTCTTGGTAAAATATGATACAATTTATTCTGTGTCCTGTCATGACCAGCAGTTGTAAGTAATTAGTTGCAAAGAGCTAATAAAAACCCACTAAACCATTCACCCCTCAAAAAACTTTGACCATATTACATTGTGGTTGTAACTTGATATGAGATAGTTTCACTACTATTATAATGTCACTATGAAATTTTATTTATTTTTATAACTTTAGAAATGTGGTCTTACTAAGTTTTGGAAGAAGAATATCCCATACTTCAAGATCTGGTTTAAGCTGTCCCCCTTTTCAATAAAACACGTTAATATGAGCTTTTTAAAAAAGTAACTGATTTGCTTATTTAAAAGAATGATAAAGATCTTTTATTAAAAAAAAATCCAACTATAACAGTAGCTGATAACTTTTGATCTCCTGAAGATTAGTTTAACATTTATTTAGATGTGCTTGGACTGTGTGGAAATAGTTTCTTGATTTTGTAATTCCATTCACAGTCTGCAAAACCTATCATCCTTTTTTTAAAAAAAAAAATTCTGATACAAGAGGGATAGTCAAAGTATGTGCCATGGGATCATGTGACCCTGCAAACCTTTTGCTATGACCCTCTTGTGCACCCCTGAATTAGTTTGTGCTGAAATATAGTAGCAAAATACTATGTGCACTATAATTAATATGAAAAAGAACTAAATTCACCATCATCATCAGGATAGTCAATGTCATAGTCATAGTTTAGTTCCTTTAATTCAGTAGCAATAGTCAGTATCACAGGCACTATATAAATGCAAGCACATGTAAGGTTCATTTGGATGTATGTGTATTTAATAATAATTAAGTATGAGTTGGAAACTTAATTAATAATATATGGGAGATTTTAAAATTATTTTTAATTAATTCCAGCTACTTTTTATCTACTTCAGCTATATGTAGCTTATTTTTTCTGTATTTTAGCTTTAAAAACATAAAAAATAAAAATAACAAAACTTCAGACCCACAAACACTTGCCCAACCTCAAAAGTGGCCCCAGCCACACAGTAGTTGCCCTTTCCTCTATATTTTTACACTTTTACTTCCAACATGTCTGTATATTTTCATTTAACCCAGGGGTAGGCAACCTTTCCTTTTTAAGGGCCGAGGGACTTCAGCTCCCAGAATCCCAGGAGCTATTGGCCAACATGGGACTATTGACTAACATGGCTGAAGCTTCTAGGAGCTGAAGGGGAAAGGTTGCCTACCCCTGATTTAACCTGTAACCTTGCAGGTGTGTTCTAATTCTGATATTCTTTCCCTCCATTCTTAAATCTTTCTATCTCTTTTCTTCCTCAATTGGACAGCTTCTGATATAAATGGCCATGGGGGTGGGACAGAGAGGATTTTATCTGTCACACAAACATTGATATTCAATCCCTTGATTGTAAGTAGAAGAGGTGTTTCATGTGTACCTTAGACCTTATATAAAACACTACCTGTTGCCCTATCTTGCCCACTAACCAGGATGACAAGTGGTAGGTGAAAATATGAGCCAAACACTATTTATGGATGATACATGCATTGATGGTGGAGTTGTATCAATTAGAGTTGAATCATGGTGTTATAATCGTACTGTATCTGCAGTGCCATGTCAATGTCTGCCATTCTTCTGCTTGTCTAAAACCTGGTTCTTTTGTTGTTCAAGCTGAGCCCATGCCACTCTGCCATGCATGTTGTAAAGCTGGGATTCTTGCCTATCAACTCTCATCTTCTTGCCTGCAATTGCTCTTATCACAGGCTGTTCCTCTTGTCAGTAAAGCAGATAATGGTGAGGTGGAGGGGCCATTATGACCTCATCCTGATGCTACCTTTCTGAAGCAGTGTTGCTGCTTCTTGCTTGAAAATAGACCAGACTTTGTGTTTTCAGACTGGTGCAAGTGGGAGGACAGAGGAGAGCTAAGAGATACAGGGAGATTCTACCATTCCCATGACTACGTATTGCCAGTGAGAAATGTCCCCTTTACACCCTAGTCCACACAAGGTTTCTTTGCCATCTTATTCCACAATCATCCTACAGGCAATAGGTAAGTTGGCAGAAACTGCCCTCTGCAAGAGATGAGCAATAATATTTCTCTGTGCTATGTCCTCTTGCTGCCTGCTGCCAGCCAGCCATTTTCTCAAGGATTGGGAGCCACTAAATAGCAGTTTGCTAAAAAAAAAAAAGAAAGAAAGAAAGAAAAGAAAGAAAGAAAAAGAAAAGAAAGCTTCAGAGATCCACTTTGAGAAAAAAAATTAGTCCATCCCATAGAGAGCAATGGTAGACCAATAGTAAACTAAAAATGGGAACATTCTCTCCTGTATACTCCTATAGTACTGATGGTGGAACCTGGGAACTGCATAAATCCTGGTTTTGTACCCCTCAATCCCCCATGACCCCAAAGCTTTGGGCTGAAAAAATGGACAAAAGCCACACAAAGTACACCCAAACCATTACCAAAACATGGCAATTTGGCTTCCCTTGCCATGACAAACAACAAGATTGGCCATAATAAAGCCAGTTCCTACATGTCACTTCCAACTGCACAAGGAACAACCATACAGCTTGTGGGGAGGTTCATGGAGAAAAATGCCCCCCACAGTCTCTATAGTTGGCTAGCCTGCTGTAAAGCATTCACACCAGTAGTTCCTATTAACTGGACACATTGTTTGAAATTCATTCCAATAAAGTCTAGAAGTGGAGGGAGTTTATTTTAGATTTCTTTTAGATTCTCCCAGGATAGACTACACTCTCACCTTTTGCCATAATACTCAGACAAAGGAATGGTTCCTTTTTTAATGAGAGTTAAGGTACATTAACCAATGGGGGGGGGGTTGATTATTTTACTAAAATTTCTAGACATACATGAATATATACATTCACTATTTGCTGCCTTTTCATGATACTCAATATCTGTTGTCTGAGAAAGCTGCCTCACTGTCCCTGATAAAAAGGTCTGGTCATTTGTCAGCCTCAGGTTAAAACCATAAACATGAAAGCTACAAAAGCTAAGAATTTTTACATATGAATTAGTATAGGAATACCTCACCCTTATTTTCCATTCCCTGGAAAACACAATAATGCCACAAATCTTAGCAAATACAATAGTCAATAAAAAGGCTTTGCTTAGGCAGATCAATTGTAATTATGTTAACTGAAGTTCAGTTTATGTTTCATTGCAGTGGCAGCAGGCTATTTTGAATGCTAGCATTTGCTAAACAGCTATTACCTGCTCTTCAGAGAAGGAGGTGTTTTGTTTGGTTGCCATAATGACTTGGGTTTGAAGGTGATGTTGAGTGACCTGAACAGCATTTGACAACTTTTGTGTAAGAAAGTGTCACAGCAGACCTAACTTTAAGTACCATTTTAAAAAATAGCAGGCATATAGTCCCCCTTGTAGTGGGGTTGAAACAGGGAAACAATTATTCTTTCAAATGTCTAAAAAGGCATAAATGTTACCCTGCACCCATGTAGTGGCCTCAAATTGCCTCATGTCAAGCACAAGGAGATGGTGCCATTAGTTTGTGCCCATGTTTGTAACTGAGGGCTATGTAGTGAAGTAAAGCCTCTTCAGTCACCACTCAAAAACCATCTTAGACACCAAGAGATACCTTTCCATCCTTACTAGCAATAAAAAAAGAGAGGGTAGGTTGGAAGTCAGTAGAGACATTAATTTGCTTCTCAAAGAAAGCAACAAATAATGTTAGCATTTTCTCTCCACTGCGAAAAATTCTTCAAAAACCATACAGTTTTCAAATCTGGGGCAATCTGGGGCTTATTCTGCACATAATTTGCACATGGTTGATGTGCAATTTGTGACTGTTCTTTGCAAAATTCACACTTTTTGAACAGAAAACAGTCCTTTCTGAGCAGGAGTCTGCTTTTTTTGGCAATTTCTGCATATACATATTTTGCATACCAAGAGCTGTTTCCTGCATATAAAAGGTTGTTTTCTATACAAAACTACAAGTGAATTTTGCACACAATGAGTCCTGAACTGCAAGGTTTCTTTTCAGTCCAGAATTTCTCTTGTTAGGGGTTCTTGACATACATGCAAAAACATGTTTTTGACTATTTTTTGAATATTTTCAAATATCCTTTCCATCCTTATAAATCCAGCACAGTGGTTTCCAGCAATCAGCACAGATACAATGTGATGACATTATGAGTCCCATGCTGGTTCCAGAGATTTGTGGAAATGCCCAGTGTGATTCATCTTTCATTGAAGATAAATGTAATGTATGGGAAGGGAAAGGGGAGAGTAGAGAGAGAAGTCTTTTTGTTCCATAGACACACACATTCTTCTGCTTGCACGCACTTTGGCCTTACTCTAGCTGAGTAAGTTTGCACCTGATGAAAGCTGTTTATTGCTTATCCAACTGAAACTGATTGAAAGAAGCAGATGGTGCAGAAGGGTAGTCATTTCTAAAAAGAAAAGGAGAATATTTTTAGAAAAGAGAAAGAAAGAAAGAAAGAAAGAAAGAGAGAGAGAGAGAGAGAGAGAGAGAGAGAGAGAGAGAAAGAAAGAAAGAAAGAAAGAAAGAAAGAAAGAAAGAAAGAAAGAAAGAAAGAAAGAAAGAAAGAAAGAAAGAAGACAAGCAGATTCTTCCTAGAGTTTCAAAGGCAACTTCTCCATGTCCAGATTATCATGCTCTGGGGCTTCAATAACTGAATCCCAATTAAACTTGTCAAGGCAACATGAACTCAGTCCTAATGGGACATACTGAGATTCCTAACAGTGAATACACATACTCTTGAGTTGTCTCTATTTACCAAAGATGAAGCCTTCTCCCCTGCTTTTTAGCTGATTACCTCTATTTCCTAATATCTTCCCCTCGTAAATCTCTCTCCCATTTTCTCTCTCTCTCTCTCTCTCTCATTCTCTCCAATTTATTTTTAAGCAATTTCAGATATGCCCTCTAAATATTTTATTAGCTGTCTCTCCCTACTATCAATGATGATGGAAAGAACAGTTATAATAATAGAATCATAGAGTTAGAAGAGATCCCAAGGGCCATCCAGTCCAACTCCCTGCCATGCAGGAACATGGAATCAAAGCACTCCTGACAGATGGCCATCCACCTCTGTTTAAAAATCTCCAAAGGAGGAGACTCCCCACTTTCTGAGGAAGCATGTTCCAATGTCAAACAGCTCTTACTGTAAGGAAGTTCTTCCTAATGCTGAGTTGGAATCTCTTTTCCTCTTGTTTGAATCCTTTGCTCCAGGTCCTATTCTCTGGAGCAGCAGAAAATAATATCTAATTTGTGTGCCTGATAATACACACAAATGGAGACATGTCATGCACCACTTGCCACTCCACTTGTTACAATGTTTGAAGCTCATTTGGAATGATTGATGACTTCTCACAGGACAATTACAGAGTTTGTCATGGGGCATTTGAGTATAGAATAAGCACAAGTCTTTGGGAGAGGTAACTACCAAATGTAATTTTAATTTTGATTTCCTAATGTAATTCCAAATGTAATTTTAATTTTCTGATGTAATTCCAAATATAATTTTATTTAATAATTAAATTAATGTAATTTTAATTTTCTGGAATGTAATTTTAGCACATGTTCATTGAAAGTTTTAAAGAGAACCTGAGCCCATACAACTGTATGCACATAGGGCTTTCTCGCCACCAGAAAGAATCCAGCTTCTTCAGAGTTCAGAGTTGATAGAATCATAGCCCTGAAAGTACAAGAATGACCTCATTCAGCCCACTACCATGCAAGAATATACAACTAAAGCATGGAGATGTCCATCCAACCTTTTTAAAGATCTCCAATGGAAAGCCCACCACCTTTGGGATGTTGAACAGATTTTATCATCAGGACGTTCCTTCTAATGTTTAGGAAGAATCTTTTGTATGTTTTTTTTCTTATAAAGTTGTGTGAAAAGAGCTCAGGACATGCACAATTGTACATGGGAAACCTTTAGGTGCAATTCCTGACATCACCTTACTGGGCAAGACCCCTCTGAAAACACAGAAGGCCACTGTCACTTGAGCATCAACAATACTGCTCCAGATGGACCAGTGGTTTGACACATGATAAAACAGCTTCATTCCTTTAAAGTACAAAAAAGCACAATACTCAGTTCAGAATATTTAAACAAAACTCCAACAGTGATAGCTTTATTGGCCAACCAAAATGCACAATATACTTGTTGCAAGCTTTTGAAGCTCCATGGGCTTCATCATCAAGCAAGATGTTACAAACCAAACAGGAGAAAAACAATGTGAGATGTTAGTCAGATGCCTACATGTTGTTTCAGTCTTTAGTTAAGATGGTGTATGGCTCCTCCTCCTCCTCCTGGCCATGTGGCTGTAGGGAGATTTTCAAAGTCCAGAAAATTTAAAATCCATTTGCATTTCAACAGGAACTCCTCTTTTGCAATCCAATATGTCTCCAGTCCAGTGAGGTCACAGGCCTCTTTGTGGCAGAGAACAATGGATTCCTCAAGAAGTTTCCATGTTTTTGCCTTAGAAATATTTCAGTGGATGTCAAGGTAAAATATGCAAATTCAGTCCAAATTTAAAAAGAAGAAAAATTGTTTTACCTTGGTTGAAGTTACCAGTCCACAGGCTATTCTTCCTGGTTCCCCTGTTGCAGCTACAACACAGTATCTCACAATACAAAAAAATATTCAGGGGTAGCTGTGTTGGCCATTTAGCAAATTCAAACAAAAATCTATCAGTGATACCTTTATTGTAAAATTATAAAGGTATCACTGAAGGATTTTTGTTTGAATTTGCTAAATGGCCAATGCAGCTACCCCCGAATGTTTTCAGATCAAAAGAGACATTGTGCCCAAAACCGCAGGGTTGGAGGAATGGGTTAAATTCCTCACCTTATTCATAAGCGCACACACACAAACATACCACCTGATGCAATTTGCATTTCTAAGAAATTGCATACTAGACACAAAGATGCAATAAACAATACCTATAGTTTGGCCCTAAACTTTGCCCCCAAATCACACATGCTGTTGCTTCCTGTGCTGAAGACATGCAGCACTGCCATATAAACAGTGCTTGCATGGGAAATCCTCTGGGGGTGCATCTACACCATAGAAATAATGCAATTTGACATCCTTTTAAGTGCTGTAGCTCCATCCTTTGGACTCCTGGGGTTTGCAGTTTAACAAAGTCTTTAGTTTTCACTGCCAAAGAGTGCTGGTGCCTCACAAAACTACAAATCCCAAGATTCTGTAGAATGGAGACATGAAAGTTAAAGTGGTGTCAAACTGCATTATTTCTACAGTGTAGATGCACTTTGGGGGGGGGCATGCATCCCAAGCTTCCAAGATGTGTTACTTTTATGGACTATAGCACCCATAATTTGCCAACTAATATGCCTAGTGAGGGATTCTGGACATTTTAGTCCAAAAAAGTAACTTTTCCTAGCTCTGTGTATCCCACCTTGCTTTTCATGATTGAAAAATGGTGAGATACAAGTGCACCATGTATATAATAACATACACAAACGGTTCAGGGTCAGACATCTGTCGGTGTTGCAAGTCAAGTCTTGGAGGAAATTCTGGGGCTTAGTTTTAAATCTGTGGGGACAAGAAATCATGTTAGGATACGGCCATATTTGTACAACATTCTTGCCAAGATGTACATCTGTATGCTCAAAAATGGAACCATTGTTGTAGGTAGCTTGCTGAATTCTATTATCCACCAGCCTCAAGTTTGCTTAAGTTTCCTGATTGAACCATTGAAATAATGAATACTCACCAGACACCATTCCCTCTCCTCCAGCATGTGGCCTTGCAGTTGGCAAACAATGCATTACAAACAGGAGATGACAGTGATAGAAAATGTGATAGTTGTAGAAATGTCTTTTGTGAGTGCATGCTTTTCTGAGTCAATACCACCTTTGGCTAACTCAGATAATGAGTAATGTGCCCCCTAGCTCCAAGTGGATACCCTTTGTTTGAAGAAGTCTCTTTCTTTTAGAAAAATGTTCATGTCATGATTAAGCCTGAAGTGCTTTTTTTAAAAAATCCAAATTCAGAGCAATCCATTCTGGGATGGGATCTACTGAAGTACAAACTTCAGGACCTGTCTCCTTCTGGAGGCCCCTTGCTAAAAAAATAAAATAAAAAAAATCACTGCCTAAACCAGCTGATATCCCTCTTCCAGACCCCTAAAATCCAGGATTTTGTCCAGAGAATCTCATTAGCTTATTTCTCTTTTTCAAACTCTTAGCCCTGGCTTCAGAGGACCTTGGTTAGTTTGCCCCCCTTTCCTTGCAATATTCCAGCCAGAAGGGATTCCTATCTCCTCACAAACCCAGTGGGACTAAAGAGAGGTAATCCCTCCTTCAATTAAAGTTATCTTTTGAGAAATACTTTCCCTGCACATTGCAGCTTCCCAAAACTGCCCTCATTTCTCTGATATGGTTGCCATTTCCCAGTTTTCCCTGGGAAAATCCCAGTTTTTCAGGCTCTTGGAATGTCCCATCCATTTTTAAGATCATGTCCCAGCTGGCCAAACCCCAAGAAGATCCAGGAGATCCAGCACCAAGGAGATCCAGGTCTGTTTCTTCTTTTTTCCCCTCAGTCCTGGCTGGGCTTCAAACACTCACAACCTTGCAAGTTTGCTATTCTGTGTGTACTTTTGCCAATTGTGAAGCTCTCCCATAATATTTGCTATTCCCCAATGCAGCTACTATGTATATCTTGACTGTTACATATTCAATACAATTCCTCTTTTTGAGAGTTCTGTGTGAATGTAGGTTTTTGAGCCCAAAATTTTTATACACTTTTTGCCAGAGGTACAAGAGCCCTTGTATAGGCATGTTTACTCACAACATGTATGAATCTGTTCATACCTTCCAAGGGCATGTGTGGTACCACTCAGAGGTCTTTTTCTTCATTATCTAATAATACTTCATATATGTTTCTAGAGAAAAAGACATGGGTACAAATTAGAAGGGTAGTAGTAAATATGTGTATTTACTATAATGATATCCTGTTTGATTTTTAAAATTTCCCCTAATTTTGTAGTCTTATAACATGAGATCAGTTCTGCTGAAAGAATAAGAAAATGAATTACAATAGGCCTTTGATATTTGCTAGGGTGTGTATTCAAGCTGTGGGTGGTTGAATCCATGGATACTGAATTTGAATACTGAATTTGTGGAGAGCCAACTGTAGACCGAGGGCAATCGGTGAACCTTATAGCTAAGTGAAGGACTTAAACCTGAGATCTCTCCAGATCTAATCAGCCACTTTAAACACCACATCATAATGTCCTCAAAAGCCATTAATGAAACCTACAAAACAGTTAAGGGCAAAAACCCAAGTCCAATACTACTAGCAAGCAGTTTTTCTATTCTGATTCATTACACTGGCTATGCAAAAAATCAAAAGAATTACTTTACAATCAGAGTGAAGGAGCTACTGGCTGTGTTGAAGTGACTACGTTGGCAATGCTAAGTGACTAACACTAGAGAAGAATCCATTAGCAGAGAGGTTTTTTGATGAGTCAGCCAGGTTTGGTTGGTTAGTTTGTTGTTGCCATAAATCAATAACAACACTGGTAGGTTAAACAATTGGTAACCATTTCTCTTGGTTGTAATCTGGTAGCACTACTAATCCCCTTTCTCCTGCTTTCTAACCTGATTGTATTCTTTATCATTGCAGAGCATAGAACCTGTAGTCTCCTAAATGAAAGCAATATTTTGCCAACATTCACCAGGCTTCTCCAAAGTGACCCACTTTGTGCAGTAAAGGCAGCCGAGGTGCTGGCAGAGATAACTAAAAATGGTAGGTAAATGACATTTAAGGAACAGAATGAATTGGCCAGGGTTGCTGGACATCTACAACACTCCCTCTAACTGCCCCAGTTTAGTAAAGACCGACCCAGATTAATCCTATGCTGTCCCAATTTCTCAGCTGCCTTTAAAATGTCCCAGTTTCTCTTTTCTCAATCCACTCTCCCCCTTTTTTTTTCTTCAGCTTACTTCAGTAGCTGCAAAATGAGTTCAATGTACAAAAGTAGTTTGCACAGAGTTTAGCAGGAGAGACAAGAGAATAAGGGACAAAGTGTCATGTTTGGCATTTGGAAATTTGAAAAACCAGGATAACATTGTAGTGAAAATTCACTATTGCATTATTCTGGATTCTAAGATACACAAAACTATTCCACAATAGTTAGAATCAACATTGAGTTTTCCCAAGTTAAACAACACTTTAAAAATCCTTTGTCCAGCCCCTTCCCCAGCCAGCACCATCTGCCCACTTCAAAGGTGTGCTTTGAAGTTTGCCCACTCTCAATTGCTATCTTCCCTTCCCACCATCTTCCAGGAAAGGAATGCACCATTATAAACAGTCATAAATAGCCCAGTTTTCCTGCTGCTGACATCTGTCCCAATCTACAATTTTCTTTGATTTGCACCTATCGCCAACTGCATTGGTTTACAATCCCTCTTGATCTCCCGTCTTCATACACATCACTTTGGTGGCAGATTCATATGGATACATAGGAACATGACACAGAGTACATGAATTGGAAAGAATAAATCATCAGGAACACATGATATTCCAATGGAGCTGCTTCAGATCACACTAACAGAATCAATTCCAGTGTTAACCAAAATATATCAACAAATACGGAAAGCAAAACAGTAGCTAACATAATTGAAATGATCCATATACATCCCCATTCAGACAAAAAAAAGGAGACACAAAAGACTGTAGCAATTACAGAACCATAGCATTAATTTCCCAAGCAAGCAAATTTATGCTCAAAATTCTGCAACATAGACTCCAACCATATATGGAGAGAGAAAGCCCAGAGATTCTAGCAGAGTTCAGGAAAGGAAGAGGCACTAGGGACCACATTGCAGACATACGATGACTAATGGAATGCAGCAGGGAATTCCAAAAGAAAATCAGCATGTGCTTTATAGACTATAGCAAAGCCTTTGACTGCTTAGGCTATGGAATGCCCTTAAAGACATGGGAGTGCCAACACATCTGATAGTCCTGATGAGGAATCTGTATTCAGGACAAGAGGCTACTGTCAAAACAGATCGTGGAGAAACAGAATGGTTCCCAGTTGGAAAAGGGGTCTGGCAAGGATGCATTTTATCACTCTATCTGTTCAACTTATATGCAGAAAATATCATATGTAGAGCAGGTTTAAACATAGAAGAAGAAGGAGTGAAGTTAGGAGGAAGAAACATCAACAATCTAAGATATGCAGACAACACCATACTACTAGCAGAAAGCATTACAGACTTGGAATAATCACTAAAGAAAGTCAAAGAAGAAAGTGCAAAAGCAGGTCTAATGTTAAACATACAGTAAACAGAAATAATGACCATGGAGGACTTACATAAACTCAACCTAGATAATGAGGAAATGAAAATAATTAAAGATTGTCTATGCCTTTAATCAAATAGTGATCAGAACAGAGACTGCAATCAAGAAATCAGAAGAAGATTAGGAATGGGAAGGGCAGCTATGAAAGAACTAGACAGAATGCTAAAGTGTAAAGATATACAGCTAAAGTTAGAATCATCCAAGCCATTGTATTCCCCATTACCATGCACAGATGTAAGAGTTGGACAGTGAAGAAAGCAGACAGGAAGAAACTTAATTCAATTGAGATTTGGTGCTGGAGAAGAGTGTTGAGGATACTGTGGGTGGCCAAAAAGACAAACAATTGGGTCCTAGAACAAATCAAGCCTGAAATCTCTCTGGAAGCCAAGATAATTAAACTGAGGCTGTCATATTTCAGCCACATAATGGAAAGGCACAGCTAATTAAAAAAAGACAATGGAGAAGGTAGAGGATAGCAAAAAGAGAGGTGGACCACATGCCAGATGGATAGACTCAATCAGAGAACCATGGGCCTGAGCCTACAGAACCTGAGACAGAGGATAGGGAGGCTAGGAGATGTCTCATTCACAGGGTTGCCATGAGTTAAGGTTGACTCAAAGGCAGCTAACAATGACAACATCAATTACAGTGTTTCTCTATGTAAAAGAGTAGTTTTGTGTGTTCTTCTTCATTAATAACTTTTGCCCCTTGTTGCCTGGCTTTTGGTTCAGCCCTGGGTGTCCCAGTTTTCATCTTTAATATATTGGAGGATATACTATGATGTAGAACACAGTAAGAAAAGAGGAAGGCCACAGTCCAGATGGTTAGATTCAATCAAGGAAGCCACAGCTCTGAGTCTGCAAAACTTGAAATGGGCCATTGAGGATAGGATATATTGGAGATGTCTCATTTACAGGGCTGCCATAGTTTGAAATCAGCTTGAAGGCAGTTAACAACATCAACAGTGCTATGATGTAGCAATCTGTTCATTGGCACTGAAACTCCTAAGCATGGAGATGTTTCTAGACCTGCTTGTACTTGCTCAAAGGTGACAGAGATTGTCATTAAAGTAAATAAAACTATTCTTCTGTTTTTGTATATCCTCTTGCTATGTAGATGGACCTCACCAGGTGTTATATATCTTATAACAATTCAGCTTTAAAAAAAAATCAAATACTTCTATAGCTATAGGGGGGAAGCTCCTTCCATAGTGTCTAGATGTGTCCTTTTCCCTCATCCAATTCAGAGGACTCAGTTTGGATGTGAGGTGAACATAAGTCAGTGGGAGCCTTTAGCCTTTAAGCATGTTAACAGTTACTGACAATACAATATTGTGAACCTTTCCTCCCTCCCACATCCCCAAAAATGGCTCTCCACTACTGTCAATGGGTATACAAAGGGGCTTATCCAGATTTGCACTGAGCCAGAAAGATTAATTTAAAGATGTCCAAGAAATGCCTGCATAGTTAATCCATTTTTCCCAGATGAATTAAATATCGGATTTTGTGGGACATTAATCATTTATTTAACATACATTAATGAACAGAACATGCATTTCACAACTCTAATAGAACACAAAAATCTGACCTGCTTTTCCTCCTAAAACATTATAAACTGAAGTGTTAGCAGATTTGCTTTCATCGTATCCCAAAATTGCCATCTGAATAAATCTAAATTTAGAACACCTGCCCTAGTTTAAATGACTCCACTTTCGTTATGTTCAAAACTAAGAGCTGATTTCTTTGAACATTACAACGCCAGCCTGTATATCAGAAGGAAGTGAACAGATCCTCTCTTCTTTTCATGCAGAGGAAATGAAAGTCCCTTGTATAGATGCTGGTTTGGTGCCAATCCTGATACCACTCCTGGACAGCAGAGACCAAGAGATGTTGCTTCATGTGGGCAGGGCCATTGGCCGCATTTGCTATGATAATAGTAAGTAGTCATGATACAGTGTTAAGAACATGTATTCGTAGAAAAGATGAACATTTGCTGGAGCACTTTTAAACTTTGTCATGGACCATAAACAGTCATTCTCCTTTTTGAAAAGGAAAAATGTATGAGTAAATATTTGCATCTGCTTGAAGCTGTTTTATCTGTTCTATTTTACTTGTCTTCACTTGATTTATGGTAACATGTGAAACTGAAACAGTGCCATAACAGCACCATTCACCCAGCTATAACTCCCATGTTACTATGTTTAAGGGATTCCTAAGGTCTTCAGTACAGATCTCAGTCCAGCCAACATTCCTGCCTCTTGAATGGCCTACCACATATCAGGAGCCTGCAGTACCTGATAAGTTAATTTTAAAAGAAAGTAGTTGCTGTTATAGTTCCATGTCCAAGTAATGGGCATTAGTTACCATTATTGTTACTATTATTTAACACTATTGTGTTTCTCAAAAGTAACTTGCAATTAACTTTAAAATTCACTATTGTGTTTTTCAAAAGTAACTAAATAGTTACTTTGAAGGCTCATATAGACTGACAAAATGTGTTACGTCTGTGGTAGTTTTCACTGATGTACTGACTGCTTTTATTTCTGAGATTCAAAAAAAATTTTTCTCACCCCAGTATATTTCCTGGTAATTTTCATCGATTATCACAACTTTTGTTACTCCTTACCAAAATGTGACATTTTGTCTTGGCTGTCTGGGCACATTTAAATAGGTGCAAGAGTGTAGTTATTGTTGCTATTCATTTTGTTTTACTATGGGACAGTGTCTTCTGGTAATGTCTTCAGTGAGATGGGTGTTGTGGGTATTAACTTTTCATGTATAACTTAACCTTCATGTTCTATTTCCTGATCTTCCAAGTCAATTTCTTGTCTTAACTTTTTTCCTGTTCCTTTACTGGTACACTATGTTGTAATAAATTAATCTCCCTTCTCCCATTCCTGCACCCTTTTGTATAGTATCTCTTCATCATTTCACCGCCCATCTCTCCTCCTGTAGGCTATGTGTGAACGAATATTTGTGTACACACCAAGCATTAAAGAACAATGATCTTGCATTAATGTAAATAGTGCTGGCCTAATATCAATGTATTGCTACAATGCTAAAGAAAACAAATAGTTTTTAGCAATTAGATCAAAAATAGAACCAGGGCATATTTGGCTCAGAATGGAGCCTCCTCTTAATGGAGGAAAGTGGGAAGAGTCCAGTGGGGAGGGCAAGGACACCTAGAAGAAGGTCTGTATTCCCCACACCCCTTACAAAAAAAAAATTGGGGGACCCTGTGGAACTGTGCAGACAGGAGGTCATACTATACACCACTGTATCACAACCATCCAAAAAAAGCTATAAAAACCAAAAACAAACAAAACTTAACAAAAGGGCATGAATGGATACAGAAGTAAGAACAACAATCCAAAGCTTCCAGATGCAATATTTCACAATGCTTTGTGTGGTGTTTGGTCAATCTGGACAAGCCCACATTTAAAATACATCTGAATGTTACAAGTTGTTGGCTTGTGGTACAAAACACACAGAATGCTGCAGCCAGACTGTTGACATGGGCTAAGTACAAGGATCACATGATACCACCGTCACTCCTGTTGAAACAGCTACATTGGTTACCAGTCCATTTCCAGGCAGAAGTCAAGATGCTGGTTTTGACATTTAAAGCTCTACATGGCTTGGGTCCAGACTTTTTGAAAGACTGTATCTATATCAGAACCAGTATGGTGTAGTGGTTTGAGCATTGGACTATGACTCTGGAGAACAGAGTTCAAATCCACACTCAGTCATACAAACCCACTGAATGCCCTCGGGTAAGTGACATTCTCTCAGCCTCAGACCATGGCAAACCCTCTCTGAAGAAACTTGCTCAGAAAACCCCATGATAGAGTCACCATAAGTTGAAAAACTTAAGTCGGACCTTAGGGTCTCCATAAATCGGAAACTACTTGAAGGTTTACAACAACAACAACAATAATATGTAAGCCAGCATGTGCCTTAAGACCTGCAGGGGAGCATTTTATATCTATTCCACCACCTTTGCAAGTGTTGTTAGTGAGGATTTGGGAGACAGCCTTCTCTGTGACTGCTCCTAAGCTGTGGAATTTCCTTCCTCAGGAGGCCCTGTTGGATCCTTCCCTCCTACCTTTCTTCTGGCAGGTGAAAATGCATTTATTTAATGAGGCATTTGGTGCCAGCAGACAAAACTTTTCATGGGGAGGGGGTAAAGTGGTTTTTATTTCATCCTGTTTTAAATACATTTCAATGCTATTTTAACTTTTTTAAAAAAACTTGTATTTTTTAAATTATATTTTAACTTTCATATGAAGTTATATTTTCTATTTGTATTGTATTTTAAGGTGTTGTGCATCCCCTTGTGTCCCACACAAGAGGAAGGGCAGAATATTAATTAATTAATTAATTTAATTCTCTACCATTGAGTGAGGCCACAAACCTGTGACTGTAAAAGTAACTGAAAAGTTGATTTCTCCACAAAAAGAATAAAATTGTCTCTCATCAGTCTTCATTACCAAGGAAAGGAACTTATTACAACTAACTGATTGTTTCTAGGAGACACAAGAGAGTAACAGTTTGGTACTATACAAGGAGCAGCTTTAGCCACGAGGGAAAACAGTTTTTTATTCAAATAAAAAGATTTTTAAAATAAAATATTAAAAATTAGAAATATTCTTTTAAATTTTTCTTTAAAAATCATATCTTCCCAAATTTTCACTTTAACCACATGAAACTATGTGCATGCAAATACATTTAGGCTGTGCATATGATATGGTAATTTAAAGTATAATTTTAATTTTACTAGTTGTTCATGTCATAGCTATTGCCATTACATTCAGTGATATATGGGAATTACAATTTATGAGTCACATTAGTATAAAAAACATTACTAAGGATTTTGCATGATATGGTATGACAGGAGGTCAATGGGCAGGTGACACCATGAGTTACCACAGCAGGTGACATCAACCCGAGTGACACCACTGGTGCTGGTTAGTCAGAATTAGTGACTTAACCACTAAGCTACCATGTCCCTGCACGGGATTTGTTTCCCAAATTTGTTCTCCAAATTATAATAGAAATTATACTAAAATACCAAATTCTAATTGAAATTATACTTTTGCTCCTCAATACTTATGGTCCTCACAAAATGAAAGAGAGATGTAGGGAATATAACCTAACCTATTTCCTTATCTCTCATGGATAGCATGACAAGGAAGAGTGACCTATACTAACAGCTAATCCACGACAAGTTTGAAATATTCAAGCTCTCAGAGAAACACCAAATATCCCAAAGCAAAGCAACAAGAGACCAGCCTCCAAGCCAGAAATTTGGTAGTGGTTTTGAGGGGAACTTAAAAGTACTAGTGTGGCCATCTAAGATATGGAAACGGGGAAAATTGAACACGAGTGGTTTAACATACCATATATACTTGACTATAAGTAAAGGAATTTATGCCCCAAAATCAACTCCAAAATCCTGGGTTGACTCATATACAGGACAACACGATAATACTTTGAAATCTCCTAAAAGAAGTACCAGCTTTTCCTTTGTAATCAGTGAGCCCCAAAACAGCTTTTGGGGCACAGAGAGAAAGAGTCTGCTTCCTTGCCTCTCTGTTTGCCTTCTCTTCCTGCCTGATGCCTGTGTTTGTGTATGAACCTTATCACATAACACACTTAAAATGGGGCTAAATTGCTTTAATTGCTGTGGCTGCCTCCTGTTGCATTCTGGAACTTGTAGTTTAGGAAGGGGTATTTAGAATACTCAGCCAGAGAGCTCTTAAGCCTCACTGAACTGCAAACCCCAAAATGCAACAGGAGGCAGTCAGAACAGTTAAAGAGCTCTGTTTTAAGAGTGTAATGCAATATGTTTGTTTGTGTTGCTTCTGGATGCCACAGGCTCCCTCCAAAACAGCTGCTGAGGCACAGAGAGAAAGCACTGCTTCTTTGCCTCTCCATTTGCCTTCCCTCCCTGCCTGCCTCCCTGCTGCACGCATGTGTGTGTATGTCTGTGTGTCTTGCTTGACAGGGGCTTGCTGCCATTCACCTCAGCCTTCCTTTGTAGCCAGTGACCTTTGAAAAAGCTGCTGAGATAGAGTCAGAGAATACCCTCAACTTATCAATGAGGCATATCAAAATCACAATTTTGCCCCCCAAACCTGCCCTCAACTTATATATGAGGTTGACTTATACTCAGGTATATACCGCACTATCTTTAAAGATGTACATTATTTGGATTATATTAAATTGAATTTTAAAGCCATTTGTTATACCCCTATTCAGTAGCAACCTCAGAGGGACAAATGATACTTGGGAGAAAGCAGAAAGGACAATAGGGAAGAGAGACATGCTCTCTTAGTATATAAAAAGGTCTCTTCAGAAACTTCCAGCTATGACAATGAAGTGAGCGGAGGCACAGGCATGAGCTCCAGTCTCCTTACTCCCCCACAGAAAGCCCGTGTAACAAAATGAAGGCTCTGAACAACTGGATTGGGGTCGCTGGGAAATGAAGTTCATCAGAGGGTTTGAAAGATACAAGAGGCATAATAACTGGGAAAGGACAACAGCATCGGAGAGACTTCAGCTTTGCCAGCAGCTACAAATTTTTGTGTAAGTTACAACAAAAGAAATTTATAACTTTTCAGAGGAGAGACTGTTAATTACCATCTCCATAGTAGGAAGAAAGAACTTGCAAGGAAAGGAGCTTCAAGAAAGCAAAAATAAACCACAAAACCAACTAGCAGTTTTTCTTTACTTTTTTTTTTCTTCCTGCCCTTCAAATTCTACAGAGATACAGACTAAGGATTAATTCTGGGGGCTACTATTTTGAAATCATTTTTCCTGTTTTCTACTTTTACCTGGACTAAATTAGACTTTTGAGGAAATGTCTGAGAGATTTAAAGACTGCTAAAGATCCCAGAAGAAGAAGTGGAATCAATTATCCAATTAACCAATTAAGAATTTATTGCTTGAATGACTAATTGCTTAAATGAACTAATTGACTGTGGAAATACTTAAAACTACTGTGCAAAGCTAAATAAGGACTTATTACTTTTTAAAAAATGGAGTGGACTCCAGGAACAATTACAACTATTGTTTATAGCATATTAAGAACTTATTGCAGACACTAGAAATACCTAAAACAATGGAAAAGAAAGGCAACAACAACCATTAGAAAGACAAAGAAAAAGGATTAAAGCAAAAGAAACATCTTATCTCCACTTGCCTAAATGTTTAATTGTTAATGGTACATGCCTTGGTTACATCCTGTTTGGACTGCTGTAATGCACTCTGCTTGAGGCTGTCTTTGAAGAGTGTTTGGAAACTTCAGCTGGTCCAAAGAGCTACAGCCAAACTGCTAACAGGGGCAGGTTACAGAGATCATGCAATGCCCCTGTTGAAACAGCTCCACTGGCTGCCAGTTTGTTTCAGGCACAATTCAAAGTGCTGGTGATGACCTTTAAAGTCCTATATAGCTCAGGTCCAGAATATTTGACGGACTGTATCTCCCTTATGAGGTGGCCAGAGCTCTGAAATCCTCAAGGGAGGCCCTTCTCTCCATCCCAGTACCATCACAAGCACAGTTGGTGGGTACATGAGAAAGGGCCTTTTCTATAGCTGCCCCTAGACTCTGGAACTCCCTGCCTAGGGAGACCAGAATGACTCCTTCCTCGATGGCGTTCTGCTGACAGGCAAAAACCTTCCTTTTCAGACAGGCATTCAAAACAGAAAACTTTTAAAGAATGGCCTAGAATGCTATATTGTTTTAATGTATTTTATCTTCTTTTTTATTTTATTTTATTTTATTTTATTTTATTTTATTGTAGTAATTTAATTCTATTTTAATGTATTCTTTCTGTATATTTTTAATTGTATTGTTTTTAATGTTGTAAGCCATCCTGAGTCCCAGTCCTAGGAGAAGGGCAGGATATAAATAAATATAATAAATAAATAAATAAATAAATAGTTAATTAACTTCTTAAAGGACTGGTAATTTAAATAACTATTCAATTAATTTAAATTAATGTAAATAATTATTCAATATTCCCTGGTATTGTCTGATATACATTTACTTGTCTTCTCACTTGGTTTACAGTGGATGTTGTTAGTAATTGTTGTAATTGTCTTTGTTTAAATTGACTTTTATTATTCTGCTCATTGTTTAACTTAGATTGTATGCCTCTGGCAGGTTTTATTTGTTTTATTTGTTTTATTCTTGATTGTCTTTTGTACAGCGCTGAGTACACAGACAGTGCTCTAGAAATAATCTTTAATAATAATAATAATAATAACAATAATTAATATGTTTATACTGTATAGAAGAAAGTAGCAAAAAAGGGGGTGAAAGAAAGGAAAATGGCTTTTGAATAATTAAAATTACTATATTTCTCTGATCATATTAACATTCATGAATAGATTAACTTTGTCTTTCAGAATTGAATTTAAAACACACATAAATTGGAACACAAGGAATTAGATACAAAGAAATGACTATAATGAAAGGAATTATGGAAATATTAGAATGCATGTCTTAAAATAAGAGGAATATGATTTTTATTGTATAAAAACCCTTCTTCAGATTAGACTATAGAAACTTTTTGACTGTTTCAGTGGATCATATGATTAGCAGAATTGAATTAGAATAAAGCTTAAACTTGTGGATGGAGATATAATTACTGTGTTACAAGGTAACTGGTATTTTGGTTTTAACAAATTTATAAAATTATAATATTTATAGATTGTGTGTAAAGATCTATAACCAATTGAATATTGAATATCAGGAAATATTCTTAGGATTTAATATAGAGTGTAATTTTGAGAGAACAAATTATCAAATATTTTACTATTCAATATCTTGTGTTAATTATCATAGGAATTAGCAAAACATGCTAGATTTAATGAGAAACAATAAAAATGGCACCAAGCTCTAGGTCCAAACTCAAGCTCAAGCCTCAACAACAACAATGACCTTTAGAAGAGGATCTACAGATACACTAACAAAACAAATAGATGTAAATCTGATAATTCTTCAAGAACTGAGAGACTTTTAAAAAGAAATTTAAAAAGAAATTAGAGATGAAGAGGGGAAATGAAGGAATTCAGAAAAGAATTAAAAGAAGATATACAAAGAGAGTCCAGCAATCTGTCAAAGAAAATAGACAAAATATCAGACAAAATGAAAATAAAGACAAAATATCTGGAAAAAGACAGAAAAGAGAAAGAGATGATGTACAGGAATCTCAAAATCTACTAAATGAAGAACTCAGATACAGGGAGAGATGTTTGAAGCTGCGGGGATTACCTAAAAAAACAAATGAACAATTATTTGAAAGATTTATCTCTAGCTTAGCAAAATTTATAAACATAACAGAAGAATTGATGGACTCTCATATAGACAAAATCTTCAGGCTAAACTCTAAAATACCAAGAGACATCATGATTGCATTCACAGGAACAAGAATAAAAGACAAGATCATCCAACAAAATTTTCAAGAAGAACTAATAATAGAAGGGAAAGATCTACCATCAGAAATTTTGAGAAATAGAGAAAAATATAAATTCTTAACCCACCAGCTGTATAAAAGTAGTATTCAATATAAATGTGGGGGGGGGGGGATAGAAGATCTATTACTCAAACATAAATGAAGAAGGATAAACTCTCTGGATAAGGCAAAAGGATTTTACAAAAAAAATAACAATGAGAAAAAAAATGAAGAAGAGATGGAAAAGAAAGAGAAAACATCCAGATCTTAGAGCAATGAGGATTTGAAGATAACCAATATAAAGGATAATACAGAATCACCAATAAGAGCAAAAGACAATTAAAACAAAGGAAGAATTCAAGAACAAACAGAATTAGAATCAGATTTAGATCACGACACAAAAGAACACTCAGAATAAAAGGAAGAGGAAGAAGAAAAAGAAAAAGAAAAAGGAGAGACAAATAAACAAACAGAAGGAACAACAACATAAAAAAAATCTGGAATCTCAGACATAAGCAAGAAAGGAAAATACACTGCAAAATAGGATCATGGAAAGTAAAAGGTCTGAACAACAAATATTAAAAAAGACAATTTTTTCAAATAACAGAAAAAGTGAAATATGATGTACTATGCCAGGGGTCTCCAAACTATGGCCTGCAGGCCAAACCCAGCCCTTCAAGGCCTTTGAACTGGCCTGCAGCCGGTCCTGCCACCGACACCACCACCAAAATGGCACCTGCCATTGCACGCACATGCACATGACTCTGGGTGCCATTTTGGAACACAAAATGGTGCCAGAGTAGTGCACATGCGCGGCAATGCAGGCTGCCATTTTGTGTTCCAAAATGGTGCCTGGAGTCATGCACATGCACATGTGATGCCGGGAGCATGCACACAACTTCTGGTGCACACAAAATATCATCTGGAACACAAAATATCATCTGAGTAGTGTGCATGCACGTGCACATGCCTCCGGCCCTCCGACGATCTGGGGGCCAGCAAACCGGCCTCCAGCTCAAAAAGTGTGGGGACCCCTGTACTATGATTTCAGGAAATAAAAATAAGAAAATGAAATAAAATACATTCAAAATATAAGGCTGGAACAATTGTTTTATTCAGCAACAGAAAAGAAAAAGTAGTTTAGCAATTTATGTAAATAAAAAGTACAATGCCAAAGAAATGTATAAAGACAAAAAGGGAAGATATGTGGTCATAGGAATAATGCTTCCAAAAGACAAATTAACAATAGTTAATGTATATATGCCATGGGGTGGGGGGAGAAGAATTCTTCAAAAAGTTAAAAAGAGACTTGGAGTCACACAAGATAAAAAAACAATATCCTAATGGTAGACAATTTTAATGGGCTAGTAAAACCACAAAGGGACAGAACCTCTAAAAAGAAAATTTAAAAATCTCAAGGAAAATTACCAAAATCATTTTTGACATATAGATGTATGGACTCATTTGTATAACAACACAATAGGCTTTACTTTTTATTCTCAACCTCATCAATCATCCTCAAAAATAGACGTGTTCTTTGCTACAAAAATATTACTAAAAGATACCAAAGAAATGGAAATAGAATCAAAATTCTATTTTGATCATAACTGAATAGAACTAAAATTAGTCCTAAAGAAAAATAATTTCAAATGGAGATTAAATGAAAATTTATTACAGGATGAAGAATTTGTTGAGAAAATAAAATAAATGTTTTTTTTTTCTTTAAAGAAAATAAAACACAGGGAATGTCCATGAATATAATTTGGGATATGGCTAATACAGTTATAAGAGGCTTACTAATTAAAAGATCTATAGAATTAAGCAGAGAGAAAAAAGAGAAATATCAAAAAACAAAAACAGGATCTGAAGGATAAAGAGGAAGAATTAAGTGTAAACTCAACAAATAAAAAAAACTGCAAAAAGAGATCCAAATATTGAAAAAATCACTACAATCACAAGTGATGGAAGAAATAGCAAAAAAAAAATCAAAAAAATCAAAGCAACACTACTTTTTAAATTATTATTATTTTTTATTAATTTCCCATTACAAAATTTTTTGCACATATTCAATAAGAAGTAAAGAAATAAAAAATCAATCGGTATACATCTGGTTGCATTTGTTTCTTATCTTACACAAATAAGAAAAAAAGAGGTAGAAGTTTATAATTATATCAAAACAAATCTCTCTAAAGCTTCCTTATTTATTTGTTTTCATTCTTCTGTTTCTTCTATCTCTTCATCTTCTTCTTCTTCTATTTTCATTCTTCTCCTCTTCTCATTTTTCTGTCTACGTAACTCTACTA
>JAIPUX010001880.1:1794707-1815424 GCA_020142125.1 Phrynosoma platyrhinos | reverse complement strand
GAAGTGAATAGGCAGCCAGTGGAGGGACCTCAAGACTGAAGTGATGTGGTCCCTCCTAGATGCTCCTGAAACAAGCCTGGCTGCCATATTTTGAACTAAATGTAGCTTCCAAACCTGGCACAAGGGTAGCCCCATGTAGAGCGCATTACACAGAAAAGAGCGCATTACACAGAAAAGAGCAACAACCAGTGAAGATTTCTCTGTGGTCTCTATGCTATCTGTGTACTTTAATATATGTTTTTGACAGTTCTTGCATATTTATCTTTACAACTAGGCAAACTGGTGCACTCAACATGATTTTGGATTACAATCCCCATATATCCCATGCAACACAGGGAGTAGTGGGAATGGTAAAAGATGTAGTATAAAACATCAGGAAGACACCATGTTGCTTAGACCTAATGTACACTGTGTGAATACTAGCTAAAAATGTGATATGTGAAGTTGCTTGTGATGACTAAATGGGAGGAGAAGGATAAAGAACAAGCACTCATCAGGACTGTCATGTTTCTTTGGATATTTGGTCCACAGAATGTCATTAGTTACCCATATTATATTTTAAAAGCTCCCAAAGCCTTTGTTTTAAATAGATCACAGTAGACATTAGTGGTTGATTAATGCAGCATGATCAACTTCAATTAACCAAATTAAGATTAATGAAACCACTTAAGGGAAATGTCACAGTTATTCATGTCTGCAATTCAACTATTTTCCTCCCAGCCATCCAAAGTTCATGTTTGTTCATTCAGAATTAAAAGGTAAAACTATGTCCTGATCTGCATCAACAGTCTAGCATTTTTAAAGATATTCAGTATCATAGCTAAGCAATATTTTTCTTTTTTACAAAAAAGGTGCTGTTAGAAAATTAATAGTTGTTGCCATAGCTCCCCTTCATTCACCTTCAGGCTATGTGTATAAGATGTATATGAAACGTAACTGAATTCTGTGTTTAGACTTGGTTCCTATCTCTAAGATATTTCATGATGTACATATATGCAATATGAAATATGTGCAATAAAGATATTTCAAAATCCCAAATACCTCTGGTTTCAAGCATTTTAGATAGGAGAGACTCAACCAGTATAGGTTTCCAATGCTTTTGCCTCATCTCTATATTTTTTAGAGATTGATTTAACAATCCTGGGATCATATGGATAAACTGTATTTTTTGCAACTTGGTTATCATTCAATGGGAAAGATGGCTAGGATTATGTATGTGAGAGATAATTAGTCTTATTCATGTGGTCTCAAGTATTCATATGCATACTATACCATAGAGAAACATCTCCCACAAGACTGCAGGTAGAAATGAAAAATCATGTTTGTTCAGTTGTGTCTTATGCAGTGTAAGACATGTGCAGTTGTGTGCAGTGATGTTTCAGTGTTCAAGGGTTTAGGAGGGGAGCTAGAATCCATCCATCTGGCATGTGGCCTTCCTCTCTTCCTACTTCCCTCCAGCTTCCCCAGCAATATTGTATTTTCCAATGAGTCCTCCCTTCTCATGATGTGTCTGAAGTACAACAGCCTCAGTTTGGCTTCCAGGAAGGTTTCCGACTTGATCTGCTCTAGGATCCATTTGTTTGTCCATTTGGCTGTCCACAGGATTCTCAAGCTCTTCTCAACACCATATCTCAAATGCATTGATTTTCTTCCTATCATCTTTCTTAACTTTCCAGCTGTCACATCCATACATGGTAATAGTGAATATGACGGCTTGTATGATTCTAACTTTTGTGCTGAGTTGTATATCTTTGCATTTTAGAATCTTTTGTAGTTCTTTCATGGCTGCCTCCCCCTTCTTAATCTTCTGATTTCCTGACTGCAGTCCCCATTTCTATCAATGTTTGATCCAGGTATGAGAATTCTCTACTATTTCTATTTCTTCATTGTCTAGATTGAACTTGTGAATGGTGGTCATTATTTTTGTTTTCTTTATGTTCAACCATAGGCCTGCCTTTGCTCTTTCTTCTTTGATCTTCCTTAGTAGAGGTTTCAGGTCTGTGAGGTTTTCTGCTAGTACTATGGTGTCATCCACATATTTTAGATTGTTTATATTCCTTCCTCCTATTTTCACCCCTCCTTTCTTCTGTGTCCAAGCCTGCTTTCCTTATAATAAGGTAAATGTATTCTCTGTTGACAAGGTTGTCAAGTCGTGTCCAACCATAGAGGGTGGTGCTCATTTCCATTACTAAGCCAAAGAGCCAGCGTTGTCACAGACTACTCTGTGATCATTTGGCCAGCATGACTGCACAGAATGCTGTTTACCTTCCCACAAAAGTGGTACCTATTTATCTACTTGCATGTGCATGCTTTCAAATTGCTAGGTTGGCAGAAGCTGGAACTAGTGATTGGAGCTCACCCCATCATTCAGCACCTGGGCCTCAAACTGCCAACTTGCTGGTCTTGCAATCAACAGAGTCATTGTCTTACTCACTTGATCCAATGCATCCCTTTTCCTTGTAATATATTCTGCATAAAAGTTGAACAGAGAGGGTGAAAGGATACAACTTGTCTGACCTTTTTGCCAGCTGGGAACCATTCTGTTTCTCTGTGTTCTGTTCTGACAGTAGCATCTTGTCCTGAGTACAGATTCCTTATCAGGACTATCAGATGTGTTGGCACTCCCATGTCATTAAGGGCATTCCATAACCTTTCATGATCTATGCAGCCTTAAGACTTTGCTATAGTCTATAAAGCACATGCTGATTTTCTTTTGGAATTCCCTGGTGTGCTCCATTAGCCATCATATATTTGCAATGTGATCCCTAGTGTCGCTTCCTTTCCTGAACCCTACTTGGACCTCTGGGATTTCTCTGTTCATGTATGGTTGGAGTCTATGTTGCAGAATTTTGAACATAAATTTGTTTGCATGGGAGTTCAGTGCTATGGTCCTATACTTGCTGCAGTCTTTTGTATCTCCTTTTTTGTGGATGAGGATGTATATTGACCTCTTCCAATCTGTTGGCCATTGTTTTGCTTTCCAAATCTGTTGATCTATGTTGATTAACACTAGAGTTGATTCTGTCAATGTGGATTGCACCAGTTCAATTGGAATATCATCTGTTCCTGGTGATTTGTTTTTCGTTATTTCTCTTATTGCAGTTTCCACCTCACTTTTTAGAATTTGGGGTTCATCTTCATATGGCTGTTCATTCCAAGTGTCCTTCATTTTGTCATCTCTTTTGTATAATTCTTCTGGTATTGCATCCAACATCTTTTTATTCCTTCCTGGTCTTGAATTATATTTTTATTGTCATGAAGCATCCCCAGTCCTTGGTTTGAGTTTTCCTTTGTTTTCCTGTATCTTGTGAAACAGATCTCTTGTTCTTCCCTTTTTATTGTTGGCTTCTATTTCTCTGCATTAGTCATTGTAGTAATTTTCTTTATCTTTCCACACAAGCCATTGTACTGTTGCATTCATAATTTTTAGTTTGCTCCTATCTCCCTTTTGTGTTTCTTCTCTTCTTTTCTTTTCTTTATTGCTTGTAGTGTTTTTTCTGTCATCCATAGTTTTTTTTTCTTTCTTTTTGTTTATTGAAAGTGTTTGTCTGCATTCTTCTTTTATTATGTCCCTGGCTTCAGACCATAGTTCCTCTGGTTCTCAGTCTATTATGCTTAGTAGTGAGAATCTGTTTCTTATGTTGTCAATAAATTCTGTTGAGATATTATTTAGATATATTATGGTATAATCTCTGGTTTTCTTTTCTTCTTGAGTCTTACTCTTATTTTTGATATGAATAATTTGTGATCTGTGCCACAGTCAGCTCCTGGTCTAGTCTTGGCCAACAGTATAGAGTTCCACCATCTTTTACTTCTGATTATATAATCTATTTGATATATGTGTTGACCATCTGGTGGTGTCCATGTGTATAGCCTTACTGGTTGTATGAAAAATGTGCTTGCAATAAATAGGTTGTTGACTTCACAAAAATCTATCAGATATTCACCTGCTTCATTTATTTTGCCTAATCTAAATCTACCTATTGTCTTTGATTCTTCTTTGCTTCCAAGTTTTTCATTCCAATCTCCAATGATTAGTTTGACATCCTGTGTTGGTGTGCTGTGTTGGTTATGTGCTCTAACTTTAGCATGGCAAAAACAGTGATTAGATCAGAACAACACCAAGATGAATGGTAGGAAGAGAAGTTGGCAGGAAGCATATTAGATGGTAAGGAGGGAGAACTGGCTTGTTAATTTGGTGCAATTAAACCCTCTTTGGGCCTTTGCAGACTGCTAGAAATAGTGCAAATTGAGTCCACTTTAAGGGTTAGGGTTAGGGAATCATGGGAATTGTATTTTATTAGGGCATCTGAGCTCTCTGACAGAGAAGGCTCAAGGTCTCAGGGGGGAAAAACAATTCCCATGATTCCCTAGCACTAACCCTAACCCTTAAAGTGGACTCAATTTGCACTATTTCTTGCAGTCTGCAAAGGCCCTTTGTCTCTTGGTGCAAGAGGAAATGCAGAGGGCTTGGGGAAAGGAAGGAGTATTCAATGCACCCATTTATTTTTTATTGTTTTATTATCTAAATCATCCATATGCCGGGGGGGGGGAAATCTTCACGCCTTTTCTCCTGGGGAAACTGACCTAGTGTTCCTAAAGGTTATTGTGACTTCTCCAGAACATGCTGGCTCCAAATACATAATATGAAATAATGGGAACCCATATACAGCACAGGGTATACTAACACTGCCCACATAATCTTATTCCCTAAATTTCCAGAGAGTGACACCAAGGTCGTATGTAAATTAGGGGGTGGAAAGACATCCTGATTCATCTATATCATCAAGTCCCCATAATCCTACAAGTATTTTCTCAGACTTTCTTTTTATCATGCCTCGGACAGATACCCTGAAATTGCAGTTGGTTGAGGCTGGTATTCAGGAGGCTGTGGCAGAGATCTTGAAGAGGCTCCAAGCTAGTTCCAAGCCTGAAGACATGTGCAGCTTAAAGGCTGCATCAGATCTGATTGTGTCTTTGCTACTTGGAGGTAAGACTGAGACAGCTGAGGGTAAGACAGTCCTGCTGCATGAAGTAAGAGCAGCTGCAAGAGTGCCATCTGCTCCCTTTCCTTTCAGCACACACATCTGCAGATTGTTGTTTCCAGATTCCTAGAGGAATCTGCACAGATGCCTTTTTTATATGTAACAAGTGATCATTCAATTGTAAGATGATTAATGTAATGCCCATTTAGGCTTCAGGTGCATAAAAGTTTAACTGAAGCTTTTAAATGTTAGTTGGCTTAGCATTTGGCCAGAAGTCGGAGGAAAAGGATTGAATCAATTCAGCTATCCTTCTGCCTGATTCCCGTAACTTTTCACCCTCTTGGTCCCCTATGGCAACATATAATTAGGCTCTAATATAGAAAGACAGGCAGATTTGCATGTATTTACATATAAAGCCAACTCTTGCTGAGTTACAAGCCCCAGTGCTGTCTACTCTGGTGGACTTTAAAATGCCACTTTAACCTTTTCTACCCCAGATCCTTTTAATAGGCAACATTTGGCTGAAAAAGTTGGAGGCTGAATCTTGTCTCTTTTATGCCCTGCCTCTAAATGAAACATTGTTATTTAGGGTGTGTCTACACTGCAGAATTAAAGCAGTTTGACACAACTTTAACTTCCATGAGTCAATGCTATAGAATGCTGGGATTTGTGGTTTTGTGGGATATTTAGCCTTTTCTGTCAAAGAGCTCTGGTGCCCCATCAAACTATAAATTCCAGAATTCCATAGCATTGAGCCATGGAAGTTAAAGTTATGTCAAGCTGCTTTATTTCTGCAGTGTGGCAGCAGCCTTAGATACATCTCCAAATTTCTTTTTCATGTTTGTTCAAGGCTTCCTCCAAGGAGCTGAGAACATGATTTACAGGATAATCTGGTTTTATTTCTACAGCACTTCAATGAATTACATTAGGATGAAGAACAGTGATGAGCCCAAGGTCAACCATACAGTATGTTTAATGGCTGAATGGGCATATCATGTAATAGTATGCAATAGAGGCTCTGGTCTCCCCAGCCTAGGCCTAATACTCTAGCTGGTATCAGCTGGGATGGTAGTGGTAACTAAATAGGTTATATTAAATACTGATTACATTCCCATTATAATTGGTCTGTGTTCCTGACCACAGCTATTTGGGAATAGGATCCATTCAGTCCAATGGTGCTTGCTTCTAAAGAGATGTGCAAAAGATAGGTCTGTGCATATTTCTTCTGGACCACATGTACCATCACCCTCACTTTCCATTTTATTTTCACCCTGAAATTCTGCACAAGATGGTACTCAGTTTCCCATGTTAACCAACCTGCCAATATACCACTTCGCCTTCCCAGGTTAGGCTTTTAGGTCAGTCACCTTGGGAGGAGTGATTTCTGTGACTTATAGTGCAATTTTCTGCTGTTCTGTTACAGGTAAGTCCTATTGTGACCATTGGAGCTTACTTGAAAATGCATGCATGTGGGATTGCTGCTTTAGAGCATCATAGGTTTTAAGCTGATAACTGACAAGAGCACAGACTGAGCAGATGGGAAGCAAACATACATGAAAACAGTTGTCAGCTCCCAAGCACTGTCAGTTCAGCTCCTTAATATTTTAGGAATTCCTTCTGTCAGTAGTAAGCACTTAGCAACATTTTTGTATAAACTACAATCACAGAATGTGACATTTTTGCAGGATACAACACATACATGTGGAATGGAATTATTAATAGCCATTAATGCCAGCAAATCATCTATGACCAGATTCTTTACCATCAAATGTCAACCAGTATGAAAACCTAAAAACAAAGGCTCTACCATCAAGGAGCCAGTTCATGACAATATACAATTGGCCTTCCATATCCATTGATTTTTTTTTTATCCATGGATTCAACCATTCACAACTAGAAAATATTTTTAAAAATATAAATTCCAAAAAGTAAACCTTGATTTTGCTATTTTATGTATGGGACACCATTTTAGTATGCCATTGTATTTAATGGACTTAAGCAACCACAAATTTTGGTATCCACTGGAGGTCCTGGAACCAAATCCTAGCAGGCACCAAGAGCCCACTATATAAATGAAAAGGTAAGGCTATGGGCTAGAAAGCTATGGGAAAGAGTCTAGTGCAAACCCTTGTCCAAATAGGCTTCAAAATACTCAGTGTAGCTGGTAAGGGGAAAATACTACTTTGTGAATAAGAGTAATCATCTTTTTGAAAAAGAGAGCAGGAAGAAACCAGAGTTCTGAACCAGAGCAGTTTTAAGAAATCCAAGCTACATATTGTAAAATGAACTAGTAGCCAATTTTTATCTAGAGGAAAATTCTTGAGTAAACCCCTACATACAAAAAAGATGATGGTCAAAGAGATATGAAGATGCCTTTGCATTTAGCATATTACCGAAGACAAATGCTTTTCTCAGTGTGGAACTTTCCAGTACATGAAAACAAAAATAAACAAACTTGAAGAGTATATTTCTCTACAACAAATCAAAAAGCAGTATTAATGCATTGTATTAAACCTCATCCTACTAAATTTACATATAGTTTGAACTCCCCTATTTGGAATCATAATCAGTCTGAAAAAGATTAGTGAATGGAATGTTTTTTAGATACCTGAAAGAAAATAAATTTTCTCTAGGGCAGAAGTGGGCAACTTTATTGAGTCCAGGGCCCAAGCCCACCCTTTCCCAGAACCCATTGCAGTTTGTGTTCCTGATGCTGCTATGTTGCTGAAATTAGGTAGCCATCAAATTTGGAGGAAAATTGACAGTGCTGTGGTAAAAAAAGAACAAGATGATTCTTTGAAATTCATTTTGTTGGTGGGTCAGAAGGATGCTTTAAGAGCCACGTGTAACCCATGGGTGGCACATTATCACATCTGTTCTACAATTACTTTTCAACTTGGGTCTGGGACCTGGCATTGGATAACATTACTATTTGAGTCTGCACCAGAGCCTAGAGACCTCTGTACATTCTGTGAGTGTCACAGTACATGATAAGAACATGCTACCTCATAGTGTTTACCAAAGGCAGAGAGAAGCAGAAATGGTGTGATTTGTACTGAGCAGCATGAAGATTTTGGAAATCATAGTCCAGGAGCCCTGGTGGCACAGTGGTTAAATGCCTGTACTGCAGCCACTCACTCATTGACCACAAGGTTGCTAGTTCAATACTAGCCAGGGCTCAGGCTAGACTCAGGCCTGCATCCTTCCAAGGTCGCTAAAATGAGTACCTAACTGTTGGGGGGGGCAATCAGCTTACAGTTGTAAACCCCTTAGACATCCCATAGCATGATATGAAGCGGTATATAAATGAAGCTTTGCTTTGCCATTGCCCCCATTTGAAATCATTACTTATTTAATATTTGTCTGGTATCACTTCATGATGAAGATTGTCTGTGCTATATATATTTGCCATCTGCTCACCTATATACTTACTCATTAAGTATTATACTTCTCCAATATCTAATATTATCTGGTGCTGAAATCATCTACTGCTGATAGAAGTTGTACAAGCTAAGATTGTTTCAAAGTTTCTATGAATCTCAGCTTTCTTCATTTCAAGATACTGCTTACACAATGACATCAGTCCCCATGTCACAGAAATAGAAATCTTGAGGGTGGGGGTGTTTCTTAAAAAATAGCATACAAGGGCATTTAAAATCCAGCCTGGCTCTTGCAAGCCTACAGAGTGTTGTTTTTAGCTTAGTATCAGTGGGTTAAAGGTTGCTAATCTAATGAGGTATTTCATCAAAGGAATTTCATTTGTATTATTATTTTGTCTTAACTAGACAAAGAGAGAAGCTTTGGCATCTGTTCCAAATGTAGACACTGGGGAATTGCAATTAATTATTTTATGGTCACACAATTGGGGTAATTACTATAAACAGAATGCTATCCATGTAAAACAGACATCCAATTAGTTATCCACTTGTTTACTTAATATTTGCCCACTTGGGGATAGCAGACAGTAATGGGTGAAGCAGAGCAAGTAAATGCTGGAAAGGTGGTTGTTTTGCTATTGTTGATATTCATTGAAAAAGGTAAAACAATTCAGTGAAGGCAGGATGTCAACTGATCTTTTAGTTAACCAGCTCTACTTATCTCTAGTCTCCTAGTGACATTGTCAAACTAGAGTCCAAACAATAATAATAATAATAATAATAATAATAATAATAATAATAATAATACTTTATTTATACCCCACCTTTAGCCAAGGCTGTCAAGGTGGCTTACAGTTAAACAACCATACAATCAACAACATATTCCCCCCTCTTAAAAATATATTAAATCATTATACAGGTTAAAATCTCTTAAAAATAAAACAATTAAACATCTCACATGAATAGATATTTGATGTAAATGGACAGCAGTGCTGTAGCCATCTCAAAAGGAGCTGTCTAGTGGCGGGAGGAGAGAATATCATTCTGGGAATGCCTACTGGAAGAGAACCATCTTGATGGCTTTTTTTTAAGCCATCTAAGTTGATTATTTGGCGAATCTCCTCCGGCAGAAAAGATCCTCTGGGAGGTCGCTGCCAACCTAGTTCATATTGGTTGAAGCAACTTCCTCCCAGAGGACCTGAGGGCGCGGGGCGGATTATATGGAGATAGGCAGTTCCCTAGGTAAGATGGGCCCAAGCCATGTAGGGCTTTAAAGATCAACACCAACACCTTATACTGTGCCCACAAACTAATTGGCAGCCAGTGTAGTGATTTCAGGATGGGAGCAATATGATCACCTTTTGATGTCCCGGTGATCAGTCTGGCTGCCATGTTTTGCACTAATTGCAGTTTCCAAGTTAGGTATAAGGGTAGCCCCATGTAGAGTGTATTACAGAAGTCAAGTTGTGAAGTTACCAGTGCGTGTACTACGGTTTCTAGGTCCCTTACTTCCAAGTAAGGGAGCAGCTGGTGTATCAGCTGAAGCTGATAGCAGGCACTCCTGACTGTCACATTCACCTGATCTGTCATGTGAAGCGACGAGTCTAGGAGCACCCCCAAACTGTGGACACAGTCCTTGGTGGAGAGTGTGACTCCGTCCAAGACTGGCAGTCACAACCCAGTCCCTGGTTTGGGGGCCCCTACCGTAAGGACCTCCGTTTTGTTGGGATTCAATTTGAGTTGGTTTTTCCTCATCCAGTCCATTACCGCTTCGAGACATTGATTGAGGGGAGAACCGCCATCTGTCATCATGACCGAGACATGGAGCAGAATATTTGAGTACCGTCCACATATTGGTAACATCCCGCTCCATGTCTCCTAATAATCTCTCCCAGCGGCTTCATGTAAATATTAAATGACATCGGGGACAGAATAGCTCTTTGAGGAACACCATATTATAGCTCAGTTTTTGATGAGCAACTGTCCCCGAGTACCACCCTCTGGAATCTGCCCAAGAGAAAGGAGAAAAACCACTGAAAAACAGTGCCTCCCACTCCCAATTCTCTCAGGCATTCCAGTAGAATGTCATGATCTAGTATCGAAAGCTGCTAAGAGGTCCAGAAGCACCAACTGGGTCAAGCTTCCCCTGTCGGTGCTAAGGCAAAGGTCATCTACCAGAGCGGCCATGGCTGTCTCCACCCCATATCCAGGTTTAAAGCCGGTTTGAAATGGATCTAGAAAATTTGTTTCATCCAAGATCACTTGGAGTTGGAAGGCGATGGCCCACTCGATCACCTTGCTCAAGGATGGTAAATGTGAGGCCGGTCTGTAATTCTTCATATCCAGTGGGTCCAGGGAAGGTTTCTTCAGGAGTGGTCTAATGACCGCCTCCTTTAAATTTGATGGTACAATGCCTTCCCTAAGGGATGCATTGATGACCCTCTTAAGGAAAGCCATCAAGGCATCACCCTCCTGGATGACCAGCCAAGATGGGCAGGACGTCATCTTCCTAACTTTTCCAAGGATCTTGTCCATGTTATCGGTACTCACTAACTCAAATCGATCCAGTTTAATCTCATAAACGGGTTGACTGGATGCCTCATCAGTCGTTTCTGCTATAATTCCAGCATCTAAGTCGGCTCTTATCTAAGAGATTTTATCTGCGAAATAGTTGTTAAAAGCATAGCAGCAGGCCGTTGTCTGGTTAAGTAAAGGGTTTTGCACAGGGAATACCTGTGTCAGCTCCCTTACCACCCTAAACAGTTCTGCTGGGCAGGATTACACAGACGCAATACGTGCAGAGGAGAAAGATTTCTTCACTGCACATATTGCCTATCAGACAGAAACAAAGAAAGTTCCTATGACAAGTCTTATCAGATAAGAGTCGAGTTTTCCGCCAGATGCACTCTAGTCATTGTCCAATCTCCTTCATTTTCCTGAGTTCCTCTTTGAACCAGGGGTGGCAATTTGGAGCGGGTTGGAAAGGATGCTTGGGAGCGATTATGTTAATAGCCCTGGTTAGGTCGGTGTTCCAAATATTCACCAGAACTTCAACAGGATCACTGGCTCTACCAACCAAGGAACCCTCCAAGGCTTTCTGGAATCCTATTGGCTCCATTAGTCTTTGAGGGAGGACCATTTTAATAGGTGAACAGTGGCTCTTAGTCCAACAGTGGGGTGAACAGTGGCTCTTAGTCCAACCTTGACCAGGAAGTGATCCGTCCATGAAAGTGCAGAGGTATTTATTACCTCCACCCACGGATATGCCTGCTCCGTACTAAAGACTGCATCGAGAGTATGACCTGCCGAATGTGTTGGCCTGGAAACTAATTGGGATAGGCCCATGTCTGCCATGGAATCCATGAACTGCCGAGCCGCACCTGTTAAACTGGTCTCAAGTGGAATGTTGAAGTCTCCCAGAACTAAGAGTCTGAGAGACTCCAGCAGCAACTCTGAGAATCCTATTGGCTTCAGTATGAAGAAGCAGTATGATGCAGTGATTTGAGTATTGGGCTGCAACTCTGGAGACCAGGGTTTAAATCCCTGCTTGGCCATGTAAACTCACTTGCTGACCTTGGGCAAGTTACACTCTCTCACTCTCAGATCATGGCAATGGCAAACCCCCTCTGAACAAATATGCCAAGAAAACCCCATGATGGGTTCACCTTAGGGTCACCATAAGTCACAAATGACTTGAAGGCTGTGGTCCTCTAGATGTTTTGGACTTCAGCTTCCAGAATTCTAGACTATTGGCTAAGATAGCTGTGGCTTCTGAGAGTTGAAGTCTAAAACACCTGGAGAACCAAAGTCTGGGAATCACTGATTCTAGCTTTAGAATGAGAACAGTTCCCATTGTTGCATTAGAATTTTCAGCCCATCCAGACTGTATATCCCCATTGCAGAAGGATTTGCCTGCTTCATTTACTACATACAAACCCCACATCTCTTTTTTTATGCCACTGCAACAGACTTAGCAAACAAAGCTTGTGCTCATAGGAAGCAACTCAGTTAATGTCTTTGCCATGAGTATTGTGTAATCTGGATAAAAAGAAAAACACCCATTCACAGTGTGCCTGTAGACTGTATTGTACCCAGTACTACCCTCTTCACATCTTCTGTGCTGTCATAGAACTGAGGCATAAAGTCACAACCAGCGGTGCTGTCAGGCAAAGTAAGGTGGCTGCCTTCAGTAGAAGATCCTAGAGGATGAAGGTGCAGCAGTGAGGCACTGCAGGACAGAGCTAGGACAACTGTAACCTGCCCTGTAATTCATAAATTATCTTATTGCATTCAGGTGTGGGGGAGCACCTTCTGAAATTGGAATGTTGTGATGGCCATTATTTTATCTGTTGCCCCCATTAGCAAAACAGCTTGAAACAATTCTTCATACAGTTAAAAGGTATCATTAATCAGCTCTATGGGGCCTTCAGCCACATTGAGAGGAATATGAGTGAAACAGGAACTTCATGTTTACTATTTCACATAGTAAGACCCAGTGTGGCACAGGTCTGAGTGCTGGACTATGACTCTGGAGACAGGGATTCAATTCCCACTCAGCCATGAAACCCACTGGTGACCTTGGGCAAGTCACATGCTCTCAGCCTTGGGGGAAAGCAATGGCAAACCTCCTCTGAACAAATCTTGCCAAGAAAATCCCATGATTGGGTCATCATAAGTTGGAAGCAACTTGAAGGAACACAACATAAATTTCACATAGTGGTTTGAGTGTTGGACTACAACTCTGGAAAATAGGGTTCCAAACCCTACACAGCCATGAAAACCCACTGGGTTACCTTTGGCAAGTCACACTGTCTCAGCCTCCAGAGGATGCCAATGGCTAATCAAATCCTCTCTGAAAAAAATCTTGCCAAGAAAATCCCATGATAGGGTTGCTTTAGGGTTGCCATAAGTCAGAAATGACTCAAAGGCACACAACAATAGCAATAATTTTTCCCCAACTCATTAGGACTTCCTAGCCAGCATCAGCTTTCTCCAGACTCAGAGCCTTGTGGTGCTTTTGTATTATTAATTTACATATATACAGGCTGAGTGGGGAGAAACAAACAAGGACAGAGACAAGGAGAACTCACCTTAAAACAGAATAGTCATCTCCAGCCAGGAGCAAGTATGCACAACCTATCAAGGCTACTTTTTGCCAACCAGCTGAAGACTATGCCATTTTTCTTAGGCTGGATTTAAAATTGCAAAACTGTTTCTGTTTTCTGCACTGGATTGGTTTCACTTCTCTTCTGATGAAAGGACATGACCTGAATTCCAGGTTTTAGAGACATCACCTGTGGCTTTTTGGATGTATCATTCATTGTTTATATTAGACTCTGTAGGAAAGCTGTTGCATATGTGTTCACAACAGCAAATAAGGCAGTGCAACAGTGTAGCAATACTAGCAGCAGTCTCTATCTCCATTCCTTGTACTGCAGATGAATCCATGCAGCAGCTGTTTGCAGAGGGAAAGGGTGTTATCTACCAGAACATTGCCACATGGCTTACATCCAAGCACAGGCAATTGCAGCTGACAGGGGCTTTGGCCATTGCTAATTTTGCCAGGAATGGTAAGGTTGTCTGTTCCCCTCATCTATTATTATTAAGATTATTTTTATTCCACTTTTCAGATGAAAAAATCTTTACATAAGATCAATAAAAATATAACTTCTTTGTTTTATGTTGTTCTGTGTGTTTGTTTGTCTGCTGATAAGTTGGTTTGATTATTTAAACTGAATGCAAGATAAATACGTGTGAAGTATCCTTACAAGATTTGCAAAACATTTTCACTATGGATTATCTGTCTCAAGTGGTTTATTTTGTTGCTTAAACTTCAATCAATCACTTTTTGGTAGATTAGAGATGAGCACCACTTGGTCCTCCAGATGTATTTGGACTGCAGGTCCCACTAGCTCTAGGTAGGGTAGCCAATGATGAGAAATACTGGGAGATGTAGCCCAACCATATCTGGAGGGCTACTTGATTCTCATCTGCACCTTAGATACTTTTTTTTTTCTGGAAACATACAAAGGCTACTGCTGTGTGTCTCTTTTGTTTAACATTAAATACTTAAGATAATGGTGATAATGATAATGAAACACAAAAGGGGGGAAAGGGGGAAAGAGGTAGGATCAAAACAAGAATCCAGTGGCTCTTAATGTTACAAAGTTTTTATAATGACTAGGTAAGTATCTAAAATATTGATTTTTGAAGTCCTGTATTTACATTATTGTTGTATGACATTCCCAATTCTAATCTTTTGACTGCTTTTTTTTCATTTGTTGAAGACAGTAATTGTGTCCAGATGGTGAAGTTAGGGGTCGTACATCAGCTGCTAGACCTTTTGGATCACCATGTGGAAAGTGGAGATGTGTCTGTTCAACATGCTGCCCTCAGTGCTCTTCGGAACCTGGCTATACCAGGTACAAAAAAAGCCACAAGCAAAAATCATCTGACTGGGGGAAAATTTAAACTAAAGCCACATAAGTGTACAAAATTGTATCTGATGATGATATAATAGGAAGGAAAGAAAGGCATTTGAGATGGAAATGGTGTGAACTGGAGGGTCTACTTTTGGGTCCTGTCCTTGATAGAGCACTGCCCATATTTTATGCAGAGATTGGAATGGTACTCTTTTAAAAAATGAAAAGTTACTTTACTCATTACTCTAATCATCCAACAGGTCCTTATTTATTACTGTTACTGCAGTCCAGAAAAATAACCCACTGACTTACTCCTTACTAACAAGTTGCCTTTACTTTTGTGTTCTTCTATTGAAAAATACAAAGCAATGCTCTCTAGTTCCCCCAAGTGACCAATAGAGACACTTTGAATACTTTGGAAATTCTAAGAAAACACACACATATTGTGTGTGTGTGTGTGTGTGTGTGTGTGTGTGTGTATGCAGTCATTCCCATCAGCAGCACAAGGCAGCCACCTATTGAAGCCTTATTCTGCCCCCTCCTATTGCTCAGATTGTATCAGTATTTTACTTTTGTATCTATTGATTGGTTTTATATGTCATCTTTTTCTTGGTGAGTGCCAGCTGGTGATTATTAGAAAGCATTTTCCCTCTTAATGTATCAAATATTGGAAGCTTTGGTATTATGTTCAAAAAAACAGTAAATCAAACATAGGCTTTTTGTCATAGTGTGCTATGTACCAGTTTTTCTTTGAAAGTTTTGAAAGTTTACTGCTGGTGTAAATGTATTAACAATAGTTGATAATGACAAATTAATTCACTGGTGATAAGAGGCAATGAGAAATTACAAAATTAATTTGTTAATTAATTTGCTAATCAATTCATTAAATCATTGAATTTAACTCCCTATTTAAAATGACTAAAAATGGCCAATAATTGATGTAAAGAATGAAAAATGCTGATTATTAATCAAAAGTAATGTTATTTTCATGCAATAATTAAATTTACCATTGTGCCTGAGCCTTCCTGCTTCTGGGAGCCCCTTCCTTGAGCTTTTTGGCTGCTGCCACACAGGTCAGAGGAAAAGAAGAAAAGCAACCTGGCATACCTTCATCATGCCAGGGCGTCAATAGCTGCTGAGAGACTCTCCTGTGAGCTTTCTAAATTCCATTGCTCTGAAAGCATCACTAGGGGAGAAAGAGCAAGCAGACCTTTATCATGCCAGAAGCTAGCTGTTGTTGAACCTACTATTTTCCTTCCTCTTCCTTCCCCTATCCTCTTTCCCTTGTGTGTTGTGCTTTACTTAGATAGTAAGCCTGAAAGCAATGACTGTCAGATTAAGTACTTGTAAGCCACACTAAAGGTCTCAATACCCTAAAGGCAACAGATCCAGACTGATCTTATAAACTAAACAGGGTCAGCCCTGGTTTGGTCTTGAATGGGACACCAACACTGAATATCAGGTATGTTTGTGCATATTTTAGAAGAAAGAAATGGCAAAGCCACCTTTGAGTATTCCTTGCCTAAGAAGCACTATGACATGACAAGCACTTCAAGGCATGTACACACAAGCCACACTCAAATCCTTTTATACTAAAGGGAAAAATATCCAAGTATAGATAAATAAATATTTTTTAAAAAATATGCACAAAACTTTTAACATATTAATAGTAACAAATTAGTTTTAACTATTTTTTTCTAAACTCTACTGCTCAGTTCATTACCATAGGAAAGCTGAAAAAAAATTATGAAAATGAAGTGAAGACAAAATATATCAAATGTTATGTTAGAAAAGACAAACATATAAGAAAATTAATCCTGGAAATCTCCTATTCTTTGCCTAAATATATTTATGCCTAAAGCAGTCTCTTAGTATGATGTACATTATTGGGCACTATGTTGAAGTAGTATTCTCTCTTGAGTCCCTAAATATCCTTTTTAAAAGTAAAACTCAGAAACACAACTGCAGATGAAAAAGTCAAGCTGAACATTAAATGAAATCAATTAGATGCAGTCTTTTAAAAATATATGGACAGGCACAAGTGGTGTAATTAATTGATTAAATCTTCAGAAGCCTGCCCAGGGAACTCTCTCTGAAAATGCTACTACTGTTGAGGGCCCACAGTTTGAACTGTCTACGACCAAAGCCCAAGGAAATTAAAAACAAGTTAATTATCCATTAGTCTCACAGCATGATCAAGATGCTGGCAAGGGATGCCTGCCTGCTACACTTACCCTAGACAAGAGAAAGAGTACACAGCCTGCCCTGAAATTGCTTGCTAGATAGTGAACATATCTACCCAGGGAGGCTGACTCTTAATTATTACCTGGGATTACTTCACCAAAAGAGTTGTTGGAGGATAGAGGAGAAGAGGAGAGAAAATCTTGCTCAAACCTAGAGGGATAAATATAAGATAGAGTGGAGCATGTTGAATTTTAAAGAGACATTATGGTCACCATTCATAGAACAGAATAGTTGCAAAAAGACCTCCTAGGCCAACCTACCACTCAATGCAGGAAACCCAGCTAGAGGATTTCCAACAGGTCACTGTCTAGCCTCTTTTTGAAGACATCCAGAGACAGACATAGAGATCACACCACCTCTCTAGGTTATTGGTTCCATTGTTGAGCACTTCTTACTGTCAAGAAGTCCCTTCTAATGTTCAATCAACATCTACCTTTCTGTCACTTAAAAACATTAGACTTGGTCCTACCCTTTGAAGCAGCAGAGTAAAAAAATCTGTCCCCCTCCTCTCTTGGGGTATTTAAAGCCCTTGAGGTATTTAAAGAGTGCATGTCACCTCCCCGTCTTCTCTTCGCCAGGTTGAACATACCCAACTTCCTTAGTTATTTCTAAAACTATTGCTTACTGCACCTCTCTTGCATAAGCCACCAAACCATCTAAGTGCTCTTAACATTAAGAAAATTTGAAAAGAGAAGTTAAATCTCTTTGACCAGCTTGGTTGCCACCAGTGGCAGCAAGTGACTTTCTTGTGTTTGTGGGACCACAATGTTGTTATGCTGCTGCTGTTGTTAACTTCATTTCTGTCCTCCCCTTCCTCACTGGAATTCAGGGTTCTGTTTCCATCCCTACATTTACACTACTTTTGAACTTATGGGGTTCTCCCCACAGAGAAACCTTCTTGGTTTTGTATACACTTAAGCATAGGCTGAATGACTCTCATGCTTTAATAATTTTATCAGTGCGTAAGGACCTACAAGATTTTGTCATTTCTTCAAGGGTGTTACTACCAGAATAAAATGTATGTTCATGCTTGACTAGAAAGGGTGTCTCAGCAAAGTGAGAAACCGTGCTGAGAAAAAAGGTCAGCCACCTTGAGAATTATTATTATTATTATTATTATTATTTGGTAATTCAAGACTTTTTGTGAAAATGAGTAACTTGAGGCTTTTGCAAAAAAGGTAGTTTTTAACCATATGGTGTATTTTGTGCAAAACTGTGAATTTTGTACAGAAATCCATTATTTTCTGCATAAGCCTTTTCTGAGTTGCACAGGGTTTTATTTTTGGCAAAATAATCCTGAATTATGAAAAATTGTCAAATCTGCTAAGCAAAGCATAATCTTAAAGGGCCAGCCTGGGGGTGGAGTTGGAGTGGGACAGCTGCACACCGGCCTCCCCAACTCCACCCTGACACTGTCCTGATGTTGCGTGCCTGTATTTCTTTATTTTGGATTTTGGAATATTTGCATACGCATAATGAGAGATATATTGGAGATGGGAGGCAAGTCTAAACATGAAATTCATTTCTGTTTCATATATACACTATACACATGGCCTGAAGTTAATTTTATACATAATACAAATTTCTGCATGAAGCAAAATTTGGGAGCATTGAATCATTAGAAAACAAAGGAGTCACCTATCAAGATGATCCATGTGGACGATTTTGGGTTTTGGAATATTTCAGATTTTGGAATTCAAGGGAGACTCAAAGTTTATTGACCCTGTTAAATAATCAGTGTGGAAGAAAGGAAACATACTATGTTGTTTTATTAATGTTTTCTCTCAGATCTATCTAAATAAGACTAAATATAAAATGATAATTTATCTCAGATTCAAGCTCTTGATATTATTGAGCAGTAGAGGTATGATCATGTTGCTCTGACAGCTGTTGCAAGTGCAGAATAGTCTTGTCTGTTCTGGGCCTTAACAGCTTATTGCTGCCTTGACACTCAGATATTGAGACTGAGGTCACTAAATGTCCATGCCTAATTTCTTGATTCATTTTCTAGTGGCTAACAAGATTCAGATGCTGGAGGAAGGGGTTGCCAATCGGATTCAGATGCTTTTGAGGTCAGACATGCCCCCTGTTCAATTTAAACTTCTTGGAACACTACGAATGCTGATGGATGGGCAAGGTAGGAAAATCCAAGGTCTGTCACTCTTTAGGATTTGTTTGTGAACTACATAAAAAAGGAAACAATGTTGTCATATGCAGTGGGAGAAGTGCTTTTACCAACATGGAAAGCTCAGTTTCAATATGTCACACATCTGCATCAGAGCCAGGATACCCATGAGGGCCTTTTGACAGCAGTAGATGATGGATATATAGAGATTTAAAAAAAAAAAAAAGCAGACAGTTGCTACTTTTGTCAAGATAAAAACAAGGCAGTGAAGGAGCTGTTATAAACTGACTTAATGAAAAATAGACCTAGGGCCTTTACAGACTGCCAGAAATAATACAGCTTGAGGCCACTTTAAATATCCTGGTTCAGTGCTAAGGAATCATGGGAACTGTAGTTTATTGGGGCACAAGAGCTCTCTGACAGAGAAGGCTCAATGTCCTAGAAAAAAATAAATTCCCATGATTCCCTAGCACTGAGCCAGGACAGTTAAAGTGACCTCAAGCTGCTTTATTTCTGGCAGTCTGTAAAGGCCCCTAGTTAGGGAGATATTTTATGGCTGCAATCCTGAAAGACTTTGTCCACAGGGAATTGGCTGCAGAGTCACTAGATTGGAAGCCAACTGTGTTCCCAGTTCTTGTTACCCTTTCATAAGCCACATTATATCTGGGTGAGACATCGAAACAAATTAGCTTCTGAATAGAGGCCTCTTTTGCCTCACATAGGACTAGCCAGCAGCCTTCTTTTTCCTAGACTCTTCCTGTGAGGAGTCATTTTTAAGACAGAATCATAGAATCATAGACTTGGAAGAGACCACAAGGGCCATCCAGTCCAAGCCCCTACCATTCAGGAACTCAAAATCAAAACATCCCTGACAGATGGCCATCCAGCCTCTGTTTAAAGACCTCCAAAGAAGGAAACTCCACCACTCTCCAAGAGAGTGTCTTCCACTTTTGAACAGCTCTCACTGTCAAGGAGTTCCTCCTAATGTTCAAGTGGAATCTCTTTTCCTGTAGCTTGCATCCTTTGTTCTGGGTCCTATTCTTTGGAGCAGCAGAAAACAAGCTAGCTCCCCCCTCAATATGACATCCCTCAAATATTTAAACAAAGCTATCATATCACCTCTTAATTATCTCTTCTCCAGGCTAAACATACCTAGTTCCCTAAGTCATTCCTCATAGGGCATAGTTTCCAGACCCTTCACCATTTTAATCTCCCTCCTTTGGACATGGAGAAACTCCCTCTAGTTTCTCAACATCCTTTTGAATTGATTCACCAGACCATGGCTGGCATCCTTTCTGTAAAATATGGTGATTGTACCTTGGCCTTATGCCTAAAAGTGCGTTTTTGGGTTGATGTAGACTTTGATATTCCTTTCTTTCCTCAACACAAGCCATAGCCACCCCTGGACACATTGTAGTGTTGCTGTACCACCACACCTGGTAGAAAGCTGGGGGAGAATAGAGAAGCCTCTGGTTATGTCCCCATAATCAGATGCAAAATCAGTCTCTGGGACCTCTGAGAACCCCAACAGATTTCAGCAGATGATGTAATCCATTTTTTAAAA
>JAIPUX010001880.1:1776317-1786836 GCA_020142125.1 Phrynosoma platyrhinos | reverse complement strand
ATAGTTAGGCAAAATCACATTTCTGCTGTTCTGCTAATGAAAACCAGACTGTAACAGGTTTAGTTTTCATATTTGTATATTTTTGTTTCCTTTAAAGGGCTAAATCTCTGGGAAACATAAATTACCCCCCAGATATCCATGGCCTTTCTGGATTCTGCCCCTTAAGTGCACTCCCAACATTTGAAAAGCCCAGCTCGCTTACATCTAGGGTTGCCAGACTGAAAACTGAAGACTACTCCTATCCCTTCAGTGGTTATTTAGAAAAGGAAATATCAGCAGGCGTTGCTTGTCATGCAACAAGGTAACAAGCAACACCTGCTGAAAATCTCTTACACAGTCATTACATTTATCCAGTTTTTGTTCTGGCAGCCCTACTTACATTGAATTATATACACAAAACCAATGTGTCTATGAGAAACTTTACATCCCATTTATCTCTCTTTGTCCATCTTGGGTTGTTTGAAGCTTCTCATTAGTTGTGGGCCCAAAGTTAGCAATGAAGGTAGAAATTTACTGTTTAGCAGTGCTAACAAACTGTTGGGTTTTTTTTTTTTAAGAGTTAAGGTCAAGAGAAGTAACAGCAAATAGTGGCATCACTAGCTAGGGTATCACCAGGTATGGAGGGTGTCACCCAGGAAGGGTGCACATTCACTTCTCTTCTGATCCAGTCATGCTCCCCTCTTAGGGGGAAAGCCAGTGACTGACCAGCTGGGAAGGATGTGCATTTGCCCCTCCTGAAGCAAAGGGAGAGGAGGGGCCAACTAGGTCTCATTCTTCCTCTGGGGTGTCACTTAGTGTGCTCTACACCCCATCACCACCCAATGACACCATCATCTGCATTGTGCCTATTTACAGGAGATGATGTTTTGCAGATAAAGTGTATTGACTGGAAGAGGAAATAGATACGGTGGAGTGGGGTTGGGGAACCTTCATCTACAGTGGGTCCAGATCTCTCCATCCCATCTCTTTTCAAGAGAGGAAGAGAATAACCTAGTCTTTGTGACTGGCGGTAGTAGGGATCCCCTTCCCAGATCTCAGCTGCCTCTCAGCTTGGATGGATCTGAGAGTACATTACTTCTCTACTTCTCTTTTTCCCACATGGGGGAGGAGAAAGAAGTGCAAAGCCTGGCTCTTGGCCAAAGTGTGGGGGTGAGGAATTGTGATGACTCCCTTATCCCCTTGGCCTGATATTCTGGAACAGAGAAAGGCAGAAATATATCACAGAGGGAATGAAGTAGGGCCCTTGGAGCTCAAATGGTCTGTGATGTCCCTAGAAGCATTAGCCTGCTTTTTTAAAAAAATAGAATGGCATGGCTGCACACAGAAAGCTGCACACCAGTTCTTCTTTCTTTTTTTAAGAGGCAGGGAATAATCACCACAAGCAGGTTTGATCTTCATCTCTAGAAATGTCTTTTGGGAGGGTTGATTAAATGATTCTTCTCTTTTACAGAAATCATCAAAGAGGAATTTAAAGAGAGCAAGCTAGTTCAGAACATACATAAACTTCTTCGAGATGAAAGCACAGGTCCAGAGGTGAAATATAATTCAATAGGCCTGTTGTGCAGTCTCCTAAATTCAGGTAATTTCTGTCCACCTGGTATATGAATCAGAATTTGCCACTACATTTGAAAGCCCTTGATACTAGGAAATATAGCATAGCCATAACACAGCAGCAATGAAAGTGTGAAGGATCAGTTAGTGCATTCTTGATGTATTTCAAAATCCTCAGTCCTACACACAAAGAATATAATATAATACAGTCTTTACCCAAGCCAATGCCTGTTAGGTGTGCTAAGCTGCAAATCCCATCCTCCAACCCATCACAACTATTGTTGTTTTGTTGTGTGCCTTCAGGTTTTTCCCAACTTATGGTGATCCTAAGGCAAACCTATCATGGGGTTTCTTGGCAAGTTTCTTCAAAGGGGAGTTGTCATTGCCATCCTCTGAGGCTGACAGAGTATGACTTGCTCAAAGTCACCCAGTGGGTTTACAAGGCCAATCCAGGATTCAAATCCTGGTCTCCAGAGTCATTGTCTAGTCTTCAAACCACTACATCATGCTGACTCCCATACTTGTTGGGTATGATGTAGCTGTAGCTTAAGATGTTTAGAGGAGATGGCTGGTACAAAGCATAACAGGTTTAGCTTGGAACAGTGCTAAATAAACTCTGTATCATTGTAAGCAGGAAATAAAACATGGGTTTTAAAAACCACCTTACACCCCAGCAGTCTGTTTCAACACTTTGAGACATGGGCTTGCTCAAGGTAGTGACAGAAAAGTTCCACCAGCTAGGCTGGTGTGATTTATAGGACAGGAACAAAGTATAATGGTGGAGATAGTTCTCAGTCTCTCCCCTCATCCCCCAAGGACCCTAGGCAGGAAACTTTGGAAGACATAGGTTATGGGAATATGGGGCCATGAAAGAGTAATTATGAATGCCAGCCTAAGATATTGTCAGGGAGGTCTTACCTGTTGGTTCCTGGTAATAAAACAAATTTGTGTGCCCTCGCCCTCTCTCACACACACAAAACATCCTTATCCTTATACATCATTGAGCCTCACTAGTTGGTTTGCTGGCAGGACAAAATAAAAAAATAAATAAAAATAAAGTCCCAACCTTGTGTTTTCTCCAAGACATGAGGCAGGTCTTTGTGCTTGCAAAAATGGAGACTGGTATTGCTGCTTTTCCTAGTATGCGTTAGTAGAAGCATACCTGATAAATGCCACCTAATAATAATTTCATGCATATGCAGCCTTCATATTGAAATAAAATCATCAGTCATCATGAGAGCAACATCTTGCCTAAGTTTTGGACTTCCTTGTTTCCCCTAATCCCTCTCCCCATGCCATCTATGGTACTGCTGAGCCTAATGAACACGTCTTCAAAATCTTGCACACTATTACAGAATTTTGGGTGGTCCAGATAAAATGCTGTCCAACTGTTTTATTATTCTAGACCAGGGGTAGGCAACCTTTTTGAACCGGGGGCCGATCCCCCAAAGTCCTACCTTCCAGCGGGCCTGGGGGGGGGAAGGGGGCGCATGCGTTCATGTGTGCATGCGCAACCCCCCACGCGCGCTGCTGCTGCTGCCACCACTGCATGAGCTGCCACCACCGCCTCTGCACATGTCACAGCCGCCATTTTGTTCTCCAAAATGGCAGCCGTGACACGTTTGCACATGCGCAGTACTCCTGCGCATGCGCAAATGCATCACGGCTGCCATTTTGGAGAACAAAATGGCGGTCGCAGAGCACGTGGCCACGCAGCGACCAAAACACATGGCGGCGGTGGCAGGCGGCGGCAGCAGCAGGGGTCCGCCTAGGCCGGTAAGCGCGGGGCCCTGGGCCGGAAGCGGCCCAGGGGCCATAGGTTGCCGGCCCCTGTTCTAGACCACTACAGCTGTCTTTATTTCCTTATCATGAACATGACAACCATGGATTATAGAAGCCAAATATAACATGCTCTCTGCCTAATGAATTTACATTCCTAATTCAGATTGTTCCCACATAGGTTAGAACAGGGGTAGGCAACCTTTCCCCTTTAAGGGCCAAGGGACTTCAGCTCCCAGAAGCCTCAGCCATGTTGGCCAATAGTCCCATGTTGGCCAATAGCTCCTGAGATTCTGGGAGCTGAAGTCCCTCGGCCCTTAAAGGGGAAAGGTTGCCTACCCCTGGGTTACAACAAGACACATGTAGCAGAGGATAGATTAATGTGAATGCTGTAGCCTTCATTTACTGATACTGAAGGGTTAAGACACAAGTTTTCACAAAAGAAATGGCAACATACACATATTCTGGGACTGAGTTCAGGTATTAGCAGTGCCTATCAATCTTTTAGTTTTAGTAATTCAGGCAGATGAGATAGCCGAAAGCAGAACACCAAAAGATACAAATGTAGAGCTTAAAATTGCTTTAGAGTCCATCTAGTTCAACTCTCTGCTCAGTGCAGGATGCAACCAAGCATCCTTGACAGACAGCTGTCCCAATTCTGTTTCAATATAATGGCAACAAAGTGTGGGCTATCACCATCCCTTGAAGCAGACTGTCAAAACAATTGAACAGCTCTTATTGTTAGGTTCCTTGGGCACAGTTCTTTTGTAATTGGAAAAGCACCAGGCTCATTGAGAATTCTATGTAGAGAAAATGAAGAAGAAGAAGAAGAAGAAGAAGAAGAAGGGTATAAAACAGTGTTATCTAAAAGTGGTGCTCCCACAGACCAGTGCCAATACATGAGCTATTGGCTGCCAGTCCACAGCAAGTTTCCAGGAAGAAACAGTTTTCTAGCCAATGGCTAGAAATATGATGCCAGTCCCTGATACATTAGGAAAAAATTCTGCTTTATCAGATGTTTTAAGCACCGCTAGTATCAGGGCCACAAAGAGGTTGGGGGCAAGCATGTTGCCTATGAGCCAAGTATGGACTTTTGCAGACTGCCAGAAATAGTGGAAATTGAGTCCACTTTAAGGGATAGGGTTAGTGCTAGGGAATCATGGGAACTGGTTTTTTTCTGAGACATTGAGCCTTCTCTGTCAGAGAGCTCTGGTGCCACAATAAAATACAGTTCCCATGATTCCCTAATCTTAACCCTTAAAGTGGACTCAATTTGCACTATTTCTAGCAATCTGCAAAGGCCCTATGTGCACGCATACCAGCCCAATATTAAAATTGTCAACAGGTTTTGGGTTTTTGTTTTGTTTTGTTTATTGGTGTATTTACATAGGTATATTTCTCTACTCCTTTCTACCAAAGCAAACAAGACAGCTTATGGGACTTTTTAAATGCCTTATTCCAATAGCTAAAACACAAAAGTGAAAAATATCAAAGGGGATAGTGGAAAAGAAATGAGTTTGTTACAGTTCTTATATACCAACTAAATGAATGGCTATACCAGGGGACTATATGCATTAATTGACCATTGGGCTGAGGTTCAAACTAATAGTAGATAGAGCTGTTTTGGCTCTCTTAAGCCAAATCAATGTCAGTGACTTATTCTAAGGTACAACAGCAATATAATCATTGAGCGACAGCCCCTATTGCCTACATGGAAATCAAGGACTTGATTCCCTGCTTCCTACCAAAATCAGCTGAATTTCATTTCAGAACACTTCTTGCCTCACTGCAACTACACAAGAAACAACACAAGGCTAGTCATGCAGTTGTCTGGATTGCATCCACTGTATATGAACTCTTATGAGTGTTTTAATGATTTTTAGTATGGTATTTTAAATGTGCATTTGTGTGTTTTTAATTGTTTTGTATTTTAACATGCTGTACCCATCCTCAAGCCTTGAGAAGAGGCAGGAAAGAAATATAGTAGTAGTAGTAGTAGTGGTAGTAGCAGTAGTAATAGTAGTAGTAGTAGTAAAACCCCTAATGCTTCATAGTCAGGAAATCCAAGTACCGTAACTTGGTCAGGTCCTTGTACTACTAAATGCATCATTTTCTTTGTTAACTCAGCCTTTACTCTCATTGAATTATATTTGGTATCTTTTAGGTGACCTAAAACAAGAAGCTGAAGAGGACCAGGTGAAAGAAACCCTTGAGAAACTCTGTGGCCACATCAATGAGAATGTAGCCAAACAGGCTCTAATGGCTCTTCAGTTTTTCAATGACGAGAAAAGCCGTTTTGAACAATAAATGGTGGCACAGCCCTCCTTAACCATCTCAGCTTTCTACACATAATGCAATTAAAATGCTACATCAGCTAACAAGCTGTGCTTGGGGGCTGATCTTTTGAGTGCAAGCATTAAAGTACATTTTTATTGGAGCTGGTCTTAAGCATTCCAAGTAGGTTGGAGATATATGTGAGTTATTTAAAAAAAAATTGTTCAAGCAAATGGTATTCATAGGACTTGTGTTTGTTGCATCTCCCCTTCTACAATGTGGCTGCTCCATTTAAGAGTTGATAGATTTTTAGTGTGCATCCTGTTGATGTTTTCTTCCAAGAGTCTATTCCATCCTATTTCTATTATGTAGATTTTAGCTACATTTAAATAGGAACTTTATAATTGCCCCCTCTAAATGTGTCTGTTTGTATATATTTTTCCTGAAATAAGCATTTTCCTGTTAATGGAAGAACTGTATGGCAAAATGTGAAAAAGTGGGAAATCTAAAAGTTAAATTACAGTCCATGTATTGGTCCAGGCTATCTGAATTAGAGGTACCCAAGTTAGCAGCTGTTTCAGCAATGCAGATAGGATGAAATCTTCAGGCATCCCAGCCTCCATCACCTGGTGTTTATGTAGAAGCAAAACAATTCCAGGGAGTGCTACTCAAAGTGGTGGCCTACAGACCAGTGCCAGTTAACAAGCCATCAATTTCCTGACCCCAGTGAGTTTTAAGGAAACTATTCAAATAAGATCAATGAGGGATAAAAATGGTACTGGTCTCTGGCATATGGTGAAAATTTGCCAGTTGCTCACATCACCTTGCAGTACAGCACCCTAGACTGGCATTGTTACCGTACATACTTTAGACCAAGAAGGGAAATATGTGGGCCTCCAGATGTTGTTGGACTCCAATTCTCATCAGACCATATTGGCTACACTAGGTAAAGATGATGGGAACTGCAGTACAATCATCACCAGTCCTGATTTAATTTCACTTGTTTGACACACTAAAAAGACTGGACATGCGTGAATTAAGTGGGAAATTGCACTTTGAGGCAGACTACATAAAATTGCACATGTGGATGACCACTCAAAACCAAATAGGATAAAAGTGAATATTAAGATATCAAAGACCTCTGACCCACCAGCTTCTTCCCAGGCCCTGTTCAAGAACTTGCCTCTGTCATGTTACTGACCAGAGATCCCATCTCCATGGTAAGAAAAGGAGTACCTCTTTACCACACGGTAGGGGAAAGATGTACATGGATCTTCGGAGGAAGAAGGACTGGGAAGGATGTCTGTGAATGGTGTGTACGCAGTGGTCCTACCCACTGCTAGCATGTGGCTGTCCAATGTCCTAGACTCAAAGCTGAAGATGGCTTCCTAGTGCTGTAGTCAACCTCAGCCATCTTCCTTTCACTATCCATTCCCCCACTGATTATTGTATCTTCTTCCCTTTTAACTACAGCATGTTAGCCCAACTTCTTCTCCATCCACATGGGAACCAGCAATAGTAATAGCAAGCAAGTACATTTCTATATCGCTTATCAGTGCAGTGGCTTATAATGTGTAAGCTAATTGCCCCCAACAAGCTGGGTACTCATTTTAGCAACCTATGAAAGGATGCAAGACTGAGTGGACCCTGGAGCCCTGCCTGGGATCAAACTCACAACCTTGTGACTGTGAATGGCTGCAGTACCACCATTTAATCACTGTGCTACCAAGGCTCCTAAGACTTGTAGAAATCCAGTTTTACCTTCCTTTTTGTCTTGCACCTGAGTGTTCTCAGTCATAGCAACTACCTTGGGTAAAATTACTATCTCAGATAGCTCTCAAATAAGGAATGGATACACCTGCCCAGAATATAGATTGTACTCCATTCTGATAGGTCTAGTCTTGACTCTAAGCTGAAAATGTCATTTCCATATTTGGAGAAGGGGAAACAGATAAATAAGCTCCCTGGCAAAGATTGTAGCCCTTCAAACCACTGTTGGAAAAATAATAATCTTTAAGCATCTGGAGATTTGTCCTAGCGTAAGCTTCCTAATAACTTGCTAGTTTGTTGCTTACATGCCATTTTAAGAAACTTTGTATACATGCCAATTTTGAAAGTTTTACATAGGGAAGCAAACGTGTTGAGGTCTAGCATTATAAAGCCATTATGCATGATTCTGTCAGCAATGTAATGCAGTAGGTTGGACCACTTAGCTTTGTACTTTCTCTATGGCTCTTACTCAGAACTGTCTCCCAACTTTCCCATAGGTGCTTAAGTTTTGATTGTTGAGGGAAAACTTATGATAGGTGAGGCCTAAGCAGAACATGGTACATATATCAGGGCAAAGCTTACTGAAAGGTTGAAAGTGTAGGAGTAATACTACTGATGACTGTATTATTGGATACAATGTTATAAAGATTGCAAGGCAATTATGTGGAGTACTCAGTAAATGTTATATAAATACTATGTATTAATCAGTAGTAGATTGATTGAATATACACTGTAGAGAGAGGATGTAAAAACCTGTTTGGTAAATATGAAATGTAAGGCAGCTTCAGGAAGTACAATACAAAATGTATTGGGATATTTACAGAAGATAGGTGGGCAGTTCTGAAAGCTCTTTGTGGAACAAAATTTAAATAGTAATATATGTCACAAACAGCTTTTTAAAAATAATGGCTCATAACAACTCCATAATGAACATTTGGGTAATGTTTTCTGTGCTACCACATCTGCAGGTTTTTTTTTGTTTGTTTGTTTTTTGGGTTTTTTTAGGGGAAATATAAAATCAATTTCTAACTGTGTTTGTGAGTTAAGTAGTGTGTTGTTGTTTTAAAAGTTAATCACGCTGCTTATTTTCCTGGTGCATTAACAATAAAAAAGCATTAAATAATATAGAGAAGACTATTTTTTTTAACTGTGTGACATAACATGCTACTATGTTTTATTTTAAATAAGTACAGACTTCTGGCAGCCTAAAGTAGGCAGTGGTGTAGTGGTCTGAGTGTTGGACTATGACCCTGGAGATCAAGGTTCAGTTTCCCACTCAGCCATGGCAATCCACTGGGTGACCTTGGGTGAGTCACACACTTCAGCTCCAGAAAATCCTGTGAAAGGCTCACCTTAGGGTTGCCATAAGTCAGAAGTGACTTGAAGGCACACAACAATAAAGTAGGCATCCTCAGAGGAGGCTGCCCACTGCCAGTCTGCATGGGTCACTGAATCATCTATGGCTGAATCAGCCATGTTGGTTGAGGCTGATGGGGCTGAAAATCCAGGAATATCTGGGAAGAAACAAGTCCCTTACCCCTGCTATTTAAAGAAAACAGGTGAGGTGTGTTTTTGTGTTTGATGGAAGGTTAAAGATTGCTCCTCTACAATCAAAGGTTCACAAAACATTTTAATAGTTCATGCTACCAACTGTGAGGAGACAAAGTCAATAGAGAAGAAGCAGAATATTTAAATGCAGAATCTACTAGGTTTATTTCCTTTGGTATTGGACTCCCATTCATCACAACAGAATTGTTCAGGTATGGCTTCCTGAAGTTTGTATCCTGATCATCCTTCAAGTGAGCAGAAGTCAAGCCAATATTTACTGGGGAGAGGCCTTCTTAGAAGCACTAGCTCACTGCTAAATGCACAGCACCATCTGATGTTTATCAAGTGAGGAATTTGCCTGCTGGTTTCAACTCTTATAGGTGGTTGCTGCAGATGCTACTTCACAATACTGAGACACAGAAATTATCCCCAAGATTACTTCTAACCCTCTTCCTCTGCACCTCCCAAAATTCAGGTTACTTGTGAAAGCTGGAGAAAGATAAGAATTTGTGCGTGTGATTTCATTACCTGAGGCATACTGAAAGAGTCCACTGCAAGAAAATAAATCAGTAACCAAAAATCCCATGGTTTTCTAAAAGGAGAATCAGCAAGAAGTATTTTTTTCTGACTGCACTTAAGAGACAAAAGAGTAAACATACAGCAGCGAGCCTTATCACCAGTCTCTAGGATGAATTCCAATTATCTGAGTTGAGAGAAATCATTACACATACCTGGAGAGAGATCTTACCAGTAGATCAGGGTAGTGAACCTGAGTCACAAAGACCACATGCAAACTACTGAAGGGTGTGATAGGAATGAGGTGGCAGAGAAAACAAGTAAGAGCTATCTGTGTGTGCATGTATACACATACCTTCCAGCATGTGCTTCCAACAGCCTAAAAGGACACGTCCTCAACAGGGAAAGGGTTTTCACACCTTCAGCACATCATACAAACAAAACCCAGCACTAGACACACTTGTCCATGTCTACTGTGCTCAGGCAGGAGGATATCAATCTTCTGACAGAAAAGATGTCTATTCTGTGTCCTTCCTTGGCCAAAAATACCCAGGAAACATAATGGCTGGTACAGAAAGGTTGCTCATATCCCACAGAAAGCACCTCCAGTGTTGTAGGAACAGCTTTTCTTTCCATCAGCATATCAGTAGAGGCTTAGTTTCAGATCTTGACACAATAATTTCATCAGATCATAAATAGAAGCTCATAAATCTTCAAGGTAACTTTTGTTTTTAAACCAGTTTTCTTTAAAATAATATAGCATAGCATTTCTCACAGAGAACTCCTCCACTTTTAACAAGAGAATCATATACTCTATCTATATTTGTTCCTATTGCTTGTTCCACACACAAAAAGACACAAAAGTACACAAATACAAACTTTTTAATGTGCATTTAGACAATGTAAGAAAGTCTGAAGTCCCTGAAAAACAAAGCAATATGAAAAGTAGTGACAATCCAACAAGAGTTAAGCACATTTAAAAACCCATTATCTTTAAGAGATTCAAAGTGCTTCCACTTCAGTGCAATCCTCTGTCTCTACTCAGACGTAAATCCCATTGTATTCAGTAAGATTTACTGCC
>JAIPUX010001880.1:1760116-1776217 GCA_020142125.1 Phrynosoma platyrhinos | reverse complement strand
GAAGAAGCCCAATGAGAGTTATTCTAATGGTCCCTGAAACACATCGGTGACTCTATTGTCCAAAGCTATATTCTACAGAGGCAGTTAAACAGGAACAACCTAAAGGGTGGTCCAAAAATCTGAAGGCACAAGCCATGCATTTAAATGAGGGTCACTCTAAAATTATGAGCATGAAAGAAATATTACATGCCCTCACAAGGCCTAACCAACCCTACTTTCAAAGAGGAAATTCAACGCTTTTTCCCTTTGAGTGAAATATAACTAGTTTCTGGAAGACTCTAGAGCAGAGCTTGTAATCATCTGGACCTTCAAATATTGGTAAACTGCACCTCCTAGCAGCCCCATACACAACAGCCAATGGTGAGGAATGCTAGGACTTGTAGTCCATCAACATCTCAGGGTTACACAATTCCCAACCTTGTGTAGAAAATACGTGCCCAACTTATGCTCCACCAAGCAGAATGCAGTAGTCTACAAGGTACATCTCCTGCAGCTCTTCTTTTTTAGCAGTCTCAAGTACATGGCAAAAGCACAAAAGATATCAAATTGCTGGTGGCTGGTAGTCTACACAGCTGATGGGCCACAAAGTCTGCAGGATTGTTCTAGAGCTGTATTCCAATACAGGACACAACAGGACAAGCCCATGCTAAGTACATATACATACCACCGCACACATATGAAATCAAAATTATTTAACTTTCTTTTTCTTGAAAAAGCCTTGCATCATCCAAATGCTACCGAACCTTAAATGCTTCCCATAACTTGCATATAAACAGGAGACTTTAGTATATACATAACAGACAAATTTAAAGCAACACACATCTGGCTCACTCCTCCCTTTTGGGGAAACTTTTCCAATCCCTTGCCTCCAAATTTGTTCACTGCCACTGAAATGGCGTGACAAAAGTAGCCATTTCCCCTTAAAATAAGGAAGGACTTCTGGAACTGTTGTAAAGCTTGAAAACAAGAGCTCTTTTGTGCTTTTGTGCTTTAAATTAAAGGAAAATTGCCATCTTTTGCCACCAAAGGGGGGAGGTTGTTTTTTTGCTGGTGCTGCCACACCGTGGCAGCATATGGCAGCATAGTGGGATATAGCTCAGGCTATATACTAGGCTCAGCAGACCAAGATAACCCCCTGATCCCCAAAATCTGTACAGCCCATGTGTAAAGGTTTCTTACATCTGTTAAGATACTGCCACAAAAAGGAGAGAACAGGAGTAAATGGAACTGTGGACATTTCTAGTATGCTTCCACATAGCTAGTAAAATAAGCAACTTTTCAACCCAGCAGATAAATGGTTATAGAAATGAGTATTATATGAAACAGTGTTAAGAAAAATCATAAGAGAACATACTTTTTTGTTGTTCAAATATCTATAAATAATGTCATATCACAAATGTCTAATAGGAAGTACAGGAACATCCAATCTTGATCTTTACAAACAGGTCTGTGATCCAATGCTACTGAACATCACTACTACTTCATAAATTCACATAGGCGAGGATTTTCAGTATAATGAAAGTCCTATAGAAAAATCTCCAGGATTCTCTTCTGACCCCTAACACCTGAAATGGATAGATTAGGTCTGGTAAAATAAGAGGAACTCAGTCTTTCTACAAAGGTGAGGTTCCATATTAAGACTTTAGGCAACTTTAGAAGTCCCCCACGCCCATCATCTGTATAAATATGGCTCCCATTTAAAAAGCTCACACAGTGAATGCTTCAGTTTGCCAAAAGGCACAATATTCCCTGAACAAGTTTTTTAAGTATCAAAGATCTTTCATGTATACAACTCTGGTCCCCAGGATGTAAACATCTGGTATCATGAGAATTTCTTCTGGGCATTGATCAACATTGGAAATGCAACCATTTTAAGATGTCAGTACTGTAAAAGGAGAACTAAGACAATAGATAGTAATCATTTTAGGGCAGGAGTTTCTAGCTGTGTCCACTGTTGCTCACTTGAGTCTTCACCTCTGGATACAGAAGGCTGTAGGTACACAAAATTCTCTTCAAGAGATCAAAGTTGTAAAACAATTCATGAGTTGAGTGAAAAGAAGAGCAGGATTTCCTGGTTGTTGCTTCTAGCTAAGCAGGATAGCATCCAGCTACACATTGTTTTAAAAAAGAAATAGTATGGCTTTAGGTTCTAGGTGCATCAAGCCGTTTCTAGTTTTTAGGTTTCATTTCCTTTCCTCTCTTTTTGCTGTGACAATGAAGAGTCATGGGAATCAGTTAGTCTTTACAGACAATCTTCAGAAACGGAAGCCTGCCTTCACAGCTTCAATATCAGAAATCAGCGTCCTGGCCAGGAAAATTCCAAATATCTAACAAAGAAAAAAAGTGTGCATATGTGAAAATACAAGGGCCATTTGGAAAAGATAAATTATTCCACAGTTTGGTGCTCTTCCTACAATAACAATGAAGAGATAAATTCTGCCTTGTGTGCTTGAAGTTTTGCTATAGTGTTGTGATATTACTGAATCCATATGCAAAAACTATTTAGCCCTGGTTTTAAAAAAGAAAGATCTAAGTTTTTGTTGTGTTTAATCCACAGAGAAACATGAACACTCATTTCAGATTGGAACACTTTTACAACTGCATTAAGATGCAGAAACTTAACTTCGAAAGGAAGTGTTTTCCCATTCCAGCATACCTAGCAAATTTATTATTCTATTTTCTTTATTCTATCCCAAAAGGCATTAGCAAATGTATATATCTTCACTGGAATATGTATGTGTGAGGGGAAAAGACTAAAGAAGATCTTTCAGAGAGAGTTTTTACAAGCATTATTTTGATTCCCTCTTTCTCCACACAATGCATATAAAACATATGAACAATCGTCTTGATTCAGTTGGAAACAAAACAATGTAGGACTTTATCATATGGGAGGCAAGTGTCCTCCTCCTATGTATAAAGCACATTTAATCTTGAAACTATCTGACAAGAGCCAGATGATTTTCAGACGACACCCCACAACATTACCATTATCCTGCAATTAACCCATGAAAAAAGCAGCAAAATCCCACTGCTATTTATTCATGGGAAAATCCCAAAAACAAAATCCAGCAGGATTTTTCCACTTTATTCATGGGGTAATTGTGGGATAATGGCAATGTTGGGGACATCATCTGAAAATCATCCCGCTCTTGTGGGATTCGATGTGCTTTATTCATGGGATTGCTTCCCATGTAATAAAGGTCCATAGTGAGGGTGGCTAACCATCTATTGCTTTACTGATCTAACCAATAAATCCCTTCCCCCCTTCCATCCCTCTGCCCCTCTCTGTGTCTATATGTTTGTGAGAGAAAAGACTGGGCAACAGATATCATTTGATGGTTCCAAATTCTTCCCCAGATCTGCCAGTTGCAACCTGGCTCCAACCTTACAACTGGTATTTTTGAAACCTGAATTTAGCAACCCTATCTATTAATCTTCTAATGGTATCTGCATGGGGGTTCTTGCCATCATCTCAAGTGTTTAGGTTTAGCCAGATATGAAAAAAGCAGCTCTGCAGTAGTACAAAGCAAAACCGGGACATGTTTCATGTGTGTTCCTTAACAGGGAAGGGGACTCCTCCCCCAATATCACTGTTGTGTACCTGCTCAACATGACTTCAGTTTCTCAGTTTTTGATAGGTGTATGTATAATCCAAGTAATTTAATTTTACCAAGTGAAGTGGAGTGGAAAGATAACAGTGATTATATGCATGATAGGTATTTATAAAGTGATTTGTCCCCTCTACTTCTCCTTAGTAAATTGAAAGAGAGAGATCAATTGGATGCATATATTGGCTACAGATCCTAAACTGAATTTGTTAGATGATTTGCTGATCCATATTCCCCATCTATAAATACATCTTGCTCCAGGTTCATGGGAGGAAAGCAACAGACAGACTTGCATTTTGATTCCTTAAACAGTTTGGCAAGCCCTTCTCACATGCAAACTCACTTGTGAATTCTGGTTTACAGCACTAATTCTCTACACATTATCTTTATCGTTGATTTAGAAGTCTTAAATGTTCTTTAAAAACAGAAAGGCTTTACCAAATTGTTTTGAGCTATGTTTTGCCACAAGAAACAAAATGAAAAAAAATTGAAGTGCTGAGTTAATAAAAGGCAAATACAACAATCTGGAATTTACAGAATGTTCCTTACTCCCACCACCAGCTTTGAAATTCCAGAAGACATGGTAGAATCTCACAGAACCCATCAGGACCCCTTTGCAAGGGCTTCAGGGCACCCAAAGAGTGGGTCTACTGAATTTGAAGGAACTTCCATCCATTGTTTGGTTATCCAAAATCCAGCCTTGCAGACCAGAAGTCAGGATAAACACAACTCCATCATGAGATTCTTTATGACAAGTATTGATCTATATGTGTTGCTTTGTATCAGAATCTACCAGAATGGGAGCAGATTCCAAGGGCAAGGAGAGAAAGAAAAAGAGTTCATGCATGCTAAAAATTACACTGCATGTTCCAACCACGAGAATCCATCAAATCTCACATCAAATTCTGCTTTATGCTCAATTCAGGAGTAACATTTTTAAAATGAAGACCACTATCAAATGTAATACTCTAAATAATTACAGTCAACTGTTATGGCTGAATCCTGCTGAATGCTGGGATTGGTAGTTGGAAGAGGCGATAGAATTCTCTGGGTAAGAATTCTAAATGCCCCTCCCTAAACTGAAAATTCCAGAATTCCACTGGATGGAGAAAGGAGAGCTGAAGTGTAATCTTAACATGCTAAATGTGTGAAAGAGCCCTAACTAATGAAGAAGACTTGCCATACCAATGGGCCACTCACCTGCAATAATGAAATTGCTACAAAAATTCCTGCCACAATATAAATATTCCGTGGTAACCAAGCTTCCAGTGCAGGGATGCAGCCTTTGGTGTAGATTCGTTCATCCCATAAAGACACTGACTAGAAAAATAAAAGCAAGTATTACACACATATATACAGCATGTCCATGCCAACCCCAGACTTGCCATCCATAGATTTGAGTTTCCACAGACAGCAAGCCCCAACTTTTTAAATGGGTGCACCCACTGAAAACAATGGGACTCGATTTCTGCAATGCACTCTACATGGAGCTACCCTTGTGCCTAGTTTGGAAACTTCAATTGGTACAGAATATGACAGCCAGGCTGGTCTCAGTCAAAACCAGAAGAGATCGTATAACACCTATTTTAAAATCGCTCCACTGGCTGCCTATCAGTTTCCAGGCACAGTACAAGGTGTTGGTCATCACCTTTAAAGCCCTAAATGGCTGGGGTCCAATCTATCTTTGGGACCACCTCCTTCCGTATAATCCACCTTGTGCATTCAGGTCCTCTGGGAATAATTTATTGCAACCTATAAAAACTACATTATCTGCAACTGCCCAGAGGATCTTTTCAGCTATCACTCCCAGATTATGGAACGGCATGCTGGGTGAGATCCGTCACTTGACCACCTTAAACAGCTTTAAAAAAGGTGTTAAGTCAGATTTCTTCTGGCAGGCCTTTCCCGAGTAGATAACCAGCCACTGAAAAAGTTATGCCTGACCCTGAATTCTGTTAGTTATTTTAATTTATTTGTCACTTATTGTTAATCTGTTATTTTTAATTATGTTTTAAACTTTGATTGTTTAATTGTATTTTAGGGGGAGTGAGCTGTTGGGGGACCGGATTGTTTGTTTTATTGTGTAAGCCATCCCAGTTGTATTATACAGAGAGGCGAAATACAAATAAATGTTATTATTGTTGTTGTTGTTGTTGTTAATGCTAGGGAAATCTGGGAACTGTAACTATGTGAGACATTTAGCCTTCTCTCTCAGCGAGAGAACCTGTAATGACTCTATATGGGGACAGTATCCCTATTTCTGTTTAATACAGACACTGGGAGCAGAAGGTTTTATGTACTCTCATTCATAGCCAATCAAAACTACTGCCAGACACCAAAATCAGAATGTGAATGACCAACGTTCCAGTCAGGAACATTTATCAATGGCACAATAAGTAAAAGGCTAGAAGTAGCACCAAACACAGTGCTACTCAGTGGTGGTCCATGGACCAGTGCCAATCCATGAGCCATCAGTTGCCAGTCCATGGACTTTTAGAAAAGAAAGGAAAGAAAAGGAACAGCTGTAGCTAATGGGCACAAATTTAGTGCTATGCTGGCACACTGGAAACCAAAAAGTATCAGTCACTCACATCAGGTAGCCTGAGAAGTATTGTGTTAGTGCATCAAAGAAGTCTCAGGAGAGGGCAGATCCCCACCCACTGAAAACAATGTTCATGTTTTATTTGTATCCTTACAGATCAAAATGTTAACAATGTTCAAAACATAGGCAAAATTTAAATGCAACAATTACATATTTTGAGGTATGATTATTTCCTACAGTGAGTGACTGTTTGATCATGTTGGGAAAATTCACATTACATGAAAACGAACATCAGGTTAGGATATCAGGACTAGCCTCCATCTCTTGTTATGAACAAAGTAAGAGAAAATTCTTTGATCAAACAGGACCATGGCATGTGGCCAGGTAGGAAGAGGTAAGTAAGACCATGCAAAGGAAAGGGAAGAAGAACTGTTAAAAGATACAAATCCCTACACCAAATTACGTGAGGGAGCAAAGCATGGAAATAATACAGACCCACATAGTGTACTATTTATGGAAGGCTTATGAAAGGATGACCCCCTCCCATCCTCCTACACTGAGAATTCAAAGGGGAGACAAGAAACCTCTGTCTCCAGGTGGGATCTGAGAAAGCAAAACTAGGATGTGGGATTGGGGTGGGAGGAAAAATTAGAAAAAATAGAAACACAGCAATACCTAAATTACTCACCATATTTCTGACATCATAGCCACATTGTGTATTCACAACACTTTGCTGAAGAAAAAGAACAGGAGAATTTTTTAATACAACTTATTAACCATGATGGGATTTCTAAACTCTTGTTTTTAAAAAGTGGGTTAGAGGATGAAAAGTCTTGTACAAAGTATTGCACATTCATAGTTTTAGAATAGTGTTTTACACATACCTTCTTTCCCTCTCTTTCAATCTCTCATAAAAACATACACATACTCATACAAACTTTTTAGGAAACATTTCCCTTCCCAATATCCATTATTAATATAGAGTAAATAAGATAAGAAATAACTCACTGCAGGATCTTGGACACAGCAGGAAAAAGGAACCCCACACCTCTCACGACTTTTGCTTGAGCTACTACAGTTGAAATAAATGTTAAGATCCCAATCATTGGGATCCTGGGCACCACAACACTGATTCTGTAAAAGAGATAAAATCACTCCTTGTTACAATGGAAATGGGAATGTCCAGAAGTATTTAATATATGCAAATCCTTCCCAAGATGGAAATCTAACTACATCAGTGCTGTTAAAAACAAGGGCTGTAAAAATTGTCCCTGTTTAATATTAGATTTGATGGGTTAGACTAGGGTCAAACAACATTTAGTCCTCCAGTTGTTTTTGGACTACAACTCTCAACATTCTTTACCACTGACTAAGCTCACTAGGGCTGCTGGAATGTACAGTCCAACAAGATTTGGAGGGCCACCCTTGGTTAGAAAAACACTGGGTATTTTCAGCATATTTAAGCCACAAATTCCTGCTCTATTACTGCTTTATTTGATTAGGCTAGAGCAGCTGTATAAGGGAGGAAAGGATATGCAACAAGAAAACCAAGAAGAAGTTGTATTTTTAAAATCTGTAAAACCAGAACAAAGACAACAGCTGCAGCAATATAGTGCATTTCAATATGAGTGTCTTCACCAAGAGAGACTCAGTGGATGAGATCCTACAGCAGTGGTCGCCAAAGTGGGTGGTAGCACCCCCTGGGGATGTTTGAAAGCTCCAGGGGGGCACTGAGAGGAAAAAAGGGGGCGGTAGGGAGTTGTGGGGATGGGGGTTGCAAGTAGGGTAAAAGTCCCAGATTGAAGTCTTTGGAAAGCAGCATGTCTTGATTCCTGAAGACAGGAGTGAAACCTAAGAAAAAAACTCATCCAGATCCCACCCTTGAGGCTCTGGGTGGTATTGTACAGGCATGCCAGACCCAGAGCTCAGAGGTGGAAGGGAAAGGAGGCAAGCTGAGGCTTGGAGCAGCAAGGAGGCTTTTTTATGTCCTGGTAAATGTGTGGTAAATGCAACACAATGAGAAACCTTTCTTTTTTTCTCCTGTGTGAAAATACCTACCCCCCCCCTCCTTTGGCATATAATATTGAATTTCTCAAAAAGTCTCTGTGTTGTTGCATCTGAAAACCTTTTAAATGCTGCTTAAAACACATCAAATGCAGTCCCATTTTTTTAAAAAAACAACAACAATGCTTGACTTTTGTTGGAGATAAAGACCTCAAAAAGATAAGTCTCAAACCATTCTTCTCTCTTGTTTAAGATTCCTCCGTTGTATCAAAAATGCAATATCCTGAAATCTAGAAAGCATATCCAGGAGTAGCTGTGTTGGCCACACTGCAAACAATAACACCCAAAATCCACAAAACAATAATACCTTTCTCCTGTTTGATTTTTAATACCTTTGCCCAATGCCAATTGCGCTTCAAAAGCTTGCTTCATCTATTTTGTGCATTTTGGTGGGCCAATAAAGGTATCACTGTTTTGTAGATTTTGCATGTTATTGTGCTTTGCTGTATGGGCTGGCCAGCATGGCAACCCCTGGATATGATTCCTAGAGCAGGAAAAATCTTAGGAGCTGAACAGATGGCCCCTAAGGGGCAGCATCCCGCTGCCCCTTTTCTTGCTGGATCAGGGCCATGGTGTGCGGTTACTGCGACCCCGATCTAGCAAGGAAAAGCTTGGCAGCACTTTGCCACTCTAAAAAGAGCTGGCAAATGTAGCTCTTTTTAGAGCAGCAAAAAGTTGCCCTTGCTGCTGCAAGCAGTGGCTTTTTTGTGCTTCTTTGGCACCGTGTTGGCACAGTGTGTGTGAACACTGTGCCAAGGGAGCACATTGACACTGCCCGCTGTCTGTTTGGGTGGGCAGTTTGACAGTGGCATCAGGGTGGAGTCGGGGCAGCCGGCATGCAGTCACCATGGCCCCATTCTCTTCCAGATGGCTAGAATTCAAAGACACGGGTTTAATTTACATTACAGAAATAATGCAGTTCAACATTGCTTTAACTGCCATGACTCAATTCTATGGAAATCTGGAATTTGTAGTTTTGTGAGCTATGTAGCCTCACTAAGGGAGTTCTGGTATGACAACAAACTACAAACCCTAGAATTCCATAGCATTGAGCCATGGCAGTTAAAGCAGTGTTGAGCTGCATTAATTCTGCACTGCAGATTCAACCATAAATCATGTTATTCTGAAATATCAGTATGCAAAGGGATCTAGTAGCACCTTTGAGACTAACTGTGTTAAAAAAGCTGTAGCATAAGCTTTCATAGACTTGCATCTGTGGTTTTGTGGAAGAGAATTATGGCAACCCTAGTTGCAAGAAACCTCTTTTGTACACCATTCTGGGACAGGACAGAGGGAGTCTGAATGGAGAGCTGCACAGGAAACAAGCTGTGTCTATCCAGACTGAGAGGCAAGAGACCTAGCATGGCTTCTCCAGCTTTGCCTCACCCTGGAACAGAACAGAGGGACCCCGTCCTTTCCCTTCCCTTGATTCCTCCTCTCTTTGGGCACCAAAGTACTTGCCATACCCACCTTCTCCCAGAAACTGCTTAGATTTCCCTCTACAAGGAGCCCAAGGAGGAAAACTGCTTTGGGTAAGAAAGACACCGGCTGGTTCCAAGATAAAAAAGGAGGGGGGCAGACATGCACCCTTCTTTCCCTCTTGCCTTGGCTAACTAGGTCAAGCTGGTTCCTCTGTTCCCCCTTGCACTGGATACTGCCAATGCTCTCGCAACTCCTGGGGTTTCCTATTTCTTTCCTCCCCACTTTTATTCACCTTTCCCTCCCTTTGCCAGGTGATGCTTGGAGTAGGAGGAGGAGGAGGGAGAAGGTAGCTGCAGGGACATTTCTTGGCATGGGTTGCCCAGGCGGCAACACAGCTCTTCCTTCCTCAGGTGGAAATCCTACTGAGTTTGCCTGCCCGCCCAGCCTCTTTACCAGGCACCCAATTTGGACAGCATTGTTCTTCCATAGAGGAGGCTCCCTCTTTCACTTTCCCAAACCACCCCCCAGCATCACCCTCCTTTCCCCAAATACAAACTTGTGGGGCTCCAGGTTCCCTTTGGAACTTGGGAGATTTTCAGACAGGCAAAAGTGACGACAGCATAGCAGAATGCTCCCATCAATTTCACACAATTGTGTGGAGATTATCAGATGATGTCATGTGACATTGCAATAATCCTGTCATTATTCCAGAAATAAAAAGGAATTTTCCAGCCACAAAAATGACAGGAGCATCCCACTATGCTCCCATCACTTTTGTCCATCGGAAAATCTCCTTGGGCTCACTGGCCTGAATTATTGTTCTGTGCCTTCAAGTTATTTTGACTCATAGTGACCCTAAGAAGAACCTATCATGGAGTTTTCTTGAAAAGTTTTCTTCAGAGGGGGTTTGCCATTACCTTTCCCTGTGGCTGGGAGAGTGTAACTTGCCCAGGATCACCCACTGGGATTGCATGGCAAGCAGGATTTCATTTATTTCATGTGCAAAACTACCTAAAAGCAGCCCTCCCTCCAGTAGAACAGTGGACCTAATACCAAGAAATAGACATAGAGGGGATGCTAGGGTTGTCACCCAAGAAGAAAGGAGGCGGTAGCCTGAAAAAGTTTGGGGACCACTATCGTACAATATAATGCTCTGTGCCATGTTCTCCCTTTGCTCCCAGATCTGTCAAGCAGTGAGAGGGGATTCTGCTGCCTCTGCTTACCAGAGGGAAATGGAAGGAGATGGAAGGCAATTCAGAAGATGAAGAAGCCAATGGCTTCAACTCAAAAGGGGGAAGAAATAAGGGTATGTTCAAAGATGGATTGCACCCTCTTTTTCCTTCCTCTCTTGAGCCCAGGCCAGCCACATCTTTACTGTCTGAACTACCAGCACCTCTTTTCCCTTCTCACTGATAAGCAGCAGCAGCAGCAGCAGCATTGCAACTCCTTATAGGGCTTGATAATTTGTTGGAGGGAGGTTTGAACTGGTGCTAGAGAATAGCTCCTGCAACCCACAAGACAGGGACACTCATAAGCCACACTTATGTGTATGTATGTCACTAACAGAATGCTGCTCAATAACTTCTTTTTTAAATTCCTAAAGAGCCACCCAGGACTTTTTTTTTCTTTTAATTTATCCTGGAAGATCTACGTACCAAGAAATTAAACATACAGACAGAAGAATCAAGTGACATATCCTGTTGCTGAGGTCTAGATTGTGGGGGAGGTTAACCAATATCTGAATGCCCCCTACGTGTAAGCAGTAGCTAGCACAGAGAAAATATAGCATGTAAGGACAAAAATTCTCAACTGTAACTTCTTGCTAGACATGCTTTTGATGTGCAGACACAAATAGGAAACTAATCATGTAGCTGTCACTGTTATTTTGAAGAGGTGTGGGGAAAGTGAGGCCTGTCAGATTTTATTTAACTGCAACTCCCATGATCCTAACCACTGGCTACAAGCTCAGTGCAGCTGATGGGAGCTAGGGCCAACCAACATTTAGAGGGCCACACATCCCTCATCCCTGGTTTCATTTATACAAGAGTTATACCCTGATGTGCCCTGTTTACATAGCCAATTCATTGCTGCACACAAACAGTTTGAAATTTTCTTCTGCATTGTATGGGAACAGTTCTTTAAAAATAAACTGAAGTACAATAATTTCCTAGCCATTTCTCTGTCCCTTTTTATCTCCCTTCCCCTTACCTACTTTCTCTCCCCTGCCCTTTCTGGTCTTCCTTTCCATCTCACTGGTGACAGATTGCTTTTACCAAAAATCTGAACTATTTATTTACAAAGACTTTTTTTGAAATTAGACAGAAAATCACATGAAATTGCACCAAGTATTGCCAATCATTGCTTCAGGCTGAAGGGAAAGGTTTACAAAACACAAATAGGCTGGGAGGGAAATCCAATTTGATGTCTGGCTGTACCCTATGTTCTTTGGTCATGTTTTCAGTATTAGCTTCACTCTCACTCATCCCTTTGCATACTCCTCTTATTCAAAAATAATACGCAAAAAGGAATACAATGCACAATTGGATTCACATTTTTAACCACCACTGTGTACATCAAGAACCATTTATCAGAATAGCTTACCATTTTCTGCAGTGAATCTATGAGGTTCTGCAGGTCAATGTCATCTCGGTAAGATCTAATATTGTTCTTGAAGAACGTCTCCACTCGGTCCCTCACCCAGTCTTGGAACAAGAATGCCAGAATAGCCACAGCCAACTCCATGAGAAAAATTAGTACAATTGTGCCACAGAACTGCAAAACAGGGACAGAGAGAAATGTACAATCAATTAAGGCAAGAGGAAGACATTGGCCAGATGTTTTCCAGAAGGCTCTGGAGGTTTTTTGAGAGCTTCCCAAGGGTTCTTCAACAAGATCAGTGACTGCAATTAATTTTTTTTCAAAGACAACTTTTTTATTGCTAATGATTTTCTCCTCCTTTATACAGGATTTTGAGAGCATATGGTACATTCTTAGGCAAACTCTAAGCATGCATGTATCTGATTCATTTCTCATAGATATCTTAACACCTGCCTCTATAACATAGTCAGGTTCCTTGACAGATGGCACAATAAGAAATGGGCTTCCTGAAGCTAACAGGTTGTCAAACCAATGAAGTATGCAAATAAGGTTTTTCATTATGTAAATCAGAGATGGGGATCATGTGACCTTTCAGATGCTGTTGAGGGGCAACTCCCAACAACTCTAGCCACCATAGCCAATGATAAGGAATGCTGGGAGTTGCTGGTCAACAACATCTGGAAAGCCACACTATCCCCACCCCCTGATGCAGAGTTTACCAAATATAAGCCTGGGTTGCTGATCCAAGGCATTTTGCTACCGGGAATAATAGCCAGCTGTCCCAAGAACCTCCAGCCTGAAATAGTCACCTCTCTCAGCCTAATGCTGGGGGCAAACTTGAGTTAGGATAAAACAAGACAAAGAAAAGCTTTACAGGGCAGATACACATAGCCACATAACCCTACAAAAGAAAAACTTTATATTCTTCCATTTTAGGAATCTATGAAATGCACTAAGACACATGCCATAATTCAGTACACCTGACAGAGAAACAAGAAAGCTAGATGGAGAAAATTAAATCTTTTGGAAGATCCAAGCTCAAAAATAAAGGTAACTCTTCAGTAGTAACTCACTGATCAGGTTTATTTGAGCTATGAAAGAAAATGAATTTGTTTTGTTTTCTGTGGTTCTCAAGAGCTTTGTCTCAGTAACTCATGATTAATTAGCACAGAATTCCAGAATCTAGTTTCTAAGAAGTACAACTCATACTCCTTTGTATTCAAGCTTGGAATTTAATGCATATCAAATAATAGGCCCAATATCGAACCTAGTGTGCACATAGACTTGTACTTCTGCTTTTTAAATATATTTTTTTTAAATTATTTTACTGTATCACAACCCCACCCCCATCCTACCTCCAAAAGCAACAGATGTCAAACATAAAATAAAAATGCCACAATCAAACTACTTACAAATTTCAGAAGGCAGATGTTCTCCCGCAGAGCTCCGACACAGCCAGCAAATCCCAGGATGAACATTATCCCTCCAACAAACAAGATAAGGACCACCGGGTCAAAGCCATGGAGACGGGTCATTTTGGATAAGTCTGATAAGACACCCTAAAAGAAAAGGGACAAAAGATGAGAACTTGCACCATTTATCAAGATCAGTCAAAGCATCATATCCTCCAGTATGATCCTATATACTTCAAACACTACTGAAAATCTTTAATGTCAAGCTTTCACAGAAATACTGTTCTTAAGGTTTTGCTAGTAGATAAGAGTATCTGAGAGCATCAGCTCACTCATTCTCTCTTTTAAAATAAATGTGAAACATAATGCAACTTTCTAACTCTCGTGGCTTCAGAAATGTACTTGGAAAGTGCTTGGGAATGAATGTTGCAATCAAAAGTTAGATTTCCAGCAACACATTCAAGTATATATATGTAAACATCTAAAATGTAACTGTAATCAACATGTTTGGAAATATGTGTGCCATGTAAGTGACTTGCATGGGAATTCAGGGCAGGCATCAACTTACTGTCAGACCTGAATTTGCCATGTTAAAAGTCCAGAAAATATTTAATTTACAGTGCATCTGAGGGTCTTGTAGTCAAAATAGGCCTCCACTAGATGGCATTTGTGTGCTGGAGAGCAATGGTCTGACTTTTATTTCTGTTTGCCTTTACTTCGGTTTTCCCGTCTAGTACCTTCCTCATGTGATCTATCACAACTGCCTACAACTTTAGCCAGCACTGCCATGCTGAGCAGGATGATTGGAATTGTAGTCCAAAACAAAATGCTTAAAGATCACAAGACTGCAACACAATGTAATTTTTAAAAAAACATGACTTATCTATTGATGAGCTAGATAAACCACAGATGGCCAATTTGGAAGATAAAGTTCTTTTTAGTGGGTACATATTTTTTGAAGACCCTGAGAATTATCGCCCAATTCTTTACCCATGGCATTTAATGTTTTAAAGGCGCCAACAAGTTTTTCAATCAGCAGTGTAAAGGGAAGTTTATTGAGGAAGGTATTTTGAAACAGGATATAAATGAGAATAAAAAGATAAAGGTAGTCCCTTTACATGAATGTCTAGTCATAACCAACTGTAGAGGACGGTGCTCATCTTCGTTACTAAGCCGAAGAGCCAGTGCTGTCCAAGGACTACTCCTGTGTTCATGTAGCCAGCATGACTGCACTGAAGTGGTACCTATGTAAAAAGGTAAAGGTATTCCCCATTGACAAGGCTGTCATTTTGTCTGACCATAGGGGGCAGTGCTCATCTCCATTACTAAGCCAAAGAGCCAGCATTGTCAGAGACTACTCTGTGATCATGTGGCCAGCATGAATGCACAGAACACTGTTTACCTTCCCACCAAAGTGGTACCTATTTATCTACTTGCATTTGAATGTGTTCGAACTGCTAGGTTGGCAGAAGCTGGGACTAGTGATGGGAGCTCACCCCATCATGCAGCACCCGGGCCTCGAACTGCCAACCTGTGATCTTGCAATCAACAGAGTCAGCATCTTAACCACTTGAGCCACTGGCCTGCCAACCTTCCAATCTTCCGATTGTCAGAATTGGTGTCTTAATCACTAACTGATCGCATCCCCATAAAATGAAAATACCTATTCCCTTATACTGTACCTATTATTCCTCATTTATATTTTGATCTTTACTACCTCTGTACCTATTAATTCTTATCTATATCTTACAAATATTTTTATGTTCAGTGCTTACAGTTCATTTAATTTATCATTCCACATTTATATTTTTTTAACACAATGATTACTCTCATACCGCATTTAATTTGATGCATCAATCCCTGTCCATGTTTTGCACACATTCAGATGCTCAACGTCTTTGGTTTATCTCAGTGGTACTCATACTTTTTACCCTTGGGACTCCCCCCCCCCCTTTGACATCTACATGCCAGCATCAACCCATCCCCTTGATGTAGTGTATGAGTAAAAATATTTTGTTTAGTGTGCATATTTTCATTTGCACATTCATGTATATTCATATTTTAATATTTTATAAGGAAATAACCTTGTTCAAAATAGAACAGTTTTATTTAAGTAAATTCAATATTTAACTCAACACCTGTGTAAATTTTGCACATAAAAAAAGTTTGAGGAGGAGGAAGAGGGATCAGCTCCTCAAATCCTGCAACCCTCCTTGAGCAACCCACCTCACTATTTGAGAACCACTGGTTTATCTAGTTCAGGGATAGGCAACCTTTTTGAGCCGGGGGCCGGGTTGCTGTCCCTCAGACAATTGGGGGGCCGAAGCGCCAGAAATAAATAAATAAATAAATAAATAAATAAATAAATACATTTTTTAAAAAAAATTAAAAAAATTTTAAAATATGCAATATGCTCTCTCAGCCCCAGAAAAGCCATGGCAAAACCCCTGTGGAG
>JAIPUX010001880.1:1746868-1759930 GCA_020142125.1 Phrynosoma platyrhinos | reverse complement strand
GGGGGGGGGGGGCAGCAGCAGGACCGGCCTGGGGCCGATCCAAAAGCCTTGGGAGGCCATATCCAGCCCCTGGGTCTTAGGTTGCCTACCCCTGATCTAGTTCATTATTAGTCATGCTTTTGTCATTATTTGCAGTTTAGTGTTCTTTAAGTGGGAGGGGGGAGGGGTGTCTGTCTGCTGCCTTTTTGTGTTATGTGGGAGTTGCAATCCAACATAGCTGGAAGGTGCTGGCTTGGGTACAGCTAGCACAGTAGAATTAGCAGTTTCCTATATCTGAGACAAAGGAACAAGCCAGCTTCATCTCAGGGCAGATATAGATGCTACTACATATCACTAAACTCAAAATGCACCAAGAACTTATTTGGTCATCTTCATTTCAGGAAGTGTTCCTATGTGTTTGGAGTATCTCCATTCAGACACACGCCTTCAGAATAAAACTTTTAAAATGTGAAGGAAAAGTATACTGTGTGTGTGTGTGTGTGCGCGCGCGCACACACACACGCGCGCGCACATGTCTTCAGGTCTGCTGCTATGGTACCTAGAAATAAGATGAGGAATTCAAAAATAAAAAGCCAGTGGTTAAGTATCTCAAAAACTGTTCCAAACAACCAAGGATAAGCTACTTCGCAGGCATGTTATTTATCAGAAACAAACACTTGTTATCAGCCTTGGCTTTCCTTTTAAAACTCCTAGTGCCAGCTATCAAAACAGCAGAGAGAGAATAATTCTTATCCATTCAAAAAGGAAGCTGAAAGTGGGGACACGAATATAGATAGGATGTTAAATGTTCAGATTTGTGCAAAAAGAATAACATTATTAAAGCATGTGCATGCAGTGTTGGGTCCAAGGCCAAGTGAGAAGAAGAAAAATACTGCTAGTTTGCAAACCATTTGCAGCCATATCTACTCAATGCTGTTATTACGAATAACATCTTCACATTTAATTTAGCTTCCACCAGACAATCCTGAGCATGGTCTATGAATCCTTCAAATGAGTACAGAATCCAAACCACTAGCTACTAGTATCATCATCATCATGAAACGGAATGGGATAGTAGCAGCTTTCTCCATGCCTCTTTGCATGATGTCATAGTACTTATTTTCTCGTCGTGAGGGAAACAGTCATAAAAGTGTACCTTTTGTCAAACACATTTTCCAGCAGAACAAAAGGGAGACTTTTATAAATGTCTCCCTTGGGAAGATAAAAGAAGTGCTACAGTGGCATGGAGAAAGGCATGGAGAAAGCTGCTATTTTCTCGCTCCATTTTGGCTTTCTTTTCTCATGCAATAAGGCTCCTACTTAGAGAAAAGCAAGTTTTCCAAGCTATCAAATACTGTGATTAGACTACCATGTTAGCTTATATCCATTTTACAGGTGAAAATAGGGATGTCTATCTTTTAATAATAATAATAATAATAAAATGTATTCATATCCCGCCCCTTTGAGATCAATCGAGGCATCTAACAACAATAAAATATAACATACAAAAGTAAAATCTGAATCCCTCCCCCCCTTAAAAAGTTATTAAATCCATTACAAAATTAAAACATACAATATAAAACAAGAATAATGTAAAAACATCTCACAATGTGGCTGCAGTTCCAATTTTAAATGTTTAAACTAAGAACCTAGAAGCCCTCTTTCAGGAGGGATTCCTGAGGCCGGGATTATCTATCACTGAAAGGCCTGCCGGAAGAGATCCGTCTTGACAACCTTTTTAAAGCTGTCTAAAGATGTCAATTGACGAATCTCATCTGGAAGGCTATTCCATAATCTGGGGGAGACAACCAAAAAAGCCCTCTGGGAGGTAGCCACAAGCCTAGCTCTTTGTGGCTGCAGCAAATTCCTCCCAGAGGACCGGAGTGCACGGGGAGGATTATAAGGGAGAAGACGGTCCCTTTTGTGTTTGTGCCATTCCTTTTCTCTCACAAAGTAACCCTTCTATTTAGCTTTCACACACACACACACCCAACCAGCATGATGAATCTGCTGTATGAGTACAAAATTTTTCTTTGAATGCTCCAGCTTAATTGTGGCTCAATTAAGATCTTAATTTTGATTCCATGTTGTTCTCAAAACATTGCAGTAGTGACTGTCAGGTTTGTTTTGCAGCACCTCAGGGCCTAAAAGGGGGATGGAGGAAACACTAGACAGCATGGGATAATACATCCCAGCTAGGTACAAACATGGGGCATCAACCATTCACATATCAAGATAACCTCAAACCTTTTACTACAGGGATGTCACTTTTCAAGGGAAAGCTCCTATGCTGCTTTAAGAACAGCCAAGTCATACAAAAGAAATGTATATCAAGGATATAATCCAAAGCAAAAATCAAGCATGGCTTTCTCCTTGCTACTAAATGCTTGAATAGGGTTTGGCACTTAATTCGTATACATCTCAGAGGCAAGTCCAGCTAAATTCAACAGGACTCACTCCTAGGTAATTGCATATAGGACTGCAGTTTAAGGCACATGCCTGGGAATGAGTCTTACTGACTTCACTAGGGGGCAAAACAGACGGCCCCGAAGGATCAGCATCATGCCACCCCTTTGATCAACAGGTTGGGGCCGTGGCAACCACACACCATGCCCCCAACCTGGTGTTTTCCCATCACAAAAAGAAGCGGCAGAAAGCTGGTCTATTTTGTGCTGGGAAAAAGGTGGTTTTGCTGTGGCGGCAGCTTCTCAGTGTTTCAGTGGCACATTGTGCATAAACTTTGCATTGCTGAAACACCGTGAAGCCACTGCATGTGTGGTCAGTCGTGCAGCTTCCCAGCAGCCTGGGGGCATGCTGCTGCCTGAACGCCACACCCCCAGACCGCTCTTACTGCCAGTCTGTTTCACCCCTAGGATTCATTTCTGAGTAGACAGCATAGGACTGTATAGCAAATCTCTTAGCATCGCCTAAGTGGGAAATTGGTTTTGCACTAATATATATATATATATATATATATATATATATATATATATATATATATATACAGGCATTCTGTTAATCAACAGATCAAGTGTTTGTATGAGTGTGTGTGAGTAGGGGGAGGGAGACCACTCACACTTCCTTAATAGAAAAGAATCAGTTCTATATAATATTCTGAACAGTCACTGCTGTCTTACCTTTTCACTCCAGGCCCAAAGACCAGCTCCTAGGAAGGCAACTCCAGCTAACTGAGAAAAGAAGAAGAGATGTATTGTTTGCTAGTAAGCATTGTCTCAATATTTCCTCCCACACAGAAACAATCACATTATGACACAAATACACACACCATATTTTACAAATGGGATGGGGTAAGATCCATCAGTAAGAAATGCTGGATCCAGGACATCTGGTACAAATACAATTACATGAAAGTGATATCATCAGATGATGTTTTTAAAACTGTTACTGCCTTGAGGTATGAAAAAACTAAAAGCAGGTATAAAGCAATGCACACCATTCAAAAAACAAATCTTAGCCATACTGACAGTGGAACTGACTACTAGAGTGCATTTACACTGTAGGAATAATGCAGTTTGATAGCCCTTTAAGTTTTGTACCTCCATCCTCTGGAATCCTGGGATTTGTAGTTTTACAAGGTTTTTAGCCTTCTCTGCTAAAGAGTGCTGGTACCTTATGAAACTACAATTCCAGGATTCTGTAGGATGGAGCCATGGAGTTCAAAAATTTAGGCTTCAGAGTGGAAACCCAGAAATAATAATAATAATAATAATAATAATAATAATAATAATAATAATAATAATAATAATAATATTTATACCCCGCCCCTCTGTTGAACAATTGAGGTGGCTTACAACAAATTAAAATTCCATACAAAATCCAGAATAAACATCTCCACCCCCTCTCCCCTTTAAAAAAGTATTAAACTACATATCAATTAAAAATAATTCATAAAACCACACAACATAAACAAATAAGGTAATTGGAGAGGCCATAGCCAAGTCTGAGCAGTGACGAGGACCAAAAGTGGAAGAAATAGAGCAGGGGTCAGCAACATTTTCCTACTTGGGGCCAGTCGCTGGTCCCCAGGTCTTCCACCGGGCCAAGGGGGGGAATGGTGCCCTGCACGCTTGTGTGCGCACATGCACACTACTCCAGAAGTACTGCGCATGCACGAGCAAGTCGCGGCCGCCATTTTGGAAAACAAAATGGCAGCCGTGACTCATTTGCATATGCACAGTACTCAGCGCATGCGCAAATGAGTTGCAGTCACCATTTTGTTTTCCAAAATGGCGGCCGCGACATGCACGGCGATGGCGGCAGGGATCGGCAGCAGCAGGACTGGCCTGGGGCTGGTCCAAAGGCCTCAGGGGGGATATCTGGCCCCCGGGCCGTAGGTTGCCGACCCCTGAAATAGAGTCAGGTAAACTCCTGGGGCCAGGAATCTAGTCAGGAAAGGCCTGCCAAAAGAGATCCGTCTTCACAGCCTTTTTAAAGCTGTTTAAGGTTGTAATCAGATGGATCTCGTCTGGCAGGCTGTTCCACAGTCTGGGGACAATTACCGAAAAAGCCCTCTGGGAGGTTGCACACAGCCTTGTTTTTATTGGCTGCAGCAAATTCCTCCCAGAGGGCCAGAGAGCGTGAGGAGGATTGTATGGGAGGAGGCAGTCCCGAAGACAGGTTGGACCCAAACCATTTAGGGCTTTAAAGGTAATAACCAACACCTTATACTGGGCCCGGAAACTGACAGGCATTCAATGAAGGGACTTTAATACTGGTGTTATACACTCTCTCATTGCTGTTCCCAAGACCACTCTGGCTGCCATTTTTTGTACTAACTGAAGTTTCCAGACCAAGCATGAGGGTAGCCTCATGTAGAATGCATTACAGAAGTCCAAATAAGAGGTTACCAGTGCATGCACCACAGTCTCAAGATCCTTTACTTCCAAGAAAGAGTGCAGCTGGCATATCAGCCAAAGCTGATAACAGGCACTCCTGACCATCGCATTCACCTGATTAGTCATCAGGAGCAATGTGTCCAGAAGCACCCCCAGAATGCAAACACAGTCCTTCACGGAGAGTGTGACTCCATCCAGGACTGGAGGTTGCAGCCCAATTCCTGGTTTCAGGGCCGCTACTGTGAGCACCTCCATTTTGTCTGGATTCAGTCTCAATCTGTTTTTCCTCATCCAGCCCATTACTGCCTTAAGACAGTCATTGAGAGGAGAGACACCATCGGGAGTCAAGGCCGACGATTGAGACATGGAGAAATAGATCTGGGTGTCATCAGCGTACTGATAACACCCAGCCCCATGTCTCCAGATGATCTCACCCATTGGCTTCATATAGATGTTAAATAGCATCGGGGACAGAATGGCACCCTGAGGGGCACCACACATAAGGTCTTTTTTTTTTTGCAGAACAGCTATCGCCGAGCAGCACCCTCTGGGACCTGCCTGAGAGGAAGGAACGGAACCACTGCAACACAGTGCCTTCAATTCCTAACCCACTCAGGTGATCCAAGGGGCTGCTATGATCTATTGTATCAAAAGCCGCTGAGAGGTCTAAAAGCACCAACAGGGTCACACTACCCGTCGATGCTCAGATGCAGGTAGTTGGTGAAGGCAACCGTGGCAATCTCAATTCCAAATCCCGCCCTAAAGCCAGTTTGAAATGGGTCTAGAAAATTGGTTTCATCCAAGACCGCTTGGAATTGAAGAGCAACCGCCCTCTTGATCACTTTGCTCAAAAAGGGTAACATAGACACCGGCCTATAGTTGCTCATATCCAGGGGTTCACAGAAAGTTTTTCAGAAGCAGCCTAACTGTCACTTCCTTTAAACAAGGTGGAACGAGACCTTCCCTGAGGGATGCATTGATGATGTCCTTAAGGAACACCATCAAGGTAACCCCCTCCTGGACGGCCAGCCATGAAGGGCTAGGATAAAGGGGGCAAGTTGTCTTCCTCACTCTACCAAGGAGCTTGTCCATGTCCTCGGTATTCACAGATTGGAATTGATCCAGTAAATTTATATCAACAGAGATGCTGGATACCTCGTCTCTTGATTTTGTTACCAAACTAGCATCCAAGTTGGCTCTTATCTGAGATTTTATCTGCAAAGAAGTTGTTAAACGCATCACAGCAGGCTGTTGTTGGGTTAAGTAATGGGTTCTGAGCAAGTGGAACCTGCGACAGTTCCCTTACCACCCTAAACAGCTCTGCTGGACAGGATTCTGCTGACACAATACGTGCAGAGGAGAAAGATTTGTCAAACTGTTCTCGAGTGGAATGTTGAAATTGCCCAAAACTAAAAGTCTGGGCGACTCCAACAGCAACTCTTGAGACCAGCTGTGTCAGCTCAGTTAGGAAGTCTGCTAGACAACGGGGTGGCCGGTATACTAGCAGAATCCCCAAACTATCCTTAGTCCTCAGGCTCAGGTACATACACTCAATGTGGACTGTGTTCCAGACAGGAATCCTGGTCAAGGTCAGGTTATTCTTATAAACCAAAGCCACACACACACCCCGCCCACGTCCCCTTACCTGCTCACTGACAGAATATCCAGCCGGGAGGGCCTGCGCCCATGTAACAGCGATGTCCTCTCCCAGCCAGATTTCTGTGAAGCAAGCCAGGTCAGCGTCTTCATCTAAAAGAAGATTGTAGATAATATGAGTCTTGTTTTTCACTGATCTGGCATTGCAGAGGAGCAAAGTAAGGTTCTGTGGAATGGTTGGTGCACTCTCCAATCCATTCCGGGCAACAGAGTAAACTGAAGGCGGGATAGCTTTCAGACAGCAATCCCACCTTCTTTTGTAACATTTATTTACTCTGTCCCTCCCATTGCCCTACACAACTTCAATTTTCACCCCCAGATTATTCCCGGCCTCTGTTAATAAAGGAGCCAATAGACCCACATGATTCTCCCAACCATGCTACTGCTGCGGCTGCCACAGCTGATAAATGACAGGGTGGGGTAGATGTAAAGTCCCACCTGGCTTGGCTCTCCGCCTTATCACCACTGCTGCAGCTGGGGGAGGGAGAGTGTCTCAGGTGGTAATGAGGGAGGGCAGGGTGGGCTAGATGTAAAGTTCCGCCCGGCCCAGCTCTCCACCTCTTCGCCGTTACTGCTGTTGCTACCGCACCACCAAGGTGGTGGCCTAAGTCCCCACCCAGGGCCTCTCCCGGCCTTGCCACTGCTGTTGCTGCCGCACCGCCAGAAAGCTTTAGCTCCTACTGCTGCACAATATTCGATAGAGCCTCCACCCCAGTCCTTCTCCTGGCATGCAGCCGGTGAAGGTAGAGATGGGGGGGCGGGCAGAGCGGCTTCCGCCCCAGTCCTTTATTCAGAAGTTATTGATGTTCACCATAGCTGTATATAGTCAGAACTGAAGAGCCAATGTTAACACAGTACAATTAAAGTATATAGTAATTCAAATTTCAAACAGCTTTACACATTATTTGCCCATAAAACAAAATACTCTTGTTTTCCCTCTTTCCCAGAGACAGCCATCCTTCCATTCTGTACCAGCCATGGGTACGGAATGGGACTGACGTTGAAGCTTCCAACTGAGAAAATGTAGACAGCAAATTAGGAATTAACTATGACAACATATTCTATCATCTAGTATACATAAAATGAGAACTGTTGCAAGCAAGCACAGCTGGTGTCTATTAACTAATAAGACAGACAAGCTGAAAACCAAGACAGGCAAGCTGAGGAACTCAGACCTTACACAGGGAGCTCAAGACAACCATAAATGTGGTATATGCAACAGCAGTAAAAAGGAGAAAATCCATGTTAGGAAGTACTAGAAGAGGACCTGAAAATAAAACTGTCAGGTTTATAAGGACTGCACATAAATCTATAATTCAGCTGGATTTGGAAGACTGTCTCAAAAAGATTATCTGTTCTGAAGAAAAACACCCTAAAAGCACCAGGGAGTGCCTTCTCTACATATATTATGTTTATCATTTTATTTTATTTTATTAAGTGAAAGAGAAGAGTTCCAGCATAATGAAGGAGAGGAAAAGCTACCCTTCCCATTCCTAGTCTTCTTATTTCTTGGCTGCAGTCTCCACTCTGATCAATATTTGAACCAAGGTACTGGAGTTCTTTGACTATTTCAATTTTCTCATTGTCTAGGATGAATTATTGTAGATTTTCCATGGTCATTATTTTTGTTTTTGTTTTTTTAATGTTCAGCATTAAGCCTACCCTGGCACTCTCCTCCTATAGAATTTAAATTTTATTTCCTGGACTTTACGACTCTTTGTCTCCCAGAGCCCCAGAGCCCACGTGGCTAAAAGGGAGGAATGGCCTCTGCCTACATGGCCTCTTTACCAACTTAACAGAGAACAAAAACAACATCTTAACAAAATATAGGCTTGTGACTCTAACATTATCATGTATTTTGTGCATCATGTACATTTGCCCCTCCATTTTCGCAGACTTAAAGTCTGTGGTCTTGGATCTTCATGGAGGGACGAGTCTCATTTGCTAAAATGGGGCATGTGCCTATGGTGTGCATGCATGGCTGCGTGCAGAAGTGTGCAGCCATTCAAGTCAATGGGACTTGAATATTGATGAGCTTCCATTTTTTGCAGCAGGGGGCTCTGGAACGGATCCCCGCAAAAATGGAGGGGCAACTGTATTTTGGTTGGTACAAGAAAGGTGTCACTGTTTTGTAAATTTTGGCTGTTATTGTACTTCTAAGCTCTGGTTCTACCCCAACCAATATGAATGTAGGGGTCCGCATTAGTAATAACAGCTTATTGATACCAGGAAAAATATTGTGTTGGCTGAAGCTAAGCCAGCATGGGCTCACTAACCCTTTTTTCTGCTAATCCACAAGACTAAAGGGCAAGAGAAATCTTTGCAAGTTGGAGGCCATCTCCCAAACTACCACTTGAGTTCACTGTCCTCCTGACTCAAAAGACCAAAGATAGTACAGTGTGTCTGCTCCATATGTGGGCACACCGTATGTGGCTTCAAATTTACACATATGGCAAGCACCGGATGTTATAATGGCGTGTGCGGCCATTGAAACAAACAGGACTTGAGTTCCTGTGTTTTTTGCCTTACCGGGGGCAGGGGGGTCCGGAACGGATCCCCTGTGTATACAAAGGGCCCACTGTACCTGTACTATGATAGTGCTGGGGGGGGCAGACATTCATAATTCTCAGCCAGAAATCTCCATTTGTGCCCCACCATACTACAAATCCTCATGGGATATTGCCATAGAGATTAAAATGGAATCACAGTGTAACATTGTATGGTGTGGCTCGATGGAGTATGTGGGGAAGGGCCTCAGATGTGGTTCGGAGTATGTGTGGAAGAGAGGGAATAAAGATTCTTCCTCTTGCCTTTCTCTCTTCTGACTCTCAGGAAGGAGAAACCATGGATCTGTAGTTATATAAGGTCTGAGCCAAAGGGCATGCTGGCATATCCTAGTTCCATATACAAAAGGCAAACAGACTGGAAGTGGACTTCTTGAATGCATTCAACCTACATAGTTATAGCAGTATGATACTATTCTAACTGGCTATGGAATTTTGGGATCTTTTGCATGGTGAGATGCTTAGACCTCTCTGTTCAACAGCTCTGGTATTTTATTTCAAGGTAGTGGACTAGAGCTCTCTAGCAGAGAATTTTAAGTATGACATCAAACTACATATCCTAAGATTCCATACAATGAAGCCACAGCAATTAGAGGTATCAAATGGCTATGTATAGCATAGATACTCTCTTTCGGCCCTGTCACACTATACAATAATAGTGCTATGATTCTACTTTAATTGCTATGGCAATATACTGTGGAATCCAGGAGTTTCTAGTTTAGGGAGGGACTTTTAGAATTCTCAGCCAGAGAGCTCTAGGGTGTTTGACCAAACTACAATCCCAGGATCCCATAGGATGGAGCCATGGCAGTAAAAATGGAATCACAGTATTATGACTGTCTAGTGTGAAAGGGCACTTTCCTTAACATTGGTGTTCAGACAGAATCCCCTAATACAGCTAAAGACAGCAGGCTAGTTTAGAGGTAAAGGCAGGCTGAGTATGACATACATCACCCTGTGTTCCAGCCTGTTCTCATCAGCTCCCATCCCTAGCATCAGCTACCCCATCCTGTCTAATGACAGGATGGACTTATCAATGAGTTCCTAATGGATAAACATGAGATGCCAACATTGCTTTCCTAAATACTGAAAACAAGCTCTGGTGCAGAGTTGGGATTCCATAGCTGCCCACCCCTGTTCTAAAGAAAATGGTAAAATAAAGGCAGTAGTGAAAGGAGAACAAAGTAAGGCCCACTGTGACCTCAATACTGAATTTCTGAACAATTTTGCATCCTGCATCAGAACTGATCACCATTTTGTTCCACTTCTAGCAAAAACAGATATGGATTTCCCGACTGAGGAAATCAGTCTTCATTTGTTTTCATTTCCACCACACAAGGTTGTGTTTTGCCTCCTGCCTCTGCAAAGGGAGTTTATTTAAAGTTAACAGTTAACACAGCTGGGTTCCATTCCAGCTCATTTGTTGGTCCACAGCACAAAGCCAGAAGAGGAAAATATTTAAAGTTTTTCATAAAAGAAATGCTTCAGTGGACTCAGAATAAAAAAAACTGTAACATTTAGGCATGCTACTTTGAGATGGAAAACAGATCACAACAGGCCATTATGAATGAAGCACCATTAATGTTACCTTGGTAAAGCCACAGTACAATGCCCTGAATTCATTCTTATGTCGACTGGATGCCACTTTAATGTTCCCACAGGATATTTTATCCTGGACATAACCTTTCAATGCCCTTTCATCACTTCGCTGTAAGACCATTCTTGCCTACTGTATTTACCATTTGCTAGCTTTGGGAGCCAGTGGTTTGAGTGCTGGACTAGGACTGTGGAGACCAGGGTTTGACTAGGCTATGGAAACCCACTGGGTACCCTGGGCAATTTACAGTCTAAGATTCAGAAACCCCTATGATAGGTTCGCCTTAGGGTTGCTATAGGTCAGAAATGACTTGGAGGCACACAACAATACAGCTTTGGGAAAAGTATGCTTCATTACAGAAAGAAAGGCAATGCTTGTGCTTTGTTTAGGATCTGAAGAGCAGCCTCATATGCTAGTATATCTTTAAAAATTCAAAGTTTTCTCAGTAGTTTAAGTTTTAGCATCCAATTTCATTGTTTTTTCCTCTCTCTCAAGATGAATGCATATGGATGTGAGTACGCATGTGTATGTGTACACATATTGGTTGAGCTCCTACACTGTTAACATAGTGCAAGAGCTCCACATGTGGGACTCAGCTATGGCTCTCTTGCCACTACCTCTAGGACTCACCACTGCACCACAATAGCCCCTCTTGCCATTCTGTTGCTTGTTTGTTTTTGTTTTTTATTTTGTTTGGGGGGGTCAATGTTCCTGTAGTCAGATGCAGATGGAGGACATCATTCATTAAGATCCACGGAGGTCTTCTGGAGGTCTCAGTGGACAGACACACTGATTATGGCAACAGCTGGATGCTTCCTCTGTCTCACACCCTCCACCACCCCCTGGAATGTCTTGGTGAATTGTTTCCCTGCCATGAAACGCTTCATGAGCTGATGCCCAGACAGGTATGTTAGGGCAGATTCTTTCTTTGTATTTATTCCATACCCTCAATATGGCTTTCCTTATAAAGTGGTTCATAAAATCCTTATGGATTTTTTGCTTCTGGTAGAAGAGGTAGGCGTGCAGCCCAAATCTCTGATCTATCCCTTCTAAGACAAGACATTCTTTGTCTTTCAATAAGAGCCAACGAGACAGCCAATTTAAACAATTAGCTTCATAATATAATTGAAGATTAGGTAGACCCATTCCGCCTCTATCTATTTTATCTTGTAAAACTTTAAATTTTACCCTCGGTTTCCTGCCACGCCAGATGAAATTTGAAAGTTCTTTGTTCCAATTCTTAAACGGTTTGGCATTTGTAATAACAGGTAAGTTTTGAAAGAGGAACATGAACTTCGGAAGAATGTTCATTTTAATTGCCGATATTCTGCCTAGCCATGAAAGGTTTAATTTGCTCCAAATATTCAAATCTTGCTTAATTTCATTTGACAATCTATCATAATTATTTTTATATAGATCTACATTTTTATTTGTGATTTCAATTCCCAAATATTTTGCTTTTTTCCCTATTTGATATCCTGTTTGGTCCTGGAGTATATCTTTTTCTTTCTGGGTGATATTTTTCAATAGAATTACCGTTTTATCTTTATTAACTCTTAAACCTGATGTTAGACCAAAGTTCTCTAATTGGTCTAATAGTTTGGGGACAGAATCATCTAGTTCCAATATTGTGACTAACAAATCGTCCGCATAGGACTTAAGTTTAAATTCAAAGCCTTTGTATTTTACCCCCTTAATGTCTTCGTCATTTCTTATATTAGCATTTAACATTTCTATTACAACCAAAAACAATAAAGGAGACAGGGGGCAGCCTTGCCTTGTTCCCTTTTCAATCTGAATTTTTTTGGTTTTCTCCCCGTTAACAAGGATTTGCGCTTCTTGTGTTTTATATAATGCTTTTACCCAATTTATAAAGTTATCTCCCGCCTTTACTTTTTCTAATGATGCAAACAAAAAAGGCCAACCAACTTTATCAAAAGCCTTTTCAAAATCAAAGAAAAACATTGTTAATTTCTTATCAATTTTCCTTTCGTGGAACTCAATCAGGTTAAGAACAACTCTTATATTGTCACTGAGTTTCCTTAATGGCAAGAATCCATTCTGATCTGCGTGAATCCATTTACCAAGGATGTTTTTTAGTCTTCCAGCAAGTACAGTGGCGAAGATTTTATAATCACAATTCAGGAGGGAAATAGGTCTGTAGTTTTTTATGTCCTCCTTATTTTTCCCTTCTTTTAATAAAATAGTGATATCTGCCTGTGCCCATGTCTCTGGTACGCCGTTTCTACCATATGTAATCCCATTGAATAAATCACTCAAAAAGGTACAAATCTGGTCTGCGAATTTCTTATAAAATTCGGACGGAAATCCATCAGGCCCAGGAGATTTATTTGGTTTCATATGCTTCCTTGACTTCTTGAGGTGTTATTTCCCGGTTTAAATTTATTAT
>JAIPUX010001880.1:1716420-1733869 GCA_020142125.1 Phrynosoma platyrhinos | reverse complement strand
GAAGTTGTTAAATGCGTCACAGCAGGCCGTCGTCGGGTTAAGTAAGAGGTTTGGCGCAGGGGGCACCAGCGTCATCTCCCTCACCACCCTAAACAGCTCTGCTGGACGAGACTCTGCAGATGCAATATGTGCAGAGGAGAAAGCTTTCTTCACTGCACGTATTGCCTCCCGATAGGAATGAAGAAAAAAAGGTAATGTAACACTCCATAGTACCAGCTGCTGCTTATATTTTCAAGAATCTTAGAACCAGCACCTGTGGCAAAAAGATCATCATCAGATTTTCTACAGGATTTGCACTTTTTTCTTCATTTGAGGCTGTAACTCTTTCTCTGAAATACAGTAGCCCCTCCCAATTCATGAGGGATCCATTCCGGCAAATATTCAAGTCCCATTGAAAATAATGGCCCCCATGCACTTGGACACACACTGCCATTTTGCCCCTCCCCATTCATCCTTCCTGTGAAGAGCAAGACCGCAGACTTCAAGGCCACGAATGGGGAGGGACAACTGTAATGCCTAATCAGTATTTGTTATTACTGTTTTTTCCCACTTTTACTATCTAACTCACTCCTCCCTCAATGATTACCAAATATTCTGGATTTATTGAGCAAGTAGCATACCTAGAATAGCAACAACACTTTACATTTCTATACCACCTCATAGTGAACTCAGCATTCTCTAAGTGGTTTACAAGCTGTAAGCCAATTGTCCCCAACAAGCTGGGTATTCATTTTACCAACTATGAAAGGATGGAAGGCTGAGTCAACCCGGAGCCTTGAAGGATTGACTCACAATGTTGTGGCTGCAGGACCGGCATTTAACCACTGCACCACCAGGGCTCTCTAATACACATTCTGTTTAGACCAGAGGCTCATTCACACTACAGAATTATAGCAATATTACTTCAACAACATAATTTAAAAGGTATAAACAATTTTCAGACTTTTGCTGACTTGCCATTAAAAAAAAAAAAGACCCCAGGGGAGAAGAGAACGAGGCAGTGGCAAGGATGGATGGGGGCAGGAGGGCCAACTTGGTGTCACCCCCCTCTGGGATGTCACTCAGTGCAGTCCACACACCCCGCACCCCTTCAATGACACTAGTGCCCTTCAATACTACTTAGGGATGGATTGTGCTGTATTTTCAAGTATTCATAGCTTATATCCTCCAAGACTAATAATAATAATAATAATAATTTTTTATTTATAACCCACCCCTCTGCTCAGCAGTCGGGGCAGCTTACAGCAAGTTAAAAAATACAACAATTAAAACATTCCAACTCCCCACGCCCTCCACCCCCACCCCAACCCTCCCACCCCTTAAAACTAAATTAAACTATTATAGAATTAAAATCAAATTAATCATAAAATACAATACAAACCAATTAGCAAACATGTCATGGCAGCCAGAAAAGTGAGAGCAGCAGATTACCTCCATATGGCCGGGCAGTTATTCCGGGAAGGCCTGCCGGAAGAGATCCGTCTTTACTGCCTTTTTAAAGGCAGCAAGAGTAGTAATAAGACAGACTACCTCTAAAGTTTTCTGCCACCAAGCCTTATTAATAAAATATGTCCAAAGAAGATTTGGCTTTGCATAGGACTTGCATGGGCTCATCTGGCACATCTCTTCACTGAGGCAGCCTAAATGCCTAGATCAGGGGTAGGCAACCTTTTCCCTTTAAGAGCCGAGGGACTTCAGCTCCCAGAAGCCTCAGCCATGTTGGCCAATAGTCCCATGTTGGCCAATAGCTCTTGGGATTCTGGGAGCTGAAGTCCCTCGGCCCTTAAAGGGGAAAGGTTGCCTACCCCTGGCCTAGATAATCACTACCTTACTTTCAAACTGAACTAGTCTGATAAAACAGAGGCTGTTTCTGCACTACAGGAATAATCCAATTTGACATTGCTTTAACTGCCATGGCTCAATACTATGGAATTCTGGGAACTGTAGTTTTGTGAGACATTTAGCCTTCTCTGTCAGAGAGCTCTGGTGCTACAACAAACTACAATTCCCAGGATCCCACAGCATTGAATTATGGCAGTTAAAGCAGTGTAAAATTGGAATATTTCTGAAGTGTGGATGCAGCCAGAAAGACATTTCAGAGAAACTTCAAACAGGTTACACAGTACAGAGCACCAACCAGATATGCATCAGCATATCAGTGCCAGGCGCTTGAAATGAGAGGCCACTCATCAGAACATCGAGATACAGACACACAAAGAAAGTAACCAGATGGCATATTCTTAACCCCTACAAAGAACTAACACAAATTTTCCCAGGAAACCTCCCAGATATGGACTTTACTCAATTGTCACCATGAATGGAGAAAGAGGAACCTGAGCTGTCTTTTACTGTTTCTCATTGAATTATTTAGGAAAAGCCTTCTATACCCCTAACATGCCCACTCAATTGGGATGTGTTATGAAAAAAAAGTTAGACTCCCAAAAAAGCTTCCCACCTCCAAAAAAACTAAAAATAAAAATTAAGAGATAACCAAAACCATCACTATTGTGCTTGAAGTAGACTTTGGCTCAATCAGATAATGTCATACAAATGAATACAGCTGTGAGAGATGTGCAAGGGAAAAACATTTGTTTTAGATGAGCTGAGAGCTCTAGACACTTTGTAACTCTGCAAAATGCATACAGTGGATCCTTGCTGTCTGCTAGAGTTTGGGCCTTTGCAGACTGCCAGAAATAGTGCACATTAAATTGAGGCACTGCCCTGGCTCAGTGCTAGGGAATCATGGGAACTGTAATTTATTGTGGCACCAGAGCTCTCTGACAGAGAAAGCTCAATGTCTCAGAAAAAAATACAATTCCCATGATTCCCTAGCACTGAGCCAGGGCAGTGCCTCAATTTAATGTGCACTATTTCTGGCAGTCTGCAAAGGGTTCCAGAAACCCTCCCCAACACCATGGATGCTAAAATCCATGGATGCTCAAGTACCATTAAATACATCGTAAAATGTTGTATACCCTTATACAGAATGGCAAAATCAAGGCTTGCTTTCTTGAATATATACATTTAAATTTAAAAAGTGCATTAGGAGCTTCTAGGAGAGGCAATTCACCCCAATTGTGGATGGAGAGGTCAAAGAAATAGCAGGCTAAGAAATGTGGTCTCAAGGGCCCCACTCTGCCTATCTGTGCTCCATAGCAACCTGTATAAGATGGAAGTCATCAGTCTTCCTTCCACTTGCAAGTCTTCTCACTTTGCCATCCCATTTCACATTTGGTTCAGCTTCCTGTTGCCCTCCTTCTTTCACTGCTATTGCTGCAGCGGCTGCTGAGCTGACTCCACCAGCTACTTGGTAAGATAAACTTAATGCAGTCCTTTTTACATAGTTCCTAATATGTCAGTGGCACTAAACAACATAAATGAATCTTCCTCCTTGTGTATGAGAGCAAGAAAGGAAGCCAGATAACATGCCTCACTGCTCTTCCATTTTCAGTAGCCACAGAGCATGCATGGTTGTCGCACACTTCCTCCAAATGCCCTGAAAGGAGAGGAGACAAGTGACAATTTCCCATCATATCCTCCATTTCAAAATGACAAGTCGATGAGGTAAGAAACCACAGAGCAGTTGGTACACTGTGACAGCAGTGAGTGAGTTGTCTTTTCTTCCTTTCCCCTCAGCATACTTGGGGAGGAAATCCACCACCTCTGATAGGTGACTCCAGTTTCCTGCCAGACCCAATCATACGCTTATTGCACTAGTACCTGTAACATTCCCATCGAGTCCTTGGAACATGATATGGAAACGGGTGTTACCGCATTATACATTGATAACACAATAGTAACTTTATGAGAACACATATTATCACACAGCATTTACTGTTGTAACAGTACCAGCACTAAAGCAGTTCCTACAGTAATTAAACAAAACACACAACCACAACAACTATTATCAACAGCTATTGTCATCATCTTTACTTATACCTTGCCTTTGCCCTAAAATCGCAGTTTCTCTGAAGTATCATCCCTTTATTCTTCACACAACATACTTCCCTGAAGTATCCATCAGTTCTGCACTCTACCCTTCCTCCACAGAAGTCAAGGGTTGCTCTACTTTATTCTTTTTATTCTTACAAGTATCCTATGAGGTAGATTAGAATGAACAATAGTGTCCTGCCCAAGCCTCTCTCATTCCCAAATGTCTCTTCAAGGTTGCAGGGGGGGGGGGTTGGTTGATGTTTTCTTTTTTAAGTCAAGTCTTTCTTGTCCAAGTTTCACACTCTCATCCATCCTACCACGTTGCTCCTTCTATCACCAACAACAGCCATTTTCAGTTGGCGTAGCTGGGAAACTTTCTCCCACTGTCCATTTTGCAGCGATGCTTTGCATTCATTTGGGACTTTGCCGTGACCTGTCTTAACCCTTTTATTATACAGAGTAGAATGGTCAAAGACTGCAAAGAGTTACACAGAGGAGCATCTACTGTGGTAGGACAATGTCACTGGCGTTACCAAGGAGAAGGCAACAGTTCAGGGTCTCCTCAGTTCACACACATAAACCAACACCTTTGTGTGTGTGTGTGTGTGTGTGTGTGTGTGTGTGTGTGTGTGTATGCATGTGTGTGTGTGTCCTTTTTAGAAAGGGAGAGGGAAGTCAGGGCCAGCTCCCCCACTAAGCAACCTCAGGCAGCTGTACAGGACATAACATTGTGAAACATGTTGCTGCAGTGAGCAAAAGCTGCAACAGACTTTCTCATTGCAGTTCCATCTCAATAGGTATGATCAAGACCATGAGGAGGAAAAGGAAGATTGCAGAGCTAGTTCAATGGGGAAGCAAAAAAAAAAGTGAGGGGAAGCCAGGTAAAAGAAAGGTAAAGGGAAATAAGAGAAGAGTCCAGTACCTGTATACATGGCTGCATGAATAGCTGCCATTCAGGATCACTTCACCCATATTTTCCACCTCTAAAATATTTTCAGTTTATTTCCTCTGCCACAATTTGGTACAAAATAAGCATATAATGCATTCCTGGGAGCCAGAGTGGGTGGGTAACAGACACAAAACAAGGGAGTTTAAAGACACAACAATCATAGAAATCAGTAAAAAGTGCCAGGCATTTGGGAGCTGGAGCTTGAAAAAAAAGGTGATTCAGATAGGGGAGGTTTCCACACCTATGTGTTTTTAGACCGGGTTGCTTCAGAAAGATTAATCATCCTAATCAAGGCACATAGTACAACTGAAACCAGGCAATTGAAAAGATTAGTAATAAAATCTGAAAGCAACATTGTCATTCACTATGTCACAGATGTGCATTTCAGGTATACAAAAATGAGAAATTTTCAGGGCCGTCTGGACTGTTTTCCTTGAAACCGAAAACAACATTGAGAAAGTATGTGAAATTTAGTGTTTATTTAATATATTCACAACACACATAAAGAACCACTCATTCAAGGAACTTTATGAATTTGAATTTGTCTGAGCATTTCAGCCATATTAAATAACCTTTTGTTATTCCTCCCCCATGCCCCCTTCTTTCAATTAAAGTCTTTATTTCAACTATTTTGAACTAGTGGACCATTTTTTAGATAATATACAGCAGGCAAAATTAGCCTGGCTTCTTGCAATATGCAGCACATGTATGAGAACTATCTGGGAAAAAAAGACCTGCTTGTTAAGAACTGGGTATCAAATGCTCACTTTGTCTTGTTTCTGAATGGCCCACATATTTTGATCCCACGTCATCAGGAAACAGGCTGGGGATGAGGAAAGCCAGTACTGTACTCATTGGCCTTGTTCAAACAAACCTCTAACTCAGGGATGGGAGATGCATAGCCTTTGAGGAGCTATTTCACACTATGCAATTATAAGGCTATGATTCCACTTGGTTTGGTGAGGTTCTAGAGCAGTCTGGTAGAGCATTTTAAGTACTCTTCCCTAGATTCCCAGTCCTAGGAATCCATAGGATCTTGCCATGGCAGCGAAAGTCAAATGATAGCACTATAATTGTGTAGTGTGAAAGGGCCCCAGATGTGGCTGAACTGCAATCCCAATCCCTCTCCTGTAGATCAGAAATACAATCCTGCTACCCTAATTTCTCTGTCCACAAATAGAGCTGTAGCCCAAACCACAGAGACCACTCTGGTAATAATTGGTACCTTGAACTCCATATGAAAGCAAATTTTACGTGATATTTTCTATATGATTCAAGAGAAGCAGTGAGGCAGTCAGACAAAAACAACCACAAAGCAGTCACCATCAGAACTATTCCCTCCCTACCACAGGGACATCAGTCATCAGCTGCCTGACAATCCAGTGACTCATTATATTTTGCCATTGTCGTGTGTGGTTGTCTATGTTTTTTAATGTATTTGATGTTACTTGTAAGCCATCTTGGAAGAATCTGTAACGTGAAAGGAAGAATATAGATAGCAGTTGTTGATATGTGCCTTCAAGTCATTTCTGACTTATGGCAATCCTAAGGCAAACCTATCATAGGGTTTTCTTGGCAAGATTTGTTCAGAGAGAGACTGAGAGAGTGTGACTTGCTCAAGGTCACCCAATACTGACCAAGTAATGAACAAGAACACAAAGCTAAGAAAACATCTGAAGTGATACACTGATATCCAGGCAAAAGTTGACATTTGTATTACAGTACTGTATTGGATTACAATATAGATAGCAGGGCTACTGTCCACAACTTGTTTTGGTGGTGCAGTCAGCCCTCTATATCCATGGATTTTTTTAGCCACAGATTTAAGTATCCATGGTTTGAAAATATTTAAAATATACATAGGTCCCAAAAAGCAAATTTTGATTTTGCCATTTTATATAAGGGACACCTTTTTACTATAAAGGTAAAACAGTAAAAAAGGTAGCCCCTTGACATGAATGTCTAGTTGTAACTTGACTGTAGGGAGTAGTGCTCATCTCTGTTACTAAGCTGAAGAGCCAGCTTTGTCCGAGAACTGCTCTGGTGGTTATGTGGCCAGCATGACTGCACCAAACACTGTTACCTTCCCATTGAAGTGGTACCTATCTATCTACTTGCATTTGAATGCTTTTGAACTGCTAGGTTGGCAGAACCTGGGACTAGTGACAGGAGGTCATCCCATCATGCAGCACTTGGGCCTCGAACTGCCAAACTTCCAATCCTCCAATCATCAGAATTGGCGTCTTAATCACTAAGCCACCACATCCCACTTTTACACATCACATTTTTACTATGTCATTATATTTAATAGGACTTGAGCATCAATGGATTTCAGTATCCATGGGGGATCCTGGATCCAGTAACATTCCCACACCAGATGACACCGGTACAGGGAGTGGGGCTTCCAAGGGGGTGAGGCATCCAGCCCTGGACATCAGCGACATTTCTGGGGCCGGAGCAGGCCAAAAAGCCTCTGCGTGGGACCTAGATGGCCTGAAAAGGCCCTGCACGGGGCATACACTCCCTAAAAAGGCCCTGCACAGAGCATAGGCAGCCCAAAAAGGCCCCATGGGGGACCTAAGCCACCCGAAAAGCCCTGCACAGGGCCTAGGCAGCCCGAAAAGCCTCTGTGTGTGACCTAGGCTACTCAAAAAGGCCCTTAAACAGCACCCACAGGGACAGGGACCTGACCTGGTGTCACTCCTTCTCGGGTGTCACCCGGCACAGCCTGCACCGTACACACACACCCATGACACTATTGCCTAGAACCAAATTCCAGCAGATACCAAGGGCCCAAAGTGTTCGTCTGGCACTAGTCACCCAATAGAAAAGCAGCACTTGACATGGGATCAGTTTACAGCTTTGGGCCTCTGTTGGTATGCAATTGCTAGATGGTCATTCTGGCTTTCCTCACCAGCTGCTGGAAAGCTGGAGCAAGAACTCAAAAGACTTACAATAACAGAAGGAAGATTCATACATGGATAGGCTCAGGCCTTATGGGCAAGATGGAGACAGTTTGCCAGTGTAATTCTATTTTCAGTAGCAGCCCTTTCATTACTGCCACACTGACCCTTGCTAAATGCCAAATATAAAATTGTGGCAGGCACCTTCAAAGGTGCTACATAATATCTAACATGCTTTTAATGCTGCCTTATACATGAGACCATATAGGTTAGTAGCCTACAAATGTTTTTACTAGTCTATCTCCATCTCTTGTGTTGGCCATGGGGAAGAAAGTTACCGGCTGTTAAGCCTCACATCAAGTTAGTTTTAAAAAACAAAAAACACTCTGCCTTATTATTTGCATTCATATCTCACCTTTCATTCATTATCCTCAAGGCGACATAGGGCCTTTACAGACTGCCAGAAATAGTGCAGCTTGAGGCCACTGTAACTGTCCTGTCTCAGTGCTAAGGAATCATAGGAACTGTAGTTTATTGTGGCACCAGAGCTCTCTGACAGAGAAGGTTCAATGTCCCAGAAAAAAATACAATTCCCATGATTCCCTAGCACTGAGCCAGGACAGTTAAAGTGGCCTCAAGCTGCACTATTTCTGGCAGTCTGTTAAGGCCCATAGACAGTTCTCCTCCTCCCTTCATCCTCACAACAACTCTGCATGGTAGGTTTGGATGAAAGAGAGTGACTGGCCCAGTCCAGGGTTACTAACAGATTTTCATGGCTCAGTGGGGACTAGAGCCTGGAATCCAAAACACACTTTAGAAATAATCCAGCTTGAGACTGCTTTAACTGCCCTGGCTCAATGCTAGGAAATTCTGGGAACTGTAGTTTTGTGAGACATTTAGCCTTCTCTGTCAAAGAGCTCTGGCTCCACAATTAACTACTGTTCCCAGGATCCCCTAGCACTGAGCCAGAGCAGTCAAAGCAGTCTCGAACTGGATTATTTCTAAAGTGTGTTTTGGACCTGAGTCTCCCAATTCTCTGTCCCAACACTCTAACCACTATGCCCAATTGCCTGTCATCTGGTATGATGAAGGAAGGTCAGAACAATTTCTTCCTTCTCTGCCAATCTGTTACAGTTTCGTGAAAGGTCTTCTCTTCAACTGTGGACATCACATAAGCAAGTACAGTGGGCCCTCCACATTCACTGGGGGTAGGGGCTTAGGACCTAGATGAAAGTGGAAAAATGCAAATTAAAAAAACTATTTGTTTTACCTGAGAGAAAACCTATCTAGGAATCTCTAGGTCTTCCAATGCAACTCTGTGGTCAACATCCACCAGAGGTTGACATAGAATCACATTGGAGGACCTACAAATGCCTAGATCAGGGGTAGGCAACCTTTCCCCTTTAAGGGCCGAGGGACTTCAGCTCCCAGAATCCCAGGAGCTATTGGCCAGCATGGGGCTATTGGCCAACATGGCTGAGGCTTCTGGGAGCTGAAGTCCCTCGGCCCTTAAAGGAGAAAGATTGCCTACCCCTGGACTAGAGAAATGTTTTTTCTAGGACTCTCTAGGTCTTACATTCGAATTCTATGGTCAGCTTCTAGTGGAGTTGTGCTGGAGGATCTAGAGATTCCTAGAGAGAATATATTACTCAAATTCATGGATAAGCAAATCCACAAAATCCAAAGCCACAAATGTGGAGGGCTGGCTGTAAGCTGGAGTACAAAGCATGGAGAGTTCTTTCTAACCTCTACCAACACATAGGAGATTATTAGACAGAGGAAAATTGGGGAAGAAAAAGGCATTCTCATTGCAAAGTCACGCAATCGCGTTGAAGATTTTCTGATACATCATGCTTATCCAGGATTTAACCCATGAAGATCCAGGAATACACCAGCAGCAGGCCATTCCCAGGACTTCCTTGTGAATGGTTTGTTGCTGGACCATTCCTGGATCTTCATGGGTTAAGTCCTGAATAAGCGCAATGTATCTGAAAATCTTCAGCACAATTGCGCGACTTTGCTGGGAGTATGCCTTTTACTCCTGGCTTTTTCCTTCCATCTGATAATCTCCTTACTTGCACAACGCTACTAGGAAAGCTATTAAATAAACAGCTGCTTTGACATAAAACAATGATGCACACTGATAGGGCCAAAACTGAACATGGAATAGTTTGTAGAGTAGCAAGCTTCGCTGCCATATTTAAACCGATTAATATACTACTGTTACATTCTGCAAAGATAGAGAGGACAAAAATGTCATTTAAGCCAGATGTGGGCATGCAACCTCTCCAAACCCAGATCCACTGAATCCACAAGGTCTCCTTCATACACAGACATGTCATCCCCCAGCTAAATAAATTGGCTCTAATTCAGAAATAAACAATCATTCAAGAAGCAGAATACAGAACAGAACAGTTTCTTCTAATGAACTGTGGAGAAACCAGTACTTGGGGACTTGGAAAGCAAGAGGCAAGAGTGGCTGAATTTAACACATCAGCATATCAGTAGCAGAAAGTTGGAGGGGGCACTGGTTTTTGTTTGTTTTGTGCTAGCAAGGCTATAAGCAGTGCCACTCTTTGGGGTTGATGAGATTTTCTTTTTGTGCAAGTCAGTATCCTGCCCCCCAAGAGTACTGCCATTCCCACTGGCAGCGTTTTAAGTAAACGTAGCTTGGAAACTTATTTGTTATCTTGTAATTCTTCCATGGAAGGACAGCCTGCTGAAGGTGCATAAGGCCTCTCAAACTCCTAAAGCAGGGGTAGGCAACCTTTCCCCTTTAAAGGCCGAGGGACTTCAGCTCCCAGAAGCCTCAGCCATGTTGGCCAATAGCTCCTGGGATTCTGGGAGCTGAAGTCCCTTGGCCCTTAAAGGGGAAAGGTTGCCTACCCCTGTCCTAAAGAGTGGCCACTTTCCACAGGAACACAGAGGCCGGAGTGACAAAAACATGGGGAAGAAGCATGTGCACATTGAGGAGAAGCTAGCTTTCTAGATGCAAGGCATTATTTATAAACAGAGAGGAGAATGCCCTCACCTGCAATCTGAGGAGGTAAAATCTAGGAAAGGTTGTGCCACATCTTCTCTCTGCATTTTCAGTTTAGGTTGAAAAGCAGTGTAGTCCAAAACACACTGCAGAAATAATCCAGTTTGAGACTGTTTTAACTGCCCTGGCTCAATGCTAGGGAGCTTTGGGAACTGTAGTTTTGTGGGATTTAGGGCCTTTGCAGACTGCTAGAAATAGTGCAAATTGAGTCCACTTTAACTGGCTCAGTGCTAGGGAATCATGGGAATTGTATATCCATGTTTTTGTCACTCCGTCCTCTGTGTTCCTGTGGAAAGTGGCCATTCTTTAGGAGTTTGAGAGGCCTTATGCATCTTCAGCAGGCTGTCCTTCCATGGAAGAATTACTAGATAACAACTTAAGAAAGTTTCCAAGCTACGTTTTCTTAAAACGCCACTAGTGGGAATGGCAAAAGTCAGGTGGACTTTTGAGTCAGGGCAGTTAAAGTGGACTCAATTTGCACTGTTTATGGTAGTCTGCAAAGGCCCTTAGCTTTCTCTGTCAGAAAACTCTGGTGCCACAATAAACTACAATTCCCAGTATTCCCTAGCAGTGAGCCAGGGCAGTTAAAGCGGTCACAACTGGATTATTTCTGCAGTGTGTTTTAGACCCTTTTTATTAGTAGTATTATTCAGGTGGGCTTTTGGTTATTGATCTTACTCAATGTGGAAAAAGCTTTCAAATGGGCAGGTACTGTGTTTTCTTATATTTTTGTGTTATTATTCATGTTGTGCTTTAACTGTTTTTACAATCTGACCTCCATATCCATTGATTTTTTATATATCATGGATTCAAGCTTCCAGAGTTTGAAAATATTTTAAAAATAAATCAGTTCCAAAATGCAAACCTTGATTTTGCCATCTCATACAAGGAACTCATTGTATTTAATGAGACTTGAGTATCCACGGATTTTGGGATCCATGGAGGGTTCTGGAACCAAACGGCAGCGGATATCAAGGGCCCACTTTATACTGGTTAATTGTAAGCGACCTTGAATCCAACTGGTGGCATAGAAAACACACATATCAGCAAATAAGCTTAAAACTCACAATGTTTTTTGACTCAAATAAATTAGCACTTGGAGGCTCAAACTCATGTTCAGGCAGAAATCCTCATCTGGATATAAATCCCACTAACTTCAATGGGACTTCCTTTTAAGTAGATACAGAGCATTGCCCTGTTAGTTCTGAAACAACTTTTGCAAACCCTTCATCTTTCTTACTGTGTTATTAGATGCAGAGAGTATCACACTGGTATACTTCACTCTATGATCAGGCTGGATCTGCACTGCAGAAATAATCCAGTTTGGCGCCTCTTTAACTGTCTCCATATCTGTCTCCTGGCTCCATATCTGTGATTTGTAGTTTGTTGTGGCCCCAGTGCTCTCTGACAGAGAAGGCAAAGCATCTCACAAAACTGCAAATCCAAGGATTCCATAGCATTGAGCCATGGCAGTTAAAGCAATGTCCCAACTGCATGATCTCTGCAGTGTAGATCCAGCCTCAGAAACTAGATTTAGGATCTTATCCAAAGCTTTCACCTGAAACCAAAGATATGACTAAGCAATTCAAAAAGCCAAAGGAATGAGCCATGGGCGGGACAGATAATAACTTTCCATTGAAAAGAGCAACAGGAACACCATTGTAGGAAGACAGGAAGCTAACTCTGAAAAAGTAGTGGAAGAACAGGATACTGTTTTCATGGAAGGGTCAGTGGGTGGAAATAAAATAAAAAGAACTTCTCCACAAGGCTTTCAGTTAACCTGGGCCCTTTAAGCTGCCATCTATGGAGAAACTGAAATAAAGTTTCTTTTTTTTTTACATCAAAATTGTATCCAAAGCAATAAACATCTGCTAAGTGTAAAAGCTTCTAAATATATATGTATACTTCCCAGGAAAAAAAATACAAAGTGGCAACTTTCTTCTCCATAATAATAATAATAATAATAATAAAGAGCTAAGTGCAACTAAAAGCAATTAGAAGGGAGTTTATTTTATTTTTTTAGTCTGCATTTGAGAAAAAAGTGAGGAAATTTGTCACCCTTTTAGAAGCATCACCAATACACGCAGAATACGAAATATGAAAATACAAAAATAAAACACGAAAGTCTATGTGCTTGAAAATAAAAAGGAGCATAACTTTTTGCAAAAGTCAGCTTCTTTACCAGCAACCCACTGAATGTCTCCATGTTTTCTGAAAGGCCCAACAAACTGCCCAGATGGATTTATCTGCTTTCAGATTTCAAAGAATTAAATCCCAGTAGACAAAAAAAAAAAAAAAAAACACACAAACACACAATAGAAAGCTGGGACTGGCCACGAGTGCAAAACAAAGCAGAGAAAGAAAGAAAGAAAGAAAGAAAGAAAGAAAGAAAGAAAGAAAGAAAGAAAGAAAGAGAAAGAAAGAAAGAAAGAAAGAGGGAAGTGGCCTTGTGGGGAGGGATCAACAGGGACCAAACTCCACTACAGCCCCAAAACAAGGAAAGGAAATATATATATAGAAATCAAGATTGGAAACTGGAGGAAGGGGAGATTGAGGCTAGAACTCCCAGCAGATCTGTTTACAGAGAGGTCAGGGAAGCAGACTCACCCAGTAGCAACCTCCTGCTAAGTTTCACCAAGTTGGGGGCAAAGAACCCAGAAGTTGCTTTTTTAAAAATAAAAATAGATAGTATTTTATTTTATTTTTCTCAGCTGCTCTCTTGCTTGGAGAATTCCATGAGATCCGGCTGTTGCAGTACTGTATGTAGCAGAGAAAGAGATACAAGATCCTAGGCTTGGAAAATAAAATTAAATAAAAGAGGAGGTAAAGGAGAAGCTGTTGGGGATCCTGGGTGGTGGTGCTGGTGGTTTCTCCGTACTCTTGTTCTCGCCCAGAACAGGAAATCTCATGTGCAAAACTGGCCACGCCTGTCTCACAACCCTCCCCCAGAGGCGTCTTGTTGGAGAGAGAAGCGAATTGGTAGACTGGAGACCCTGAAATGCCTGCCTCTTCCTCCTCCTCCTCTTCTTTCTTCTCTTCCTTTCCCTTCCTCTTCTCTGGGCACAAGATCCGTGACTTGCTAACAAGGCTGCTAGATCCCTGGGAATCTACTGACTCTGTGTGTAAATGATCCACTGTTGTGACAGTTCTGCTCATGGGCTTTGTTGCCTCTGAGCATGCACAAAAAACAGCCACACAAACTTGCAGGAGACCCTTGGAGCCTGGTTGGGAGGTTCAGAGTCCTCTGACTTCAACACAATGGTCTGCTGGGCTCATGCCAGCTGCCACACTGGAGAAATAAAGCAGTTTGACAGCCCTTGAACTGCCCTGGCTCAATGCTATGGATTTCTGGGATCTGTAGTTTGGTGGGATATTTAGTTTTCTCTGTCAGAGAGCTCTGGTGCCACAACCAACTTGTGGCTTGTTTGTTGTTGTGTGCCTTTGTGTCATTTCTGATGTATGGTGAGCCTATTGTGGTTTTTCTTGGCAAGATTGTTCAGAGGTTTGCCATTGCCTTCCCCTGAGACTGAGAGAGTGTGACTTGCCCCAGTGGGTTTCATGGACAGGCAACCAAACTACAAATTGCAGACTCTCTAAATTAAAGCTGTTGTCCAACCAACCTGACAACATGGATGTATGATGGTAAATGTAACTATTTTAACAACAATTAAAAATAAATAAATAATAAAGGTAAAGCTATTGTCAGTACAACAAATTTGTTGTTGTTGTTAGCCTTCAAGTTGTTTCCGACTTATGGAGACCGTAAGACGAAGCTACCATGGGTTTTTCTTGGCAAGTTTCTTCAGAGGGGGTTTGCCTTTGCCATCCTCTGAGGCTGAGAGAGTGTGACTTGGCCATGGTCATCCAGTGGGTTTACATAGCTGAGCCAGGCTTTGAACCCTGATCTCTAATGCTCAAACCACTATGCCACTCTGGCTCTCTCAGCACAATGAATACTGAACCACAATTTCTGGAGAAACACATTAGAATGAGGAAACCATTCAATGATGAAACCCAGATGATGAGAGAGAGAGAGCAATTCAGAAGATTCATTCAACACGTTTTTTAAAAAAATAAAGTTTTCAGAAATTTCCAGCCTTAAAAACTGTTATGAAGCTATGAAGCTTTTAGGTGAGAAATTTGGTTTCTGTGAAAATACAGCAAAATGACTGAAAATCAGATTAAAGACACATGAAAGTCATTCACTGGAGCATCACCATGCTGATGTCACAATAGACTTTATGAAGAAGTGAAATATTTGACAGGAATTCAGTTGGTTAACTGTGAAGTTGCTACTTCAGAATTATTGTATCTCTTTAAAAATATCCATAATGTAACATTTCAACTTTATTTTCACATGTTTGTGTAACTCTGCCTGTCTTCTCACTTTTCCAGGGACTGGGTAGCTGATGCAGAGGGATTTCTGGCTCATACTAAAAATTGTCTCAGATCAAGATCATCTCAGAGATTTGGGAACCTTCACTCACTATACCAAAACTTGCAAGAAACTCCAACTTTCATTATACAGTTTATACATTATACAGTTTATACTTTCACTATAAAGTGTATACATAATAGGAAAACCCACAAAGCACTATTAAATTTGTTGTAGACACATAAACCGATGATCAACAACAAAAAGTGTGTTTTCTTTCAGATGTATTCCTATTCCTATTCTTACTAATTAAGTTCTTTGGTAATGTAGAAGTATTTAAAATGCTAAATTCATTTTATTTTCTTCTAGTATATTTATTAAACTATTTCAAAATCCATAAACATTCAGTTCATTTTCATTTGGGTTTGTGAATAGTGTTTTCGTGACTACTGTATTCTGATAAATATTTTCCATTTATTTTCAATCATTTGTTGTTAACTACCCTCTGGTTGACCTCGACTCATGGTGACCCTGTGGATGAGACATCTCCAAGACCCACTGCTTTCCTTAGGTCCTACAGGCCCAGACCCATAGCCTTGCTGATTGAGTCCAACCATCTGGCTTGTGGTCTCCGTCTCTTTCTACTGCCCTTTACCTTTCCTATCATTATTGTCTTTTCCAGTGATTCATACCTTCTCATGATGTGGCCAAAGTACAACGGCCTCAGTTTAGTCATCCTGGCTTCCAGGAAGAATTTGGACTTAGTCTGTTTAGAACCCATTTGTTTGTCTTCTTGGCTGTCCACAGTATCCTCAGCACTCTTCTCCAGCACCACATCACAAATGAGTTGATTTTGTCTTCATCGGCTTTGTTGTAAGCTGCTCCTGACTCATGTTGACCCTTTGTTTAAGACCTCTCTAAGACTCCCTATCTTCCATTGCTCTGCTCAGGTACTGCAAACTCATGTCCATGACCTCTCTGAGTCCATCCATCTAGTGTGCAGCATTCCTCTGTTTCTACTGCCCTCTACTTTTCCTAGCATTGTCTTTTCTAGTGAGTCATACTCTCTTATGATGTGTCAGAAATATGACAGCCTCAATTTGGTCATCATGGTTTCCAAGAAGATTTCAGGCTTGGTTTGTTCGAGGACCCATTTGTTTGTCTTTTTAGTTGTCCATGGAATCCTCAGCACTCTTCTCCAGCACCACATCTGAAATGAGTTGATTTTCTTTTTACCCACTTTCCTCACTGTCTGGCTCTCACACCGGTAAATGGTGATGGGGATACAATGAATTGGATGATTCTAACTTTAGTGTTCTATTGTCTAACTTTACTCTTTAGGACCCTGTCTAGTCTTTCATAGCTGCCCTTCCCATTCCTAGTCGTCTTCATTCCATGACTGCAGTCTTTGTTCCTATTAATGTTTGATCCAAGATATAGAAAATCTTTAACTATTTCAATTTCCTCATTGTCTAGGTTGAATTCATATAAATCCTCCATGGTCATTATTTTTATTTTCTTTAAGTTCAGCAGCAAACCTTTGTTTTTTCTTCTTTGAACATCCTTACCAATTGTTCCAGGTTCATGATGTTTTCCACTAGTAGTATGCTGTCATACACATACCTTAGATAGTTGATGTTGCTTCCTCCTATCTTCACGCCTCCTTCTAAATCTAAACCTGCTCTTCATATGATATTTTCTGCATACAGTTTAAACAAATAGGGTGATAAAATGCAGCCTCGCCAATTGGGAACCATTCTGTTTCTCCATATTCTGTTCTAAAAGTAGCCTCCCATCCTATGTGCAGATTACTCATCAGAATTATCAAATATAGTTGTAGTCTCATGTCTTTAAGAGTGTGCCATAGCTTTTCGTGATCTATGGTGCCATGAAGGCTTTGCTATAATCTATAAAGCACATGCTGATTTTCTTCTGGAATTTGTTGGTGTGAACCATTAACCATTGTATGTTTGCAATGTGGTCCCTAGTGCTCTTTGTTTCCTGAACCTTACTTACACCTCTGGGATTTTTCTCTCCATACATAATTGGAGTCTATATTGCAGAATTTTGAGCAGAATTTTACTTATGTGGGAAATTAATGCTATGATCCTATAGTTGCTGCTGTCTTTTGTGTCCCCTTTTTTGTGGGTGGGGATATATATTTGTCATTTCCAGTATGTTGGTCATAGTTTTGGTTTCTGTATTTGTTGGCATATTTTAGTTAACACTAGAGTTTATTTTTTCTTTGT
>JAIPUX010001880.1:1687996-1706950 GCA_020142125.1 Phrynosoma platyrhinos | reverse complement strand
AACCCTTGCTTTAGTTCTCCAGTAGTTTTGGTCCACAATCCATTACCATTGGCCATGCCAGATGGGGCTAATGGAAGCTGTAGGCCAAAACATCTGGAAGACCAAAGATTCTTTAACCCTTGCTGAAAAAGCATCGTGTGAAAATATTCTTTTACTGATACTGGCTAAACTAAATGAGTGTTTTGTAGACTTGTTGAAGTTTAATTATTCATTTGTAATGGGTGTAGATGGTGGTTTAATTCAGGACAGCAGCACACAGTGAGAATAACCATTCCTTTCCATCCTGTTCCATTCCTGGAGAGAAAAATGGCCTCCCTACACTGTAGTTAACACAGTGAAAAGAGCTCTGTCCAATGCCAATGGAGATTGGCTTGTTTTAACATTCCTTGCTGAAGCCAAGGAGCTTTAATCTTTGTCAGGACTGCCAGAGGGGGGATGTTTTTGAAATGGTCTGTGATCCAAATGTAGCAACACATTGTAGAGAGTCACAAACCTAGAAGTGAGGTGGGCAATCTGTGTTTGGGAGGTCTTTTTCGGGGATGAGGAAGTGAAGTTATAGACACCTCTTATATCCCCTGGTTCCTGGATGAAGAGCAGCCCCAAGGAGTTCTTTTGAATGGAGAAAGTAACCTAGTATGAAACACCTCTTGCCCTCCCATACTGTGTCTAGTTTGATATTTGTGGGAAAGTAAAAAAAAAAATCCAACTCTGTGAGAGCCATTAAGAAATAGGGACTTGGCCGGCTAGTGTGGTGAAGGGCTTACAAAAACAACAGCCACACACAATGTCATATTTTGTAATTATTTTGAATGTAGTGTTTATTAGTTTTCCACCATCTGTTCTCCATGCAGATACCCACATACTCCTAGCAGGTTTGTTCTAACTGGAAACAATCTTGGCTGGATCTTAAGATTTCAGACCAAGCCTTTCATTAATCCAGTAAAACAAAGGCTGAAGGAATCACAAGGTATCTGAAGCCAACAGTAGTAGACAGCCATTACTGCTGGACATTATGCTGCTGGCATCTGGAAACTTTTAGATCCTAATGTGAGTTTACACCCAGGCATACTAAGAGGGTAGCATGTATGTTTATTTGTTCTGCTCTGAAGGTTGTGGCTTGATCTTCTTGACAGCTTCAAGGACAGCATCAAGGCTCACTTTGTCTCCAAATTCTTTCTCACGGTGCTCTAAAAGAACTCCCTAAAATAAGGAGAAACATGGATCAGGGATGCACATTCACAAAAGTTTCCAAACCATTTATAATGTACATGACAGTTAGCTCTAATTTTAACAAACAAAGAATTTGATCACAAAGGCCATATTACTAAAACCCTTTTTTCTTCTTCAAAAAGGGAACATTTAGAGCCCTCACTAGGAAATTTTAAAATAAAATAGGACTCAGGTGTTCTGATGACTCTCTTGCAAAGTATCCAGTCCAACAAAGAGCATGATTTACAGCCTCTAAAATGTACTTTTCCTCTTGATTCTATATGGGTAATGTTATCAAGTATTAAGTCTCATAAACAAAATATAAACATTATGAAATTTTTCAATATTCCCATCCTAGCCCAGATCACTTTCCAGTTCCAGATATTCCACTTCTCTCTTTTAAACTGTGTCAAAGCTTTGTGAGGTTCCTTAACTATAGCTGCTTGTACATTTTTGCAAAATGCCTGAAACTGCCATTTCAGGAAAGAACTGTTGGTCACTGGTACTTTCTTCACCATACTAATGATCCTAACTTGTCAATATCTCCTGCAAGGTATGCTTATATTTTCTAGTGTTCTGAAGTTTATTTATTTTTTTAATTTTGTTGTTGTCAACTGCCTTCGCATTGATTGCAACCCATGGTGACCCTATGGATGAGACATTTCTAGGCCCCCCTGTCCTCTACTGCTCGGCCCAGCTCCTGCAAACTCTTATTCGTGGTCTCTTTAATAAAGTCCATCCATCTAGCATGTGGCCTTCCTCTGTTTCTATTTCCCTCCACCTTTCCTAACATTATTGTCTTTTCCATGCCTTCTCATGATGTGTCCAAAGTACAACACTCTTAAGTCTTGTCATTTTAGCTTCTAGGGATATAGCTGACTTGATCTGTTCTAGGACCCATTTGTTTGTCCTTTTGGTTGTCCTTGAGATCCTCAGCACTCTTCTCCAACACCACATCTCAAATGTGTTGATTTTCCTCCTATTTTCTTTCTTGACTGTCCAGCTCTTACATCCATACATGGTAATAGGGAATATGATGGCTTGTATGATTCTGATTTTTGTTCTGAGTTGTGTGTCTTTGCATTTTAGGATCTTTTCTAGTTCTTTCACAGCCACCCTCCCCATTCTTAATCTTCTCCTGATTTCCTGGCTGCAGTCTCTGTTCCAATCAATGTTTGATCCTGGATATGAGAATTCTTTTACTATTTCTACTTCCTCATTGTCTAGTTTGAATGTGTCTAAGTTCTCTGTGATCATTATTTTTGTTTTCTTTTTCTTTATGTTCAACAGCAAATCTTCTTTGATTTTCCTTAGCAGGTGTTCCAGGTCTGTGAGGTTTTCTGCTAGTATCATGTTGTCATCAGCATATCTCAGATGGTTGATATTTCTTCCTCCTATTTTCACTCCTCCCTCTTCCATGTCCAAGCCTGCTTTCCTTACAATATGTTCTGCATATAGGTTGAATAGGTAGGGTGATAGGATGCAGCCTTGTCTGACTCCTTTGCCAACTGGGAACCATTCTGTTTCTCCGTGTTACAAAATAATGTTCATAGAAGCTAACATCACTAAACTAATTAAACAATACAATGATTAAAATATCATAAGCAAGCAAAATTTAATAATCACAGAAAGTTTAAAAAGCCAGACTGAAAAGATGTATCTCAACACCCTGCCTAAAAATAGAGGGAGTTTGAACGAGAGTGAGAGAGAGAGAGAGAGAGAGAATTTACTCCACAATCTGGGAGCAGCAAAGGAGGAAATGCTATAGTGATGTATTTTCAAGAAAGCTTCTTCTGAAGTTCTTAGCCTCTAGAAAGGTTCTTAATGAGAAACTCAGGGGCTGTACAGCTGGCACTAAGTGCCAGCTTGGGGGCGGCATGGGGGGTATGGCATTTGGAGTCACGCCCCTACGCCACCCCCAAGTCAGCATCATGCTGCCCACCTGACCACATGGCAGGCAGTTATGGTGCTCCTTTGGCATGGCATTCACATACCGCATGCCAAAAGGAGTGCAGAAAAGCACCACCACTGCAGCAAGGGTGCCCTTTTTCTAGGCCAAAAAGCAGGAGCATTTTGCCTCTTCTTTTTAGCCCAGAAAAACACTGGATCGGGGCCACGGTGTACGATTGTTGTGGCTTTGATCCACGCTCAAAGGTACGGTGCAGAGCCGCTCCTTTGGGGCGGTCTGCTTCACCCCTCAGTTTTCACCAAAAACAGACACAAACTCTTTAGAATTTGAAAGGTTAAGCCAAACTGCTTTCAGTACTGGAGTAATATGATGCAGCCTAGCTGCAAGGTTTTGCAATAATTGAAGCTTCTAGGTGCACTTCAACAATAGCTACACATAGACCATGCTGCTATACTCAAGATGCAATGTAACTAAGGCGTGGATGACTACTGCCAAATCAGATTGACTCAAGAAAATCATAGGTGATCTACTAAACAATGACGTATGAAATTACTCCTTGCCATTGTTCCTGCCTGACAGTCCAGAGGCAGCACAGGGTCATGGAGTACTCCTAGACTACATCCAGCTCTTCTAAGGAAGTATACCTTACCATAGCACTGTTCTGTGCTACATTTTCTGCTGAACAGCAGCATCTCTGCCCATGACACTGGGCTGGTTCTGTTACATTACAGCAGATCTTCCAAATCCTACAAAAAATATATTCCCACAGAGTATCAAAAAACAAGAACATTCCATTTTGCGCTCCTTCCCACATACCTGTTTCCCAGGACCAACCACGAAAACTCCTCCCAGAACAAAGCCTTCTCCATCTAAGTTACCAGTATATCCATTCTTCCAGGCACGGAAGAAATTCCTCCATACACTGCAGCGAATAAAGCCCATGAACAACATCTTTCTTTTTTGAGGTCCATAGAATTGTTTCTGCAGAATAGGATGAGAAACATTCAGCCAAAAGTTTTCTATGAGATCTTCTTAGAGAACTAAAATGACATTTACTGAAAAGAACTATGCAGAATAAAGGCAGCTGTTGTTACCAAGTGCAAGCACAGTTAGGCTCACCATGAATAGGTCATATGTCAATTGCCATTCCATAGGACTGCAAACATAGTATAAAATGTACTAGACCCAAAGAAGCTGAAGCCTTGGGAAACTTGGATTTTGTGCTAAAATGCTACAACAAGTTTTTAGCCCTTGTGACTTCAAAGATAAGCTTTCAAAGATAAGCTTTTTTAGTTCTCTAACTCTATGATTCTATGAAATCCACATACTGTGGCTCCTTAAAGACTAATAAATTTATTAAGGCATAGGCTTTCATGGGCAGCAGTCTGCTCAATTGCTTATCTCTTAATGATATAGACTACACTCCACAGAAGCTTATGCCATAACAATTTGTCTTTAAGGTGTCCCAGGATTCTGAGGGAGAGATCCTGTCAGGTTGATGTAGGATCTCTCCCTCAGAATCCTGGAACACCTTAAAGACAAATTGTTATGGTATAAGCTTCTGTGGAGTGTAACCTATATCATTAAGAGATAATGTTCATGAGAGGTGGCAGAACATGTTTCACTGTCTGCTCAGCTGTGCAAGAATATAATAATAATAATAATAATAAATTTTTATTTCTAGCCCACCCCTCTGCTCTGCAACCGGGGTGGGTTACAACATTTTAAAACATACAAAGTTAAAACAAGCCTTATCCCCTTAATCCCCCTCCCACCCCCTAAAACAAGATTAAACCAAACAAGCAATACATTACAAAAACAATAAAATCAAAAAATGAAGCGAGCTACAGATAAGGGACAGTTGAAACCATCTTCCCTCAGGTCGGAGGGTCACTGGGTAGAGTTCTGTCTCTTTGGTTACCAATTAGCTGATCCTTTCTTCTTAATACTCAAGATCAGTCAGAACAAGTTCGGACACACTGCCACTGCTGATCAGTGACCAGAAAGAGACAACTGTTGAGGTAAGGGTCTGGTGGAAGGAGGTCCAAAGTGGTACATATACATATATAACCCCTCAGATATGCATCACCAGCTGAATGTTTCCCTGAGTCTGCTGCAGCAAAACAACAAACGCACCCTTTGAACATTGCTGAAAAGTATGGAGGAGATGCCTGCAAAAATCTCAATAACCAAAGGAATGTTTGCATAAAATCCAGTGTTTTGGAGCATGATGGATCAAATATCATAACTCCCACAAGCTCCTTAATCCTCATTTTCTTGGCACAGAATTTAGATTCCCTGGTTGCAGAATTTTAAGTTTGTGAATACCCACTTCCTTGTAAGTACAATGGAGAAATCTGTAGAGACACTAACCAAAGTAGAAGGGGGCTGAATGGGATGGGACCATATGTGGGTTTGCATATGTGAGAAATTGTAGGAGCCAGATCAAAACTTGGAAGAGTAAACTTTTGTGGAACACAACCTCAAAAATTTCCCAACCAGCAGTGCCACTGGTTAGGAGATTCTCAGACTTGCAATGTGAAATATTTCCAAGCTCTGGGCATGTATAGGTATTATAATGCAAGGTATGGAAGACAGGATCATAATTACCACAAAAGGTGAGGAGGGGAGGACATTTTCATCTTACCCAAGTCAACACCCTACAAATCTACCTCCTGTTTGAAAAACAGCTTCTCTCCCCTTGAAACATGCAAACAAGCCTCATAAGGCACATCTATTATTAATAAACAAGAGATGAACCACAGGTCCCCACCCAATTCTAGGTCTGATGTTTCTATTTTTAGCTGCTCCTTTGAGAAGACAGGGTGCCTTACAAGAACACAATCCAATTCCAACAAAAGATTAAAATGATGAGGGGAACCAAACAGTTGCCCTAGTTCTTCTCTTCAACTATATCTGTTTATAGGAAAATCATGCAAGTACATGCCAGCACTTCAAAGCTAAACTGTATAGCACTATTAACGATTCATAAATAGAAATGTGAAAGCCAATTAACCTCTTAAGTAGTAGCTAAAAGCAGTTAAGCTCTTCTACATGCTAGCATCTTTCCTATCTTCCAGCTATAGCAGAAGAGACTTGAGGAAACGTGTGAAGAGTAAACATGTAGAAAGCCACATCTCTTACTACAGTGGCTCTGCTGGTGGCTATGACTATTCCATGCGCGCACACAATGGGATTTAAGAGGTGGCAGTCACAGACGATCATAAGTAGATTTGATTTTTGAGGCTGCTGAAAAACTGATATTCTAAAGCGATGCCACAAAATATGTGTCCACAACTTGGATAGCAAGAATGACACTCTGTAGCAAGATGAAATGCTATTGCTCATAGCCTGGGCATTCTCCCCACCATCTGCTTTTTTAAACATAAATTACTTGATAATGTAAATGTTGCCCTGAATGCTGACTTGTGTCACATATGTCTCTCTTCCACATTTACAAGGGCCATTCATTCTGTTAAGCAGAACAGAGACCCAAAGATGAATTACTATTAATAATAATAATAAAATTTATTTATACCCCGCCCCTCTGTTAAAAACAATCAGGGCGGCTTACAACAGTCAAAATTACAGGGATAGAGAATATTTTCCAGTTTTCTCACCCTATATGAGAAATGTATCTCAACATAAAACTAGAGATTTTTTTTTGGAACATTTTTGATGATTTCTTGCATTTGGGAATGTTTGTTTGTTTTGGCAGCAAGCTATGTTGGACAAAATGCTACAATTTGTGCTCAAAATGTCATATTGTGCAAAATACAATGTTTTTCTGCAAAATATATTTTGAGGAAAGTGCAAAGATTCCCTGAAATGTGAAAAATCACTGAAGAGTATACAAAAACTCTTGTAAATCTTACTCAGAAGACAAAAAGCCTTAGAAATGTTTTGTTCTTGTATGCAAGAATAAAAATAAGCAAAGTTATTCTTTCTTCTTTCACATTAATCCACCTATAAGGATCTCTGAAATAAGCATGTGACCCTTGTTCCAGAAGAGAAACATCTGTATTGTGAATGAATGAGCATTTTGGTCAGCACAAGCTTCACGTCTGTATTGTAACCCAGTTTAAGGAAGAATAGATTTTAAGCCTTGCATATTAGTACCTGTCATATCTAAATAACAGGTTCTTCTCAGTAATAATGTCTCAACTGTTTGACTCTTGAAGAGTCACAGATTCCCACTTTTTCTGTGTTTAGACAGCTGTAAGGATCTTTTTTTAAAAAAAGGGAAACTCAGTTTATAATGTAACTTACCCTTCATTCACACATACTCTCTCACACACTGAGCATAATTCAACAGTTATTTTACCTTTTCATCCAGAAATATTTCCCCTTTGAAATATGGCTGAAAATCTGCTACTTCAGTCCCAATGTTCTCTTTCACAACAGCATATAGAGGAACACCCAGCTGGTCAAGCTGAGGCTTCAGAGAGGACAGCTCAGCAGCCTCCTAAAATGATACAAGAGCTGAGTTATGCGGCTGTAGTCTACATCCATTCTTGTTTCAGAGTAATCAGCACTGTTCCATCAAAACGTACTCTGCAATTTAATTTAATTTAATCTGTGACCTCATTTTTCAGCTTTAGTTTTGTCATTTACTTTAAGATTTAATAAAGTTGTCTTTTTTACTATTCAAATCAATCATTTGAATAGTTTATTGAATTACATTCCTTCTTATTGTAATAAGACCAACCAATTAAGACTGAAGATCAGGCTTCACACGTGCATTTTGACCCTTATATCTTCTTGGGCTATAGATTTGCAATTTATAAACTACTAAATTCCAAATTAATACAGGATTTAGCAGCTGAAAGGTCACTGCACTGCATCAAGCTATCCTACTATATGTCCACAATTAATATTCCAGTTTCAAGAGTCCAGCACAGAACAATAGGGAGAAGGCAGCTGTAGGAGAAGCATTAACATGTTCCCAACACAGTCTCGCCTGTTGCCATTCCCTATTACAACTGGACTAAAAAGGAGGAGCAGGAACAAATGTGATAAATAAAAATATCAAGAATCAAGAAGGAATGTATCAAGAATCGAGAATCTTGTAGATGTAATGCAGGACCATGGTTGGAGAGAAGACACTGCTATAAGATTGTCCTCACAGACACTACTTTATAATCCACAGCATGGCAGAAGTAGCTACAAAAGGCACATATTTCTTTTGCCTCCATATGAACTGCCAAGTAAAAAAAGACCTCTATCAAGGCAAGAGATATTTTTTTAATATAAAAAACCCCCTTTTCCCCAGCTGATTTCACATTGGACATAGTTCTTTTAAATGACTTCTCTACAGCAAGGTTTGCTTGATGAATGAAGCCAGCGTATGTGCAATGCCACGCTGTGTGAAATCGCTTAAGTGCTATAACCAGATCAGCCCACTGAGGCCTGCTCTTCAGCACAGGCCAGAGGAGTCTTTCCTAGTTCAGCCTGGGGCTTTCAGCTTGTAAAGTAGATGTTGTACTCATTGAGCTACCGCTCTTCCCTACGGGGCTGGCTTTATGTTTAAACCACAAACAGATACTGAAAAGCACATATGAGGATTCACAAGCGAAAGAAGAAACAAGTCTTCACATGCTTATTGATGGTTGTATTTTATTCTTTAAAATCAGGACAATCATAAAACCTTATTAAAGAATAAAACACAACCATCAAAAAGCATGTGAAGGCTTGTTGCCTGTAGCTTTATGTTTAAAAAAAGGCCCCAGTGATTATAGATGTTAACATTGACACACCAGAACTGCACCCAGCCAGAACCACAGATCCCTAACATACATATAATGCCTACAAACTTATTCAAATACAAATCTGGAATAGAGTGTGATAACAAGGGAGCTACCTTTTGCCGAGTCAAGACCATTGGCCTTTCTACCCCAATTCCTCTGACAGGCAGCAATGTCATTCCCAAGCTTCAGACAAGTCTTTAGAGTCTTTCCTAGCTCTACCTGGTGATCCTTGGGGGTTGCCCATCCATGTACTAACCAGGCCTGAAACTACTTAGTTTTCAAAATCAGTCAGACTACTGTATTTAGGGTGGTGGGTAAGTGGCAGAATGTTGCATGAAGTAAAAAATATTAGCAGTCATTATCAGATCTCTTATCATTTGGGGTCTCACACAAATCTGTGGCTACATCTGTACTGCAGAATTAATGCAATTTGTCAATGCTTTAAGTGCCATGGGTCAATGCTATGGGATTCTGGGATCAGTAGTTTTATGAGATATTTAGCCTTTTCTGTCACAGAGCTCTGGGGTCACAACAAACTACAAATTCCAGGATTCCATAGGATGGAGCCATGACAGTTAAAGCAGTGTCAAAGTGCATTAATTCTGCAGTGTGGCAGCAGCCTATGCCTCATTGTCCTTTCAGCTGTGTAGTTTCAAATATTCATGATCTATCCCTCCTATGATACAAACAGAAGTTTCAGTTCTTAAGGAGATACCATTTAGAGGGCAAATTGTGTTCCCTAGAATAGAAGTGGGGAAAATGCAGCGCATAGGCTGCATGGAGCTGCAGAGCCATTTCTGTGGCTCCCTGAGGTTCATATTTTTTTTAAAAAATGCTCAAAAGCCCTCTAGGTGGTAATTTCACCACATCCCTCCTCCAAGCTGTTTCAGGCCTGTGGAGGCCTTTTTCTCATAGGAAGTAACCTTGAAGTTGACTTCTGGGTCAATTCCTGTTATAAAAAATCTTTTCCTTGGTCTAAAATGATCCAGAGGTATCCCCAAAATATGCTAGAGGGCATTTGGGTGCATTTGGGAGCAAAAACCATATTTCTGAATTTTTATTTTTGAGGTGCGGTTGCAGATCTCTGAGGTCTCCTAGGGGTCTGATGTAGCTTCCTTATCCCTGACAGATTCCACCCCAGCACTACAAGCTGGAATCTTTTTTTAAAAAGTGGGTCAACAACAACAACAACAATTTCTAGGACAGGCTTTATCAGCTGGATACTTCTTTTCTCCCCAAGGGGACCCCACTTTATTACCTTTGATCTAGTGTACCAAGTAGGAACTAAGGACTCATCTCTGCATCTAATCTAGAAGCTTCTTGAAATAATAGCTGGTTAAACTTCACAATTTGTTCTCCAGAAATACCCACAAAGGAACTCCCACACTACCTCTCTGCATAAAAATCATCCAGGTCGACGCACTGCCATGATGACTGCACCATTTTTCTTCCACAGCTCCTCTGCTTTGAAGGTTCTTTGTTCTCCTTGGAAATAAACAACAATATAGGTTGCAGTACATCTAACTGATTGAGGCAGGGTTTTGTTAGAAAACACATCTATTGTCATGTACTAGGTTATTTTCATTTTATTTATTGCAAACTATCCAATTGACAAGATCCATGAGCAACCAAAGTCAAACTGAATCCTTTCATCCATTTAAACTATCATGTCACAAGCTCATGAATTATATCAGAACCTTTTACTGGAAAGGAAACTACACTTTATTTCAAAAATAGCAAGAACATGGAGTAAAGGTTACCAAATAAGAAATGCTCCAAAGCTACAAATCTGTCTCATAAAAACAGATAATACATCAGCTATAAAGTGTTTAGCCATACCAAGAAGATTAAATGTTTAAAAAACTATTTTGCAACAACAAAGGGTTTTAAGAAACAATAATTTACAAACATTGAAACACTTCTTGCTATTATTTATTTTCTCTCTCTCTCTTTAATGGAAAAAAACACAATTTATTTCTAAAGGCTGACTTTTTTGTAGTCATCACATATTTTGAGAAATCTCTTTTAAAGAGTAAGTCAATAAAAATATATATTATCAAATAATTCATGTTTTAATTGCTGCTTTAAGTAGAACTCATTTCTGGCCAAGTGCTATATGCCTATATTTTGCTCAGAGGAAAAGAATGATGAATGCCTCTTGACTTATCCTGTTCTTCCTTAATGCCTTTCAGTGAAGCTCTTTCAACTCAAACATTTTTGGCTGCAGCTAATAGGGGCTGTACACCTTTATGTGCAGTCCATGAGAGCCAGCATGGTGCAATGGTTTGAGCATTGAACTATGACCCTGGACACAAGGGTTCGATTCCCTGCTTAGCTACAGAAACCTACTGGGTGACCTTGGCTAAGTCACAGACTCTCAGCCCCAGAAAACCCCATGATTAAGAGTTTTCTTTAGAAAATATCATGAAAGCACACAGCAACAACATACACCTCCATGTGCCGTAAGACCATCTGTGATGACAAGAACCCTTAGAAGCCTGGAAAAACAGCACTTCAATGTTCATCTTTCCCACTCCCCAACACTTCCCTTTGGTACTGTTAGAGGAGAAATATGGGAACCAGCCCAATATCATTTGGCCTGGTGAGAAAGACCCTCCTGCCCTGTAAACTGTAGTTGGCCCAGGCTGCTTTGGATCCTTGGGATGCAATACAATAAGTGCAAGCAATGATGGCTCATACTGTTCTTTTTTTAGTATGTTAATTTTGATTTCATTTTCTATGTATTAAACTTGTTTGTTATCTACTTTACCAAAAAAAAAAAAAAAAAACCAAACCCAAAAAACCCCAGGTATTAAACTTTGACAATTTCATTTCAATGTTTAATTTATACTGTGTGTGCTCTGTGATAATAGTTGTCATCTGAATTCATTCATGCTTTATAAAATTCTTTTCTTCTCCTCCCCCCTCTTCTCAAATGTGACATATTTTGACAAGTGATGTTTGCTGTGAACTACTTTGGGCACAGCTTGCTGTGGAAGAACTTCATACAAAAAAGTAACTAATTAGGCAGCTTTTCCCCAGGACAACTTTCAAAACATACTGTACTTTTTCCGTAAAACACACTTCATGGAAGCACCCAAAGTCTTACCTGCTCCAATAGTCTTCAGATCTATTGCCTCCAGAAAATCCAGTGAGGCTTTTTCTGCTTTAGATAGAAATAAATCTGTATTGGCAAGGATTATCCCTGTCACAGCAGCCCCAATGGCTCCAAGCCCAATGGTCCACATTGCCACAGAGAAGGACTCCACTTCCAGCTGTGAACACATGTCTAGAAACAAAGGAAAACAGATTTCATTACTCCAGGAAATGACAAGGTTTCAAAATTAGAGGAATAGAAGAAGCCAGTCTTATCCAGAGTACTGATGTGATGATCTTGTCAGGAAGGTACTGAGGTTCAAACAACTCCCTACTCAGACCCACTGCTTGCATTCTCCAAGCAAATGTCATCAAACTACTACTTGGTTGCATGAATCAAAAGACATTACAGGACTAGGGCTGGGTATTGGTTTAATTTATCAGCTAACTACTCCATATCCTCAAGAACAAAGTTGCACCTGCATTTTATCTTGCAGCTTGGGCCAGCAAGTAAGTTCTTTCTTTCTTGATGTATCCATTTCTAAAGAGGTAATTTCTATAGTAGGTCATGACTAGACATTCATGTCAAGGAGAAACCTTTACCTTTTTACATTTCGAGACCTTATATATCTTCAAGGCATGCAAGCAATAGCTACTGAAGTCTTGGGAGATTTCAGGGTGGCTGTGAAATCATCATCATCATCTAAATTTTATTTCTTACCTTTTCCAAGGCTTGAGATGAGGTACAACATAGATTAAAACATGTAAAACCATTTATATCTACTACCTGGTAGGGGGTCTTTAGTGCCTAACATACCTCATCAAACCCATTCATGGCAAGGTGAATATTGTGGGCTATCAATGAAGATGGATTGCTTGAGCACAGAATTTCATTTTTAACATGAAGTGCACATAGTCCCAAATGTAAAGGGGCATCTTTGCATTTTCTTATGCAATTCCCTTACTGAAGCCAGGGAAAACAGCATTTTAATGTTCGTCTTTCCTATTACCCAACACTTCCCTTTGGTGCTGTTAGAGGAGAAATATGGCAGCCAGCCCAATATCATTTGGCCTGTGAGAAAGACCCTCCTGCCCTGTGAACTGTAGCCCAGGAAGTGGGGAGCAGCATAGGACAGAATTCTGCAGCATGACTAAATGGATTTTCCCAGTCACTCTGTCAGTAGCTGAATAAATGCAGTTTTACGTACTCATTTCATAGGGCTCTTTAAGATATGAGCATGTTCAACATAGGATAGCTTCAGTATCACTTCTCAACTCCTCTATTATACTCCTGAAATCAGGGCCTATATGAGGGGGGTTCAGCTGGTACATTGGTCCAGGACCCAGAAAATGAAGAATGGGCCCTCTCCTTTAAAAAAATCCCTCCCAGCCTACTTCCACTGCATTATTTTACAAAGGTTAGCAAACATATAGCTCTTCGGATATTTTCTTGGCTTTTTATTAGGTCCTGTTGATTCCTCCTATGAAACAAATTGATAATTTCACCTTTTGAAATGCTGTGTATTCACATAGACTTCTGAATTCTGGTTGTTGATCATACATTCAGCAATGATTATGCCACATTGACACTGTAGCCAAAGTCCTTTTTTTAAAACCACCCATTTAGAATGTATCCTCACAAACTAGGATGACAAAAATGACAGAAAATGGCAAAAGGAGGAACGGAAGAAAATCATGTTCCATTATGCTTTCATAATCATACACCAAAAGAAGGGGGGGGGAACACAACTTTAAAATTTTATGTTATACCATTATATTTATTGAAAATACTTAATGGAAGATTTCACAACCATTTGGACTTTAAAGCCTCCATTTTGGAAGGCCCAGGGCCCAAACATGGACTTGTTCTGCCTTGCAAGATTTCTCTTGGAGGCTCTGCCTGAAATGAAGAAAGAGATAATGTATGTCTAAAAGTCAGTGACCTCTGTTCATTTCTGGTCATCACAACACGTTTTAGATGTAAGAATTATTTAATCGAAGTTTCTGTCTTTTGCAGTTGACACTGGTTGATGGATCTCAAGGGGGGGCAGAGAACATTAGGTCTCATGTATGTGTGACATCTATTTTAGAGGGAACATAGCCACATCCACAATGGCCGAATGCTACCTCCTTGGGTAAAGCAAGAACATAAGGCCTACTATCAGTGATCTAATATGAAGAAATGCAAGCTATATCCATGCATTTGTCAATTAGGCTCTTGAGAACCAAGAATCCTTCCTCAAGCCAAAGTTTTAGCTGCAGTTGTATCAACAGCACCACTGTGAAGGAAACCTTTGTACTCATTTATTACTCCATTGCTACATTCAGCAATGGTTATGCCAGGCTCCTATAACCTACAACATAGTTTCAAAGCGAATTGAGTCAGAAGCTTTTTCACACTTGACCTTGGAAGCTGCCAGTATCTTGTTTGCATAATATTCCAAAGAAAGGCATCATATAATTTTGCAAGTTGCATGTCATGGTGCAAGAATTCACAGACCTTATCACTGTGAACTCCATATTTTTAAACACACATGTGTGCACACAGACAACTTGGAGTCACCATAATTATCATAAATAAAAAAAGGAGTTAAGCAATTGAGATCACTCATTTTATTAGGGAGAGGGGTGAAACACAGTAATGTTGTTAGAAGAGATTTTCAAAATAAAGGACATACAAGTTGGTGACATAAACAAACACAATCCAATTATAAGGAGGTCCAATTATCTGGAAGAAAATAAATGGCAGCTCGCAATGCAATTTATTTATTTGGCATAGATCTGAGTTCCTCTAGGAAGAGACTGCAAAGAAAGCAAAATAACCTTTAAAATGAGCAAGGCTCCTAATAGTATCGAACCACAATAGACCAGAGGATATAAAAATTGGCAGCCCCTGCATCAGTTTTTTTTGGGGGGGCAGTTTAAACCAGGGTTTTCTGCATTAATGTTTTTTAATTAAAAAAATGAATCTTGGTTATTATATTAATACATTGAGCCTCCCTCATCCAAATGCTTGGCACCAGAAGTGTTATAGATTTTGGATTTTTTCCAGATTTTGGAATATTTGTATATACATAATGAAATGTCTTGGAGATGGGACCCAAGTCTAAACATGGTATTAATTTATATTTTATATATACCTTACACACATCATATTTTTAATAATGTCATGCATGAACCAAAGTTTGTGTAGTGAACCATCAGAAAGCAAATATGGCACTATCTTAGCCACTCATGTGGAAAATTTTGGATTTTTTGTATTTCAAAATTTGGAATTCTAGATAAGGGACACTCAAACTGTGCTGTACTGTGAAACATTATTTTATGTATTAGAAATCTTGATCAACCATGTTTTAATGCTTTTGAACATTAACAATCTGGAGTTATTAGGCTTTAATATGGTTTACATCTTTCAATAAAACTTTGGGAATTATAGTGACAAGTTGGTCAAGCCTATATATAGGAGTATAGGGCTATACCACTATAGGACTAAATCAGAAAATTAAGTAGCAAAATGCAGTTCAGATGTTATGGCCACTAGCTTAAACATTATCATTTTATTTAGAAGTCCCCTTTTAAAGGAAGTTGTTTTGGTTGAACTTATGTTAACTGAAGGATTTATTTCTGAATTGCATTTTTGCACTGTTAAAATAAAATGATTAAGAAGAAGCAACTGACACTGGTCTAACACAGGACACCTGCCTATAAGCTGTAAAAGTTAAAATGTTTACATTCAAACACATTAAGGCTATCTCCCCTTTATCTGGCAACCAAGATGTGGGCCTGAAAGACACACTGGCTGTAGCAGAGCTGCCTGCTGGCAGACAATAATGAGGGATTGGGAGGGAAGGCTTTGGCCATACCACTTGCTTAGAAATAATTTCCACTGAACTTATCAAAGCTTATTTCTGCGTTTTGGACTGCACTGCCTGTCTCTTACCATCTCCCCAAACTATGAATCATATCAGGGTCTGTTAGTGGTCAAACATTTTTAAAGAGAGTTTCCTTTGAGAAGCCACAATATATCAGTTTAATAGTTTTTGATATATAATGTTCATATTGTTCTAAACGTGCTCTTGTCTTGAATCTATTCCACTTGTTTCAGAGCTAAATTACATCTACTTTCCTTAAGCCCTGTCTAGCTTTCATTTGCCTGTTTTGTAAACTGCTACCAGTAGATTGGGCAACCATTGGGCGGTATATAAATTATTATTATTATTATTATTATTATTATTATTATTATTATTATTATAGATGATTAGCAAAAGTGAATATGGATCACCTATACCAGCAAATCCTCATTCAACACCTACTTTTCTCACAAGATTTAAATACCAGCAACTAGGACAGAGCTCTAGGAGAACATCTAAAATTAGATGACTGTTTTACAAAACCATCCATCTCAGATCAATGTGAAGGGTGTGTGTGTGTGTGTGCATGCACTCAGACATAAGTGTGACAGGAAGGGAATGGGGAGATCAAAATCCAGGCATCAGATCTGTAAAATTACTAGAGTTCTACTTGTTGCTGTTAACTTCCTGCAAACTGACTTTAACTCATGGTGACCCTAAGGACGACACATTCCCAAGACTCCCTGTCCTCTACTGGTTTGCTCAAGTCCTGTAGGCTCAGGCCTGTGGCCTCTTTGATTGAGTCTAACTATCTGGCATGTGATTTTTCTCTCTTTCTACTGCCTTCTACCTTCCCTACCATTATTGTCTTTTCCAGTGATTCATACTTTCTCATGATGTGGCCAAAGTACAACAGCCACAATTTAATCATCCTGGCTTTGGGCTTGGTCTGTTCTAGAACCCATTTGTTTGTCTTTTTTGTTGTCCATGGTATTCTCAGCACTCTTCTCCAGGATCACATCTCACATGAGTTGATATTCTTTCTATTGGCTTTCTTCACTGTTCATCTCTCACATCCACACATGGTGATGGGGAATACAATGGCTTGGATGATCCTCATTTTGGTGTTCAGATTTATATCTTTACAGTTTAGGATCTTGTTCAATTATTTCATTGCTGCACTACCCAATCCTAGTCTTTTTCTAATTTCTTGACTGCAGTCTCTGTTCCAATCAATATTTGATCCAAGGTATGGGAACTCATGACTATTTCAATTTTCTTGTTCTCTAGGATTAATTCTTGTAGATCTTCTGTGACCATTTTTTTTTCTTGACATTCAACATGAAGCCTACCTTGGCATTTTCCTCCTTGACCTTCTTCAGTAATTGCTCCAGGCTTTTATTGGTTTCTGCTAGTAGTATTGCATCATTTGAGTATCTAAGGTTGTTAATATTCTTTGGGCGAATCTTCACTCCTCCTGCCTCTGGGTCTAAGCCTGCTCTGCATGTGATATTTTCTGCATACAGGTTAAATAAATAGGGTGATAGAATGCAGCCCTGCCTGTCCCCATTGCTAATTGGGAACCATTCTGTTTTTCCATATTCAATTCTGATGGCAGCTCTTGTCATCAGGACAATCAAGTGTGGTGGCAATCCCATTTCTTTCAGAGCATTCCATAGCTTTTCGTGGTCTATGCAGTCAAAAGTTTTGCTGCAGTCAATAAAACACATGTAGATTTTCTTTTGGAATTCTCTAGTTCACTCCATTATCCATCATATGTTTGCAATGTGATCTCTACTGCCTCTCTTTCCTCAATCCAGCTTGAACCTCTGGGATTTCTTGCTCCATATATGGTAGGAGTCTTGTTGTTGTTGTTAACTGCCATCGCATTGGTCTCGACCCATGGCGACCCCACGGATGAGATATCTCCAGGCCCTCTGTCCTCTACTGCTCTGCCCAGCTCCTGCAAACTTTTATTTGTGGTCTCTTTAATAAAGTCCATCCATCTAGCATGTAGCCTTCCTCTCTTTCTACTTCCTTCCACCTTTCCTAACATTATTGTATTTTCCAATGATTCATGCCTTCTCATGATGTCTCCAAAGTATGACAGTCTAAGGGCCTCTTCAGATAGGCCCTTTGGGCCATCCTGAAGGGAAGGGATGGGGAGGGGCAGCTGCATGCCAGCCGCCTCAACCCCTTCCCGAAGACGTCCTGATGCCACACACCATTACGCACGGTGTCAGGAAGTCCTTCCGGTGCAGCCTTTTGACATGCTGCACCAGAAAGGGCACTAAAGAGCTGTGCACTGGCTCTTAGGACACCCTTTTTGCTGTCTCTGAAAGAAACAGCATTTTGCCACTCCTTTCCGAGGTGGCAAAAGGGAGGATCGGGGCTGAGGCGTCTGGCAGTCTCGGCTTCGATCCTCCAATTCCCAGGGCGGCCCAGGGCTGCCCGTCTGCATCCCTCCTAAGTCTTATCATCCTGGCTTCTAGGCATATTTCTGGCTGGATCTGTTCTAGGAACCACTTGTTTATCCTTTTGGCTGTCCATGGAATCCTCAGCACTCTTCTCCAGAACCACATCTCAAATGCATTGATTTTCCTCCTGTCTTCTTTCTTGACTTTTCAGATCTCTCATACATGGTAATAGGGAATATGATGGCTTGTATGATTCTGACTTTTGTGCTGAGTTGTATGTCTCTGCATTTTAGGATCTTTTCTAGTTCTTTCATAGCCACCCTCCCCATTCTTAATCTTCTCCTGATTTCCTGGCTGCAGTCCTCGTTTCCATCAATGTTTGATCCCACATATAAGAACTCTTTTACTATTTCTATTTCCTCATTATCTAGTTTTAATGTGTGTAAGTTCTCTGTGGTCATTATTTTTATTTTCTTTATGTTCAACAGTAAACCTGCCTTTGCACTTCTTTGATCTTCCTTAGTAGTTGCTCCAGGTCTGTGATGCTTTCTGCTAGTATTATGGTGTCATCAACATATCTCAGATTGTTGATATTTCTTTCTCCTATTTTCACTCCTCCCTCTTCCATGTCCAAGCCTGCTTTCCTTGCAGTATATTCTGCATATAAGTTGCATAGGTAGGGTGAAAGGATGCAGCCTTGTCTGACTCTTTTGCCAATTGGGAAC
>JAIPUX010001880.1:1677638-1687896 GCA_020142125.1 Phrynosoma platyrhinos | reverse complement strand
TGTTTTGTCTTCCATATCTGTTGACATATGTTGGTTAGCACTAGAGTTTTCTTTGTCAGTGTGGATTGCAACAGTTCTATTGGTATATCATCTGTTTCTGGAGTCTTGGTTTTTGCCATTTCCTTTATTGCAGCTTCTACTTCAGTTTTTAGAATTTGGGATTCATCTTCATATGCCTCTTCACTCCCTGTGTCCTTCATTTTGCCATCTTGTTTGTATAGTTCTTCTGTGTATTGCATACAATATCTTTCTATTCCTTCCGGGTCTTGAATTATGTTATTTTTATTGTCGTAGAGCAGGGATAGGCAACCTTTCCCCTTTAAGGGCCAAGGGACTTCAGCTCCCAGAAGCCTCAGCCATGTTGGTCAATAGTCCCATGTTGGCCAATAGCTCCTGGGATTATGGGAGCTGAAGTCCCTCGGCCCTTAAAGGGGAAAGGTTGCCTACCCCTGTGACGTAGTGTGTCCTGGTCCTTGGTTTGAACTTTCCTTGATTTCTCGAATTTTGTGGAATAGGTGTCTCATTTTTGCTACATGGAAAATTAGTGTGATGGACCTGTAGTTACCACAATCTTTTATGTCTCCTTTTTTGTGTCCAGGAATGTATATTGATTGCTTCCAATGTCTAGGCCAGGGGTAGGCAACCTTTCCTCTTTAAGGGCCTAGGGACTTCAGCTCCCAGAATCCCAGGAGCTATTGGCCAACATGGGACTATTGGCCAACATGGCTGAGGTTTCTGGGAGCTGAAGTCCCTTGGCCCTTAAAGGGGAAAGGTCGCCTACCCCTGGTCTAGGCCACTGCTTTGTTTTCCATATTTCTTGGCAAATTTACAAACAACATTAACTGGGGATGTTAGTGGGAACACTGATTTTCAGATGCTTCACAGTTACAGAAGTACAAGACAGGAACTGATGATGAGTATGAAGCTAACAACTAGGCTCCATGATCCACTTGATCTGTCATCCACTACCATTCCAATTAGTGTATCTGTCTTGTAACCTGTCTTGCAGAGAACTGAAGAGGAACAGAACTGAAGGGGAGAAGCCGCCTGAACAAAATATAGAGAACAACCTCAAATGTGAGTACTGGGTTTAGAGTTTTAATTTTACCACAGTTATCACTGAAAAGAAAAGAAAAATGGTATCAATTTCAAATGACCTCAAGTCTTGCATTTAGGACTACAATGGATCATCTCAGTTTGCCATTTCTGTAACATCGTGCAATGGAAGATTTACAGGACTCAGTAACAAAGCACACACTGGTTCCATCCCTCATTAGTTTCCATTAGTAAAACAGTTCAAGTGATAGCATTAGGAAAGAGCTCTGAATGAAGTGTTGAAGACAAAATACTAGTCAAGGTCTGACATAGCTGAGCTGGTATAAGAGAGCACTTTTCTCTTATATCCAGTGTCTGCACGGGACACTGTAGCTTCCTTACATTGCTTCACTTGTACCTATTGCTAATACTATAGGGAAGTAAATCTCCATAAATTTCATTCTCACAGACGAGAATGAACAATTTTTACCATTTTTCTCTTTGCTATGTGGAACACTTATTTGCAGACTGGGGCTTATCTACTGGAAACAACAACAACAACAACAACAACAACTGCACATGGATTTGTCTGTTTGCACATGAAAAGAACATTTTCTGCACAGATTTGTCATTTTCTGTGAGAAAAGTATGTTTTGTATGCAGAAATTCAGGTTTTCTATGCACATAATCATGTTTTTTTTTTTGCACAGAAAATACTATGCTTTTTCCTACTTTAAGTCCTGATTTCTCCTGTATCCTTCTTCCATTTTACACCTATCATTCAAATATTTTAAGTTATTCATCCTATCCCTATACATTTCTATATCTCCAAATGGCCACACTAGAAAACAACAGTGGTAGATTGTAAATCAGACTTGGGAAAGGAGGGGAGACTTAAACCTTTTACCCATGCCATTCCCCACTTCAGCTCTTCTCCTCCAAATAATAGTCACTGTGGGCATAACATACAAATACTGTATCATTTCAACAATATCTGTCCATCTATCTGGTTAGCACATTGTTATCTGAACTTTTGCATTATCATGAGCTAGCTTTAAAAAAAAAAACTACAAATAAGCAATGAGTAATTTAAAAGACCACAAACAATTAGATCAACTATGCAAACTATATCTTTTGACCTAGGATATAAACCATATCAGATTGTGGCTATGTGTTACTATGCTTTTACTATGCCGTAATCACTCTTTCCCACTCACCAAATGCAGCTCTCTGTTAATTAAAGAATCAACACATACATACACAAAACAGAGGAGATAACACTACAGAACAATCTACTTTTCATTTTAAAATCTATTGAACATGCTTTAGCACCAGAGCTTGGGGAAGATTTTTTTTTTTTATTACAATTCCCAGAATCCTCATTGGCCATACTGGCTGGGAGATTCGGCAGATTGTAGATTTGGGGGGGACGACGACACCCCCCAAGCTCTTAAAAACACAACGTTGTGTTACAGAAGAGGCAGATCCTTTTGGGCTCAGTTATGACTCCAAATACATTAAGGAGAACACACTCACCAGCATCCACACAGCTAGAAAGTCTGCAGACACAGAGAGATCCTCCTGCTAATGCCTGGAATCCATCAGAAGAGGCCAGGAGTCATCTCCACTAACAGATAAGCAGCTACTGTGTGAAAAGGCTCATGCTGATGGGAGGATTTTAATTCTCCTCCTCACAGACAAGAACATGGGCAGGACCAGGCACTTTGCCAGCAAGAAAAGTCCTTGGGGTTAAGCGCAAGCAAATCACTCCAGAAATTGTTACTCAACACATATAATGTTGAAACAGGAGTGGGGCATTCGGAGGACTGGGACAGAGTTCTCAGTTTTCTCTTCAAGGTTAGATGGTTAGATGAAGTGATTTTGGTTATGTTAGCTTTGGTTGCCAAAGCTAAGCAATAGTCTACAGGCACTTTGGAAGATGTCACATTTATTACAGCCTTGTAGATAAGCCCAGAGATGTGACTAAACCACAGAAAGCATTTGTTAAGCCTGCTAGACCAGATGCAGACTTTTATATTTGTAGCAAAAGACAACATATTAACACTGTAACCACGTGTGGACAACCCCAGAACGCTCACCCATGTTCAGGGCAGCTAACACACGCACAAAAAACAAAAAGGAGGTAGAAATTAGGTGGCTGACATGTGTCCCTCAAAAGTGTAACTGTGCTCACCCTAAAGCTAGATGGATGAGAAAAATGGTGTGTGTGTGAGAGAGAGAGAGAGAGAGAGTGCTTCCAGGACAGATTATGTTCTTGCCTTACACCAGGGGGTGGTTCCTTTTTAAAATAAGAGCTAAATACAGTACTTACATTGACCCGTGGATAAGTCGACTTCAGTTTTTTGGGTCAATTTTTTTACCTAAATCTCTAGACTTATACATGAGAATATACAGTATTTTCCTTTGCAGGCCCATGTTTTATTTATAGTGTGCCCTTGGCATCCGCAAGGGTTTGGTTCCAGGACCCCTGTGGATACCAAAATCTGTGGATGCTCAAATCCCAGTAAATATAATGGCACAGTGGAATAGTGTCCCTTATATAAAATGGCAAAATCAAGGCTTCCTTTTTGGAATTTATATAAATATATATTTTCAAGCCATGGATGACTGAATCTGTGGATACAGAGAACCAACTGTACTGTGTATTTAATACAGTTGGCTCTTCCCATCTGCAGGCTTGCCATTCACGGATTGGAGAACGGGACTTGAGGTCCCACAGAATTTGCCATCCACATTGGAGTCTGGAACAGATACAATATAAAGGGCTGACTGTACATGGTAAAAATTTGAGGATAGCAAATAAAAGCAGCAAACATTTTAAAAAAATAAACATTTAAAAAACAGAATGGGTCTTTTCAGGGAAATGGGATTCTACGGACAAAGTAGAACCAACAAGAATGTCCTCAGTCTTATAGCCACTGCCACATCTTAGGTAACAGAGCACCCAGGAAAGGGCTTCAGAAATGATTTCATGTTGGAGACCTCATCCCTTCAGTTTGGATGTACGTTCAAAGGTATTCTGTGATGCCATCACTCTACAGGTCATGTAGTAAACAAATTATGAATTTCAGGATATGCACAAAGAAAACTGCATAGTCTCAGGCATTTATGTGTGGATTTCCCATGGCACATAAAGTTATGATGCCACATCTGTTGCTAAAGCATTTCTGATCAATATCTATAGAATAACCCTGCACAAACAGCAATGTTGAAATTGACCTTAATTAATGTCCCATACTGAGGAATTAAGAACTGCCACCCAAAATCAACGTCACCATGCTGGAGTTTTTTACACTGACAAATTGACCCAAGGTGTTTCACTCACATTTTGTTGTGTACTATCTCAGATTAGCACGTTTCAGCTACTGCTGCCCATTGAAGGCATTTCAAAAATGCATATAGTCCAGCCTTCCTAAAGGGCAAATGTGATGAATCAAAATTCTATGACCTTCCCAAAAGCTTTAAAAAAAAAGAAAAGAAAAAGAAAACTTTATGAGATATAATCAGAAGCAATCTTTTCCACTTCTTTCTCTTTCAAATGAAACTTACCCCCCCCCAACTTTTCTCTGCATGGAGAAAAATAAGATTGTGATATGCAAGAAAACAGATAGGGACCATTGGGATTCTTTTAAGAAACAATAATGAGGACAGTTCTAATTATAAACAAAGCACATATACACACACATTTGGGGGGAAAGGATTATGGAACAGTGTACTATGTCTGGTTTGGTCATAAGACTACTTCAGTCTGTAAGTGGAAGTTCACAGCAAAATCTCTCTTTTTCTAATTCACAGCTTTCCCATCCAGCAAGAACATTATTTCTGATCAGGTACATGCTTTCACAAGCAAGGAATATGCTTTCACAATTAAGAGGAAGTCTTAGCAAGTTAAATCTTTCAAAGCAAGATTCCTAAGAATCAGGGATGAACCTGAAATTCCCTATTACCATGGCTTGTAGTATAGTATATATAGTCCTGATTACCAACACAAAGACCAACTCTTTCTGCAACATTTACTGGATATTTCACATTTTCTCAAAGGCATTTAAGGCAGAATAAACATAAACATACATAAACACACAGATCACGCTTCTACATCCGCAGTCTAAAATGGTACAGTCCCATATACACATTTCCAGCTTCCATGGTGAAAATCTGGAGTGACCAACTTATTCAAGGTTTCAAGGTTATCCGAGTAGAGATATGAAAGCTGGTTGCTCCAATCTAGGCTGATTTTCACCATGGAAGCTGTAAATGTGTACATGGGACTGTACAATTTTAGACTGCAGATGTAGAAACATGTGTGTGTATGTTTATGTAGCAATGGGACATCCATGCATACGAAGGGTTACTACTTCTCTGAAAATTTGAGCATTATGACAATATATAGGTGACAATAATGTAAGAATTGGAGTAAATATTCTCCCCTTAATAGCTGCACAGAAGGGGAGATTTCATCACATTAAACTTTTCTTGCCCATATGTGACACATTTATCTGCCTAACCTACCTCTTTACAAGTACTGGAGCCCTGGCTTTTGTCTCCAGTTGCCAGACTGCCAGCACTCTGGGACGAATATATGCACAGACATGTAATATGTATATTCTTAGAAAGATCTGCAATGGCTGTTATTCCACATCTCCCCTCTCAATAACAACTATATGGTGAAATACTAGCAGCTTTTCAACATCAAGAAATTGGTCATTCTCTCACCTCTGCAAAAATTTCTCCACTCAGGCCCTCAAGTAAATCTACGTTTTCTAGGTCAACACAAAGCTGATCTAGAGCAGATTAGCAGTAGCATAATCAGTACAGATTGAATTGCAAACTATGGAGTAACTGCAATTTCATTATTACATATAATGTATATACCATTATATGATGTGCAATAATGTATAATATAGCCTTTTTCAACCCAGCACACATCAGAAGTATTGAACTACAACTTAAATCATCACATGCCAGTATGGTCAATGGTCATGCTGACTAGAGACAGTGGGAGTTGTCATCCAACACAGCTGGAGGATGCCAGGTAAGGGAAGGTTAGTATAGTTGATAACAGTACTGGGGGCATGTCAGACAGAGCTAGGCTTGAATCTGCACTGAGCCACTATGTTCACAGCCAAGGCCTGGTCAACAGTCACATTCTCTCTCCTTAATCACCTCACAGGGTTGTTGTTGACAATGAAATGAGATAACCATCCATGTACCATCCTGAGTGACTTGAAAGGTGAGTACAAGAAGGAACAAGCTTGTTTCCTGCTGCTCCAGAGACTAGGACCCAGAACAATGGGTGCAAGCTGCAGGAAAAGAGATTCCACTTGAAGATTAGGAGGAACTTCCTGACTGTTCGACAGGGGAACACACTCCCTCAGAGTGTGGTGGAGTCTCCTTCCTTGGAGGTCTTTAAGCAGAGGCTGGATGGCCATCTATTAGGGATTCTTTGACTGGGAGTTCCTGCATGGCAGGGGGTTGGACTGGATGGCCCTTGTGGTCTCTTCCAACTATGATTCTATGATTCTATGAAGACAAATGTGCCAAGTCAAAATGGTCAGAGCTGCTCACCCAGAGCTTTAAATAGTTCCTCCCCCACAGCACCAACCAGGTAACTTTTGCATCAACAATGTGACCATGCTGGATGCTCTGAGAGTATTAATAGCATGCTACAGATGTGCATTAGTCACTAAAAGAGAATGCAAAAACACTCATCTTCCTTTGATCAGCCACTTAAGCCTTGAGGAGAACAATTAAGCAGGTCTCTTAGCTATTAATAAAACCTTGCTTGCATGATTTATTCACAACCACCATAAACCCAACTGGGTAAAAGAGTCTCCTAAGTGTGTATCCCACACCCTCCCCGCCCCTAGTAAAGCCCCAACTCTGCAGCTGGACTAGATCTACAAACCCCAGAGATCCAAGGGCAAATTTAAAATGCACCTACTGTGTGTACAGTAAGCATTTACAAGCAAAACGCTCCATCTCCAAAAAACCACAGATGCAATGGCATTTAAATATCATGTTTATTTCTAAAGAACAGCACTGTTTGGCTTACACACACACAACCCCTACCACTACCACACACACCTGGGACAGGATAGACCGACTGCTTGGCATGCAAAAGGTCCCAGGTTCAGTCCCTGACACTTCCAGTTAAAGGATCTCAATGTAGCAATTGGGGAAAAAGTCCACCTTAGGCCAGTCAGCAGATCGGCCTTCCCAAACCAGGCAGCCTCAAGCTGTGCTGGACTCCCATCACCCTTAGCCAGCACAGACACAGGCTTTATATCCCAACCCAGGTCCAATTCTCTACCACATGACATTTCATAAAGATCAGTGGGGTCAAACTATGTGGCTGCCATTTCCAGCTAAACAGTAGCCAATTATACAACAATTAAGCTTTTAAATCAATAGCACCATTGGGCTCTTTTAGCCAAGGACTGAGGAAAACACAGCTCCTATCTCCATATTAGTGTGGTATGAAGCGGTATATAAATGAAGCTGCTTTTGCTATCCATTTTTGCGCTCCCCCAACATCTGCCCCTCAGCACTATGAAAAAAGAAAAATGTTAACTTTTAAGCACATGGATTTGGGCTTTCAGAAGCCTCCCAGAAGAACTAATCTGGTTGTAAACAAGGTACACAAGGAGATGTTTTAAGCAGGGGTGGAAGAGAGTCATGTAATCCTCCAGATGTTGCTGAGTCCCGACCTCCAGCAGCTCTGGCCTACATAACCAATGGTGAGGAATGCAGAGCTGTAATCCTAAAATATTATGGGGGGGGGGGAGTCCCACAGGATTTACACCTGTATTTTAAAGTAAAAATGGCACTGTTGATGTAGAACACCACTTTCTGCTGCAAATTTAGTAACAGGAATGAAAAGTTGTACCTCTGGTGGGTTATCCTACCTATGCCCAATTGGTAACCCAAAGATAAAAAAATATATATCATGGGACAGATACTGCAAAACACTTGTTCCCTACTTTGTTTCTGAAATAATCCACTTGATATTTGGCACACTTAATATTTGAGTACAAAATCAGAACTGTCTGACCTAATTTCATTGCGTCTGATTATGAGGAAATATACTACCTTTAACACAAATACTGAGCTCCAGTTTCCAGAAGCATTTAGCTTTGCTGCCATGTAGGAGAAAGAACCTCAAGATATTCTTCTTGCTTAAAGAATGTTAGTAAGTATTAGACTGGGAATAAAGGGATTGGACTGTTTCTAACACACCATCCCTTACACAATGGTTTTTTTACTGCCTCCCAACAGGATTCAGGTCAGAAAAGATTTCCTTAATCCCCACTTCTGTTTTCTTTGTTTCTCAAACAAAATCATGCTTTGTTTGGAAACACATGTGAAAGTTTAATATCAGGAAAGGGGGGAAAGAATTCAACAGAGTTATCTAGTTACTCCTTTTGTAACCTGTTGTAAAGTTGTCAGTTCTAAGTGGTAAACTATAGAAATGAATCCCTCTGTTGGTATTAATTCCATCAGTTGGCATTGACTTACACAAGTAGGAATGCCATCCTGGAAAAATTTGGAAGAGATTTAATTGTACTCTGCAAAACCAATTTTCTTTTTTTTTAAAAATAATAATAATAATAATAATCCAGCCTACTAATCTCAACAAAGAATAAGCAAGTGGCGTCACTGCATATGGCTATTCCATATGAATACCTATATATATAGGTTGAGTATCTCTCATCTGAAATGAATGGAACCAGACGTATTTTGGATTTTTAAATATTTGCATATACCGTACCTAATAAGATATCTTGGCGATAAGATTCAAGTCTAAACATAAAATTCATTTATGCTTCATATATACCTTATACAAATAGTCTGAAAGTAATTTTAATTTTCTGCATAGTATTTTAAATAATTTTTTGCATGAAACAAAATGTGTATACACTGAAAGCAAAAGTGTCACTATCTCAGCCATCGAAGTGGATAATTTTGGAATATTTCAGAATTCTCGATTAAAGGATATTCAACCTGTATATATACCTCTATAAGAAAAAAGACAGAAGTGATATAAAAACAAGCAAACAGCACCTCTGACAAGTTTGTTCTTGATCCCAGAAGAATGTAATCAATCACTAAAGGTATTTATTTGTTAAAAAACATAACTTAACAAATGAATCAACAAAACATTTTGAATTTTTTCTTCTTCAGGTGCCCAATATAAAAGTGAGCTAAATTGCCATCTTGGATATAATTCACTTTTATTTGGAAAAACAGAAGGTAGAAGCCATCAGGCTTTGCTGATTTATTTATTAATCTCTGTCTGTTAATCTCAAACAAGTGTAAAAGTTTTATGTTGTTGACATGCACAATTAAACAGGCTTATGTATTTCTTTCTGAAATTTCTATTTCCTCTTTCTATAAATCTAAAAAATTAGGAATGGTATTCCTAGACCTAGAAAAGGCCTTTGATAACGTGAATTGGGAATTTCTTGATTTGTTACTTCAAAAAATGGGGATAACAGGAAAATTTCTAGAAGGAATTTGTCAAATATATAAGATACAAAAGACTCAAATCCAGATTAATGGAGAAAAAACAGAGATCTGTAATATAAAAAAGGGTACACGTCAGGGGTGTCCTTTATCCCCGCTTTTGTTCATCTTGGGTAATGGAAATATTGGACACAAAAATAAGGAATGATGATAGAATTAAGTCACCAGAAATTAAAAAATATAAATTAAAAATATAAATATAAACTCAAAGCATTCGCAGACGACATCGTAATATATTTGGAGGATCCACTGAAAAGCATAAAACATTTAGAAGAAATCTTGGAAAATTTAGCCTAATGACGGGACTCAATGACGGGACTCAATGTAAAAGCTAAAAGTGAAATCATAACAAAAAACTTAACAAAAAAGAAGAAACAACTTTGCAAGAAAAATCAGGATATCAAATATATAAAAAAGTAAGAGATTTAGGAATAACAATTACGAATATTTGGATTGTGTTCTGTTTGTCTCCTAATAATGAACTTTTTAATCTATGTTTATTCAGTCTATAAACTGTTTTTCTATTTAAACAAAATGCTCAGCAGTGGTAAACAATACCACTTCAATAAACAAGAAAAACTAAGCAACAATGTATACATTTTAGGTGACCTGGTTCAGCCTTTCTTTCTTCAGATCTGGAATAAGGAATGTGTGTTCCTCCAGATGTTGCTGGACTTAC
>JAIPUX010001880.1:1582394-1611219 GCA_020142125.1 Phrynosoma platyrhinos | reverse complement strand
AGGAGATGCAGGGAGATGGTGCTGGCTATACTACTACTACTACTACTAGAGCCCTCCCAGGAGATGGTTCTGTTCCCTCCTCCTCCTCCTCCTCCTTCCTCTTCTTCTTCTTCTTCTTTTATTTGTATCTAGCTCTTTTCTCAGAACTAGGACCCAGAGCGGCTCACAATATTAAGAGAAGAGTGCAATTAATACAATAGAAGTGTGTATGCATGTACGTTGTATGCCTTCAGGTCATTTCTAACTTAGGCGACTCTAAGGAGACCCTAGCACAGGGTTTTCTTGGCAAGATTTGTTCAGAGGAGGTTTGTCATTGCCTTCCTCTGAGGTTGAGAGTATGTGATTTGACCAAGGTCACCTAATGAGTTTCCATGGCTGAGTTGAGAATTGAACCCTGGTCTCCAGAGTCATAGTCTAATGCTGAAACCATTACACCACTATGTATGGGAGAGAAAGTAAAGAAATGTAGTTTGTGTGTGTGTGTGTACGCATGTGTGTGTGTTGTGTGCCTTCAAGTTGTTTCCAACTTCTGGAGACTCTATCATGGGGTTTTCTTGGCAAGATTGGTTCATAGGAGGTTTACCATTGCCTTCCCCTGAGGCTGAGAGTGTATGACTTGCCTTCACTTCTTGTCACTAGCTTTTTGGAAGAGAAACTACATCTAGATCACCAGACGGAAGGGTAAGGAGAGACCTATTCATGCTTGCTGATAGGCTGTATTGCTCACTAGCAGCCACCTGGTTGCCATCCTTGTTGTTGTGTGGTTGTTACCTACTGCTTCAGTCACATGCTCTCAGGGGAGACATTGACAAAACTTCTCTGTACCCACCTTGCCAAGCAAACCCCATGATAGGTTCACCACCTTGTTGTTGTTAACTGCCTTCGCATCAGTCTTGACCCATGATGACCCTGTGGATGTGACATCTCCAGGCCCCCTTGTTCTCTACTACTCTGCCGAGCTCCTGCAAATTCATATTCGTGGTCTCCTTAATAAAGTCCATCCATCTAGCATGTGCCCTTCTTCTCTTTCTACTTCCCTCCACTTTTCCTAACATTATTATCTTTTCCAACAATTCATTCTTTCTCATGATGTGTCCAAAGTAAGACAGTCTTGTCATCTTGGCTTCTAGGGATATCTCTGGCTTGATCTGTTCTAGGACCCATTTGTTTGTCCTTTTGGCTGTCCATGGGATCCTCAACAGTCTTCTCCAGCACCACATTTCAAATGCTTTGATTTTCCTCCTATCTTTCTTGACGGTCCAGCTCTTACATCCATACCTGGTAATAGGGAATATGATGGCTGGTATGATTCTGACCTTTGTGCTGAGTTGTATGTCTTTGCTCTATTTCCTCATTTGTCTTCACTGTATTCTTCATTGTATTCTCCGCCTTAGGATCGCCAGAAGTCAGAATGTCTTGAAGGCACACAACCACCACAAACTGCTTTTCTGTCCAGGTGCTCAAAGTGTTTTAAAGTGTAAAACAAAACAAAAAAACCCAGACAACCCTAATTGGTGACCTTTGCATGCTTTTTCGCAGTAGTGGGTCCTTTCAAGAATATGGCATGCCATTTTTAGAGCTGACCATTTTGGGACTGAGGAGTTCACATATGTCTTCTGTAAAGAATCCTTTATATGCTTGCTAGGAGAAAGTCCAATTGGCCTTACTTCCAGCTACATGTGTCTATGGCTGTATCAGCACTGCAGAAATAATTCAGTTTGTACTCACTTTAGCTGCCCTGGCTCAATGCTATGAAATTATGGGAATTTTAGTTTTGTGAGACATTTAGCCTTCTCTGTGAGAAAGTTCTGGTGCCCTAACAAACTACAGATCCCAGAATTCCATAGCATTGAGCCATGACATTTAAAGTAAGGTCAAATTGGATTATTTCTGCAGTGAGATACAGTCTTTGATTGCAGCCTGAGATTCCCACAGAAACCAGTGGGATTTATAAATGCTGAATGGGTCTCTTGCTTCACCACACAATAGATTTTTAAAACTTTCTACAACTAGTAAATATTTTTTCTCAGACATATATCATATTGGTGCAAAAATAGCACATATTTTCTCTGTCAGCCAAAGTGCTTTGTCAGACAAAGTTACTTCAGTTGCTAGGAAGGAAGTCCTGTTGAAATTAGTGGCCTTTCTTCCAGGTATACAAGGCTGTAGAGGCACTGCAGAAATAATCCAAAAGTAGTTTCAGTACTTCAGTGAATATCTATGTGTAAGTAACACAATCTGTGTGTACCTAGATCAACAGAACTGATCACATGTGGAACTCTGGCACGCTACTTCTTTTTCTCAAAAGATTTAAACACTTTTGAACTTTTTGGGCTTTGTTGATGTTATTGTGTACCTCCAAGTCATTTTTGACTTATCATTTTTGACTTATGATGAACCTAAGATGAACCTATTGTATGGTTTTCTTGGCCAATTTTTGAGAGGGGGGGTGGTTGCCATTGCCATCCTCTGAGGCTGAGAGAGTGTGACTTGTTCAAGGTCAGCCAGTGGGTTTTTATGATTGAGCAGGGAATTGAACCCTGATCTCTAGAAACATAGCCAAATGCTCAAAACACTACATCACACTCTCTCCTTTTTGGGCTCCAGCTCTCCAAATCTTCCATGATCTCTGACCATGGTGGCTGGGTTTTTTTTTTGGGAGCTGTAGTCTAAGAAAGGAGCATTCCCAACTCTAGTTTGTGTCTATGTCTGTGTGTGCACTAATCTTGTCTTGGGCTGTACACTTTCTGTGCCTTGTGGAATTCTCCCACATGCTTCTTATATCACGAAACTGTAAATCATTGCCTATAGCAGCTGTGCTGGATATTGCCTCTGTTTGCCTCCCTTGTCCTCAACCACATGAGTGTCACTGGCTAGGAGGACTGCAGAGACTGGCTGTTCAGGCCATTTCCTAATACCTGTGAAAGACAGCAAATGATTGATTTTAAAAATGCAGAATTGCTTAAGCAGGCAGTGATCTGCCAAATTCAGAATGCTGACATCGCAACATGAGTTTATTTTATCTGGCATGTATGAGAACACAAGGTATCTGCTAACAGCAGATGCAAATAAAGAAATGTTCCTCTGTACAAGGCCAGTGTAGGAGGGTAGGGTTAATCTTTGATACACTTGGATGTGCATTTTGGCATCCTGGGGCTTGTGGTGTGATTCAGGTCTTTCCTGCATTGTCTAGCAATGATCAGGTTTTAAAATCAAAACCAGAAGGACTGCCTTAGGTTACGATCCTATGGTTTTAGGAGTGATAAGATCTGGTCGAATGTCCTCTATATGATGAGATTCTTGGAAGCTACCTCCTGCCTGTCATGGATGGTCCCCCTGCTGTTACTTTTATCATCAGCAGTCTGACCATGAGAAGGGAAAAAATTAAATAATAAAACATTTGGGGGATTCTAAGAATGACTTTGGATCCTCAGCATCCAAGTCCCTGGATGATTCCTCTTAGCCCAAGACCTGGACATCCTTTAGATAACAATTTAAAATGGCTACAACAAGACCCCCAAAAGATGAAAGAAGTGGCACATTCAGCTTCTTCCCTACCCATGAGCTCCTGATAGGGCTTTGGATGTTATGGTTTGTCTGCATTTTCCCTGAACCCAGTAGGTTATTAAATTGTACTTTAGGTTATTAAATTGTAAGACAACATTCATTTCTCTTGCAGAGGTCACTGCAGAGTTTGTCTGCATTTTAACTTTCACTCCCCCTTTGCAATGTATTTACTGGGAATTCTAGGCCAGCTCCTTTTCTGGTGGCAAGTAACCTGTAGAGAGCACAAAAGCACAATCCCTCTCCATAACACAGAGGAGGGCTTTGTGATGAGGACAGAGGTAATGACTACACACTAAAGTAGTTCCACACATTTTTCTCACCTTCGCTGGCCTTGATGTGAAGGTGCTGATCTGGTCCTGTGTCTCATTTTATTTTTATAGACTCTGAGGTTTATTCTGTGCAGCAGAAATAATGCAGCTTGCCCTTGCTTTAACTGCCATAGCTGCATGCTATAGAATCCTGGAATTTGTAGTTTGTTGTGGTAACAGAACTCTCTAACAGAAAAGGCTAAAAATAATTTCACACAACTACAAATCCCAGAACTCCATAGCATTGAGCCATGGCAATTGAAGTGGTGTAACTGCATTATTTCCACAGTGCAGATTAGACATGGGATTCATATTTGAACCTTTACATATAAAGGGATTTAAACTTGATGTTTAAATGAACCTTTGGTTTTTGCTTTTTCTTCTCTGTCCCTGGTTCCTAAAAATGCCTGTGACTTAAGCCTGATTTGCTTATCAGTATCTATGATGTTACCTGCACAATGGCTCATTCACATAGGGAAATAATTGAGTGATCAATGTAGACATAGATTTATACATTGAAAAACCAAACAAACTCTGATCTGTGAATATCGAACTGCAGGAAATGGGCCTTGTTCATACATTTCTGCATAAGCCTCCCCATGCATTGAGATCAATGTTAGATGTCCTGTCATTTAAAATGAACACACCTCTTACAACAACTTTAGGGAAAGCAATTAGTGAAATCCAGACTGAAATATAACAGTTTTCAAAGGTTTTTAAATCCTTAATAATGATGGAGTTACCCAAACTTTGTGAATTTTATACATATGGGGGCCAGTGCTAAGGGGAAAAAAAACTAGTTCCCATCAGTCTTAACATTGTTTAAAGATGGGATGAAGAGCAGGTTTTCTAACACTGATCTCAATGTATGGGAAACATATAATGAAGTGTGTGAACCAGACTCATTTCCTCTAGTTGAAATTCACAGTTTTTTTCCCCTTCAGTGCCAGCAGATTGCTCTGGTGCTTTATCCATTTTTCAAATACTTCTCTAGAATTGTTTTTCCTCTTGTAAACCCCCAGAGGTTCCTTCATTCACCAAATGTATGTCACTTCCATTAGGGATAGTTTAGCTGTTGTATTCCCTCCATGTCACTCCATGCCAAATTCATCCATAGTTGTCATCAAAGAGAGATGACTGGACACTACCTTCAGGGCCAGCCTGAGGCACGTTTTGCTTGAGGCGAAATAACATGGAATATGGGCTGTATCTTGGTGATTTTGCCAGCATAAATAATATATGAGAGCTGCTCCAGGTGGAGGGTAATCAGCCCCAAACTCAATTGCCAGTGAGATCTACTACCAGTGAGATTTGCTATCTTTCACATGCCCTCACACTTGCATCAGAGACTGAACTTGGTTTTGTGGCCTTGAGTTGCTGATCTCTAGTATGTGAAAAGCTGGAATAGCTTAAAAGCTGCAGTTTTGTCCTCAGGGAGGAATTAACAGAAGGGATGTGCAATTGCATAGTTTTAAATCCAGTAATAGTTATTTTCCTTAACTGAAGGGAGCAGTGATAGTGTGTAATATGGTGGATGATGCAAACCAGGCATCTTGCTACACAATCCAGTTTCTCCTTTGGTGAAATTCTAATTCATGTCCTCTCAACCTCAAATTAAGGGACAGTTGATGCTGAGTTATACTGTGACCTGGGCTATACCGCTTCAGGTTGCAGGTGATGGAACTGTATGCACAAAAAAATAGCACATTATGGAAATGTACTACCAGTAAGCATAAATTTCTTTATGGGGTGATATGCAGGGCATTCTGTTTCTTCCTCAAAGAGGAAACACTTGAATATCTACATATGCACCTTCCCCCACATGTAGCCTATGGTGGCAGGGCCAGGTGAAAAAAAATTACCACTTGGTTCTGTTGAATATATACATTGACCCATTGTATAGGATGGAACCAGAAGTAATATCACTGAAGAAATATCTTTCATTGGATAGGCGTATCCAGTATCCAGCTTTTCACTGCTCTCAAACAATAATACTACAGTGTAGTAAGAACAGTGGCCTAAATCCCCAAAAGGCATCAGATCCCAACTGATTTTGGAAGCTAAGCAGGACAAGTTCTGGTTAATATCTGAATGGTACACCACCAATGAATCCCTGACAAAAACATGTCTGAGTATTCCTTGATTAAGAAAACCCTGTGAAATTCATGGGGTTGCCATAAGTCATCAGGCAACTTGAAGGCGCATATACATTCAATAAAAACAACAACACACAAAAACCTCAAATTTTAACAAATAAAAATAGTGATCCAGCATAGAGTGAACCATAACAAGAGCTGCATTCATGCAAACTGAAGTAAGTATAGAGGAAGAATGTTAGTTTGTTGATAAGAATGTGTCAAAATTAACAAATTTCTTCATACTTGGGATAGAAAAAAGAAAGTGAATGCAGAAGAAAGTGTAACTGGTTGATTCAGCCATGTAAGCTGAGGCTTGAATCCTTATGTATTCAATATCAGTAACATCACTAGGGTTAATGTAGCCAGTGCAGTAACTCATGGTGTCACCCCCCATTGACCTCCCCCCATAATACACCATACAAAATTCTTAATGTTTTTTGTACTAATGTTACTCATAAATCCTAATTCCCATATATTGCTGAATGTAATGGCAATAGTTGTGATATAAACAAGTAGTAAAATTAAAATCATATTTTTAAATTACAATATCATATACATAGCCTAAATGTATTTACATATATGTAGTTTAATGTGATAATAGTGAAAATGTATGTAATATTTTTAAAGAAAATTTCAAAAGGTATATATAGGATATATGCAGTGGCTCAACTGGTTAAGACGCTGACTCTGTTGATTGCAAGATTGGGAGGTTGGCAGTTCGAGGCTCAGATGCTGCATTGTGTGGTGAGTTCCTGTCACTAGTCCCAACTTCTGCCAATCTAGCAGTTCGAAAGCATGAAAATGAAAGTAGATAAATAGGTACCACTTCAGTAGGAAGGTAAACAGTGTTTGGTGCAGTCATGCTGTCCACATGTAGTCTCTGACAATGCTGGCTCTTCAGCTTAGTAACGGATATGAGCACCACTCCCTATGGTCGGACACAACTTGACAACCTTGTCAACGGGGAATAATTTTAATATATATATATATTATTCTTAAAGCCCGTTTCTGCTAAAAGGCAGATGTTTGTGAAACAGTGGTGTCACCCCCCTCTTGAGCCCACACCTCTGCACACACACACCAGTGACACCCCTGTTAAAGGTTGGTTTAGATCGTTGTGTTTTCAGTGATGTTAGTGCTCCGTTAGGGTTGCCCCCTCTTTTCCCTCTGATTTTAAACACCTTTGTAACAGGCAGGGACAGTATGGTCCTTTATCTGCTAGGAATTCTTGTACTGACTGAATTTGGCTAGTGCATATGGGGGAGCTGAAGGCTTCCACGGACGGCATCCATGGTTTTTTATGGGGTTTTCGGGCTATGTGGCTGTGTTCTAGAAGAGTTTATTCCTGACGTTTTGAACCATCTGAACAACATCCACCCAAACATCCAATTCACTATGGAAAAAAAAAAAGGAAGGAACATTTTGGATGTCCTGGTCAAATCGAACCAACGTTTGGGCCACACAGTACACAGAAACCTACACACATGGACAGATACCTACACAAGAACTCCAACCATCAACCAGGACAAAAAAGAAGCACAATAAAAACATTGGTAGGGCCTCGGCAGACGACTAATTGGGTCGTCTTCCGGGCCCGGAAGAGGAGGGGCAGCCGCACATTCGGCGCCCCTTCCTCTTCCTGAGGTCGCCCCTGGAAGCGCCGGCCATCCGCATGGCCGGCGTTTCCGGGTTGACCTCACGCCGCGGCGACCAGACGCGCTGCGGCATTTGAGGCAGGGAAAGTGCGCCCGCCGCTTTTGGGGCGCACTTTCCCTTAAATCTAAAAGGAGCGCCAATTTGGCGCTCCTTTTAGATTCGGCAGGGAAGCGCCGCGGTGAGGCTGCCTTGGCCCCGCGGCGCTGCGGACCAGGGCATCTTGGACGCCCTCGTCTGCATCCCCCTGTAGACTGGGCAAAAAGGATCTGTGAACCCCACTACCTGGAAGATGAATTGAAGCACCTAAACTGGGCTCTCTACAGGCTAATAGTTACTCCAGCTCAGACATCACAAGGGCTGCTAGATCCAGGAAAGCCATCCAACCATCCAAAGGGAAGGTATTTTTACCATACATCAAAGAAGTCACAGACAGAATAGGGAAACTGGTAAGGAAACATGACCTTCAATGATCTACAAACCTACCAAGAAAATCAAGCAAATGCTGTGCTCAGCGATGGACAGAACAGATCCTCTCACAGCTGCAGGAGTTTACACCATGCAGCTGTGGACAAGTGTACATAGGGATCACCAAACTCAGTGTTCAAACATGAATCAAGAAACACGAGAGACACTGCAGACTGGGTCAGCCAGAAAAATCAGTAGTAGCAGAACACGTTATAAACCATCCTGGGCATAAAATGTTATTTGAAAACACTGAAATTCTGAGCCATGCCAATCTTTGAATGCTTTTTCTGTCCCAACTGCATAAAGTCTGAAAAAAGCACACTTTGAATTTGGCCATGTCAAGCTAGGAGAATTGATTCCCCCAAATGACTAGTCAGTGCCACTCCACTGTGTTTTGGCAAGAAAAAGTTGGTATATTTGTAAAAGTCAAACACTGGCACAATTTCAACTGAAACACTACCACTACTCACAATAATTTTCCTGCTCATTACACTCCTATCAGTCTGTTTAATGGAAGTGAGACAAAAATTGCCATAATGCAGTTATTATCCCTCCTGGTTGAGGGCAATAGAATGGTCAGTGGTAAGGGATTGTGTAAATTGTGGTCTAAAATATCTGAAGGTCCATAATCCTGATGCATTTGGACAGGAAGTCAACATCTAAGAAAAGAAAGAAGAAGAAGAAAAATCAGATTTACTGTTTTGGGTAAGAAACATCTAAGGGTGTTTTCAAATGTGCAGTTTAAACTGGGACTTGATATGATCACTTTGTACCACTCTAAATTGATCACAAGGCTGGGTTACAAATGGCTCTTCTCCACTTTAACCACCACTAGTTTCAGGCACTGAAAAAGAGAGGGAAATGCAGAAAGTGACACAAGCCTTGCACTTTTGACTTGAAGGGTTACAAAATCAAATAGGAAGTCTGTTTCCTGAATGCCCTCAGGATGAACTGTAATGCTTTGAAATTCAAGTGCCTTAGTAGTATTTCAAAAATACTTTTAGTATTTGTATTACATCATTTTGTTTGTGAAGATACAAGAAGGTGTGCTTATTGTGAATCTTGTCTTTGCTTTTGCTTCTGTCAGGGTTCATTCATGTAACTTGTTTCTTTAAAATGAGTTAGAATCATAAAATCATAGAGTTGGAAGAGACCACATGGGCCATCCAGTCAAACCCCCTGCCATGCAGGAACTCTCAGTCAAAGTATCCCCAACAGATGGCTGTCCAACTTCTGTTTAAAGACCTCCAAAGAAGGAGACTCCACCACACTCTGAGGCAGTGTGTTTCACTGTCAAACAGCTCTGGAGATTATCACACTTCAAAAAAGTGACTTATTCCCAATGGGATACAGGAGGTGTGCAGACAGGTGGCTCTGGGCCGCCCCGGGAAGCAGTGGATTTGGGGCCACAGCTACTCCACGCTGTGGCCCTGATCCTCCCTTTTGCTGCCCCAAAAAGGAGCGGCAAAATGCCGCTCCTTCTAGGGGCAGCAAAAGGCTGCCCTAAGAGCCGGCACATGGCTCTTCCTTGCCCTTTCTGGCATAGTGTGTCAGAACGCTGTGCTGGAAGGGCGTCTGGACGCTGCGCGCTATGCATAACAGTGTGCAGCATCAGGACAGCGTCAGCATGGGATTGGGGCAGCCAGCATGCGCTGCCCTACCCCAACTGTGCCTCCAAGCTGGCCCCAGTCACTTTTCCTATTAATCTCTGATTTTATTACATGTCAGTTACTGCCTTCGCTGGCAGGCAACTGCAAGCTGGCTGCAACCCGGGTCCCAGCTGCACTTAGCCAGCCGGTTTTTAAAAACTGCAATCTCCCGTTTTTGAAAACTGTCTAGCTAAGAGCGGCTGGAACCTGGGATGCAGCCGGGTTGCAGTGGCCTGGTGGTGAAGGTGGTGATTTACGTGTGATAAAATCAGAGATTAATACAAAAAGTGACTAGCCCATTGGGGATAGCTCGCTTTTTTTGTAGTGTGATAATCTCCTCTGACTGTCAGAGAGTTCCTCCTAATGTTTAGATGAAATCTCTTTTCCTGTAGCTTGCATACATTCTGGGTCCTGTTCTCTGGAGCAGCAGAAAACAAGCTTGCTCCTTTCAAAGATGTCCCTAGCTTTTACTAGGCCAGAGGTATACAAATTGTGGTCTCTGGATGGCTGGTGGCTCTTGGAGCCCATTTTTTGGCCCTTGAAACCTGCCACCAATCCCTGAAAGTCCTCAAACCCACTCAATGTATTTTTTATTTAAAAAATTCAATGTGATTTTTGGGCATTTCCCCAAATAAACATACAGAAAGCTCCTCCAAACGCATTAATATACCCCTAATCTATTCCTACAAGCAGCCCAAAGCCCCATATTACTCCCGAATACTTCCATTTCCTTTTCAATCCCTCTCAAAATGACAACAGGAAGTAAATACATATAGTCAGCCCTCCATATCCATGGATTTTTAATCCGAAGATTCAACCATCCAGTTAGAAAATATAAAAAAAGCAAACCTTGATTTTTCCACTTTATAAAAAGGACACCATTTTACTATGTATTGTATATAATGGGACTTGAGCATCCATGGATTTTGGTATCCACGGGGGATCCTGGAACCAAACTCCAATGGATACCAAGGGGCCACAGTATTGTTATCTGAAGCCAAAATTTGTAGACCAGGCAGGAGGAGAACATGCAGCCAGAGTGATGGAGTGGTCTGAGAGTTGCACTAGGACTGAGGAGACCAGGGTTTGAACCCCTACTTGGCTATGGAAACCCACTGGGTGACCTTGGGCAAGTCACACTTTCTCAGCCTTAGAGAAGGGCAATGGCAAACCCCCTCTGAACAAATTTTGCCAAGAAAACCTCAGGTTTTCACTTCAGAATTGCCATAAGTTGGAAATGACTTGAAAGCACACAACAACAGCAACAAGGAGAAGGATGACCCCAAGAATTTGTTGTCCTGAGCCACCTTTCTGTACCTTCTTTCCTGGCCATGAGACTCACTAAATTCAGTGGGGCATATTTCTAGCAAGGCATAGATAGAACTGTGGTCCTTCTCTCTGAAGTATAAAATTGCAGCGAAAAGCATGTGCAGAGAGTTATAAGAAGCTTCAAATTAACCCAAGGTAAGCTAGTGCTGTAATGAATATTATTTAATTTCTTTGCAGTAGCATATGGCATGCTAGTATAATGACCCAATTAAACTGATATGCAGCAAGCCCTCTCTGTTTCTGACTACAGAGCCAGACTTCTGAGAAATTACTAATCAGTGAGTTCACCTTGGTGAATCCTCTCATATAACACCATCTACAAGGTATAGAAATATCTGGTGTCCCAGATCTGAGTGGGCTAAAAATGGAACCCCTTCTTGGGCCATTGCCTTGCTCTGAGAATAACTGCCACATTAACCATGCAGTCTTGCATGTGTCTCCTGGAGATCATTGAGTTAATTGGCATTTACTCCCAGGCAAATGTGTATAGGATTGCCACATGACAAAATTACAACTTCTCTCAGCTGCTGGATGAGGACTTCTTTATTCATGACAGCAAATAGGTTCACAGTTCAAGGGCTAGTGAAGTCAAAGATGAGGCTTTTTTAAACAAAACAAAACAAAAACAAAACACCATGAAACAAAACAAGTATGGAGTAAAAAGGATGTCAAGGACTTAAAAGCCAAAAGATGAACTTAGGGCATTGAAACCCAAAGAAAAAAACAATGTGCCTAGCTTAGTTCTGTGCCATATACCAAAACTTCTCGAGGATGAGGAATTGTTCTACAGCAGTAGTTGGCAAGATGAGAGACCAAGTGCCAGTTTTGTACAAAAATACTCATCAGATGCTATACCAACTCTGGAAAGCCATGAAAAACAACAACACTGGAAGTGGTCAGAGCTCCAACCGATTTTGTAAAACCTCTTGTGGGCTTTTTGGTGGTAAGGTGCAGGAAGGCCTCTTATGGGAAAACTATTATGGAAATATTACTTGTTTTTCACCATTTGATTTAGCAGGGGAAAAGATTTTGGGGGGGGGGCTTATTAAAACAGCTATACAGCCCAACTTGCAAGATTTATTTGCTTGGAGTAGAAGATTAACTTTTGCTGGTGGTCTCAGGGCTCCTCCTGGAGTTGTGGTGTCCCCCCTCCAGTGTCACCCAGTGTTCTACCTCCCTCGGGGCCACCCTGTCTTCTTCTTTTGAAGAGAATGACGTGTTGGCACTGTGTGTAAGGAAGAGAGGACTTGACTGAGTGTCACTCCTCTTCTGGGGTGTCACCTGGTGCACCCCCTGCACCCTCCAGTGATGCCACTGCCCTGGAGTATTCTGGCCCTGGAACAGCCCCAGATTTCCCCCCTCTCTGTTACATTTGCACTCTGTAGTGAACTGGGTGGCTGTCTACACATGTGTCCTGTTGTGTTGCCTGCTGCTGCTGTGGCTGGTAGAAGTTGCTCCCTCTGAAGGCACCCAGCATCAATCACATGGATGGGCACCTCATTGTGACCTCAGAGGGAGTGACTCATGCCAGTGGTGGTGGCACCCAGAGACACAATGGGGATGTGTGTAAACAGCTACAGAGTGCTCTAAATTGTTCTGCAAAATTCAGAGGAACAGGATTATTTTAAGTTATTTTAACCCAGTTTAAGGCAGGGGTAGGGCACATTTGGTGTGGAGCTGGAGTTTGTGAGGATAGCGCACACTAGAATCAAGGATTTGGCCCTGCATTGTGAAAACAGGTTGCCATGAGGATGGAGACTTCATTGGCCTGTATAGACATGCCCTGAGACACAAAGGGCTGTGGTTTTCCCCACAGGCCAATCTTTCCTTTAGATAGCAGGGCTATAGCCATCTGCTGTGCATTCCCTGATCTGTTATACAGTTTGAGCAGGGTTAAGACTTTACCCCCTGAGCCAGATCAGCAAATGCACCCCTCCACCCCTGTACACAAGTCAAGAGTTCATAGTAACTAGCAGATTTGTGCTGGCCTCTGAAGCAGAAAATCGAATATTTCCCTGTTTGTGTTAGTGTGTTTTACAAAGCAAATGATTAATAATTTGCTTCCATTTTGTGATGTCTAAAGCTTATCTAATGATGGGGTATCTGTCTAATGGTAGGGCTGCTCCAGTTAACACTCTTCTTTTCCACTCTAGTATGAGTTAGAAGGGCTGGAGTGTCCTACTTCTCCTAAAATCTGTTGTTCTGACACCAACAGTTGTGACCTTAAAGTACCTGATTTGCAGAGGTATTCCCACCTCTTGTTTCTTTTTGACTGAGTTACAATGATCTGCATTCTCATGCGACTTTATTCCTTCTAAGCCCTGACCCTGGAATAATCTCATTTGACAGGAAGGTGACCACAGCATGCTCATTAGATTGTTCTCTACTGATATTTTCGAGAGCCCACAGTGATATTTGTTCTTGATTATCAAACCAACCGTGTGTGTGTGTGTGTGTGTGTGTGTATGCTTTCAACCACCTAAAGTGCCTAGTTTTCTTTGGCAGTCTCCCATCCAAGTCCTAAGCAGAACTGACCTTGCTTAACTTCCAAGATCAGACGGGATCTGTTCCCTTTAGGGTATTTAGTTTTCTCAGAGATGATGTATTTATGAATAACTGCTGTGGAAGCTGGGAATAGCACCCTGTCCTTGAGCAATTCAGATGCATCTCTCTACCCAATGTGCATGTAGGGAAATGGACTTCAGATGGATTTTGGGTTTACACAGAATATATGTCCATCTCATTTTGCCTTTACCTTTTGCTTGACAAAAGAGCTGAAGGGCTGGCTTCTCTTGGCTTGGTTTTCTTCTTTTTCCTATAAATGGAAGTTGATTTGCATTGAATACATCTGTTTGTGCCAGGAAATCATCATCTTCCTTCCTTCCTTCCTTCCTTCCTTCCTTCCTTCCTCTTCCTCCTTCTCCTCCACCTCAGTTCAGCATAACAAATGTACTCCATATTTGCTTTTTTACTTAACCAACATTGCACTCTGGTTTCTTTCAGACAAGATCTGTGACCAGATTAGTGATGCTGTGCTTGATGCCCATCTGAAGCAAGATCCAAATGCCAAGGTTGCTTGTGGTAAGAGACCAGTCCTTTTAGCAGATCTTGCCTCTTCTTCATTGACCAGCAAAATGCTCATTGTTATAAGATGTGGAATGGGAGAGAAATAGAGGACCCATATATTTCAAGCAGGGGTGTAGCTATATGTGGAGAAAAATGAGGGAGATACCTGCAATAAAAGTTTGTCTCCAGCAAAATTTTCCTGCAGCCCTGAATTTCTAGCATGACAGTAACTTAAAACTTTAGTTCAACATTTAGAAATAAAATTTAGGAATCTGAAGAAAGGGGGCAGGTGAACTATGTTCAAGGAACTATGAACAGCAAAGAGGTTCTAGGTGTGGCTAATTTTCAGTGTCTCACTTTCTTCAATGTTAGATTTTTGGGGACTGAAGGACATTTTTAGGGGATGGGAACACAATTCTAATTGGAGAGGGCGATGCCCTTATTTTGCTCCCCCCAACCTGATTTCGGAGAACCCTAGTACGAAGGGTCAAAAGCATGGTGAATGTTCTGTACATTCCTAGATTGCCTATTCTTTATCCCACAGAACTTAGCAGGAGCCATTAAACTGTCCATAACTTCCCATTCTTCTGTGATACCAGATTGTGAGAAAACAAAACTACAGGTTGAGTATCCTTAATCCAAAAATTCAAAATGTGCCAAAATCTGAAGTCTTTTTTGAGTGCCAACATGATACTGCAAGTTCAGTGGCTCAATGTGCACAAACTTTGTTTCATGTGCAAAATTATTCTAAAAATGTTGTATAAAATTACCTTCAGGCTATGTGTATAAGGTATTTTGTGTTTAGACTTGGATCCCATCTCCAAGATATTTCATTAAAAATATGTAAATATTCCAACAGCTGAAGAAAACAATCCAAATCACTCCTGTCTTAAGCATTTCAGATAAAGGATGTTCAACATGTACAAAGCTGGAGGCCCAGTTTTGGAGAAAGGAGAGGTATATAAATGGATGGATGGATGGATGGATAGGTGGCAGTTATATGTAGTATAACTATATACTACCGTATATATCAGTGATGGTGAGCCTTTTAGGCACCAAGTGTCCAAACTGAATGGCCTTCCAGCACCGGGTGTTACCCTGTGCTGGAGGCAGGACTGTGCTGGAGTCCCATGAGGGTGGGACTTCTGGGATGGGACTTCTCCCCCCCCACACACACCTTGAAGGCCTGGGACCGGCCAGGAGGAGGAGGAACAGGCACACATCTTTTCCTCTTCTTCTCTGCTCCAGGTTCTGGGGAAAATGGCTTCATGTGCCATTTCTGGCACACGTGCCATAGGTTTGCCAACATAGCTATATATAATATGTAGGCTTGGAGGCAAGAGAAGTGGGGGAGGCAAACAAAGGGAGAATTTTCCTCCTCCATCTCTGTGTCCCTCTTGAAATAATTTCATTCAAGGTCTCCACTTAAGGAGTTTTGTCTTGAGCTCAAGGAAAGGTTCTTAGAATCATAGAATTGGAAGAGACCACAAGGGCCATTCAGTCCAACCCCCTGCCATGCAGGAACACACAATCAAAGCACCCATGACAGATGACCATCCAGCCTCTGTTTAAAGACCTCCAAAGGAAGAAACTGCACCACACTCTGAGGGAGCGTGTTCCACTGTCAAACAGCTCTTACTGTCAGGAAGTTCTTCCTAATGTTGAGGTGGAATCTTGATTTTCATCTGCTAATCCTTATTTAGCTCTGAAGCAATTATTGTGGTGGCAATGGGCTTATCTTGCTCTTAAGTGATGAGCATGTTATGCTCTTATTGTATATGTGATTTTTTGTATGATGATCCAAGATCATATACTTGTTTGTCATAGTGTAAATATATGCCTGCATAGTTACACTGGATCCCACTGTTGTGCAACCAGTTATACAGTGTGCTGTGCTGTGCAATCAATTTCACAATGGGCACCAAGGCCTTGAATTCAGCTATAGTACAGTGATCGGTTAGTCCCTCAGTCATCTAGTCGACAGTGAGAAAGAGGTGTCCTTGTATAACGAGATTGTACAACATTTCAGAAAATGCCACCACTTCTATACTAGCCGAATAGTTCCCAAACATTGGTCTTCCAGTTGGTTTGGACTTCAGCTCCCAGAAATCCTTACTGTTGGCAAAGCTAGTTGGGCTTCTGGGAACTGAAGTTCAGAACATCTGAAGGACCAAAGTTTGGCAATCACTGTAATCTAACATAATGTCAGAACAGGATTTAACCCATAATTTTCATTTATTTGTGATATTTATGTTCTGTCTTTCTTCTGAGGAGCCAAGGTAGCACACATTTTTATTTTCAAAACAGATTTGTGCAATAGGTCATGTTGAGAGATAGTGACAGGTCAGTGATAAAGCTTCGTAGATATGAAGATCTGTGGAATCCTTGTTAAAAACATTCTAATTGTGACAATACACTGACTTTGAATATTTAATTCATGAGAGGGATTCAAAAGTCTAAAAGCCCAGGGTGTCATTATTTTTCAGCCTAACCTAGGGGTAGGTAGAGCCTGTGGTCCTCCAGATGGTGTCTTCCCTGACTTTTAGTTGTGCTGGCTTTGATAGAAGTTGGAGTCTAACAACAGTTGAAGGGTTCTCTATCTCTGGCCAAATCCACCTCTCAGAATTGTTGTGAGGATAATCAGAAAGCCCTGGTGGCACAGAGATCAATGTATACTGTCCTGAATTCCTTGGAAGAAGATAGAGAGAACATTAGCACATATTTGAAAGCACAGATCACTGTTTATAAAGTGAAAGGGTAGTGAAAAATTGCAACCTCAAAAGCTTGTAGAACAGAGGAAATAATGGTCTTGTTGCCAATGATTTCTTCACCTCAGTCTCACAGGATTTCCAATTTCCTTTCCTTTCCTTTCCTTTCCTTTCCTTTCCTTTCCTTTCCTTTCCTTTCCTTTCCTTTTAGAATGAGAAGTGATCTTGTAGCACCTTTGAGACTGAGAGAAAGAAGTTGTTTCAAAGGTTTTACAAGATCCCTTTGTATACTGATATTCCAGACTAACACACCTATGTATTTCAATTTCCTTTTAGAGACAGTGTGTAAAACTGGGATGGTGCTACTCTGTGGAGAGATCACATCCAGAGCTGCGGTGGATTACCAGCAGATTGTCCGAGACACAATTAGGAACATAGGTTATGATGATTCAGCTAAAGGTTGGTGGAAAACGGAAGGATGTACATTGCAGAATGGCATGCCTAATCTGGTTACCCCAAAGCTGTAGAACAAGTCCATCATAGTAAAGATGTTCAGTAAAGGAGGAAAGAGGCTGATGCAATTGTGCCTGAGGAATGCTCAAACACTGTCATGAAATGAACTCCAGTTGCTTTTGTAAGGAAGAGAGAAAACTATTTATTGGGTGGGCAAAGGTTATCTCAGGGCTGACGCCATGTGCATCCTTTGTGAGTGTCCCTACTATTTATGAAAGATTTGCCTCCGTTAGTAATGTTGTTGAATGGGACCAAATGTCCTGGGAAACATTTGGCTTTCTATATATGGTTGGACTGTAACTTCTACAAGCCATAGCCAGCATATGTATAGATTCTTGAAGGCAAAACAGTGTAGTGCTGTTACTTATGAGTAAATCTGGTGCCCAGTGGCAGCTAGCAATGGTACGTGCACAGGGTTGTGCACATCTGGACATTAATAATTATTATGGAGAGCAGAAGTAAATGCTCAATTCTATTTTTGGTATTAACCAAACTTTTAACATAATGGGCAGTTTGGTTTTAGCTCATCTTAATGATGAGCTTAACTATGGGCCTCTGCAGATGGGCCCAAATGGGCAGCGGAGAGCCACCCCAGAAAGCAGCAGATCGGGGCTGAGGCTGACACACCGTGCAGCCCCAATCCTCCCTTTTGCTGCCTGGAAAAGAGTGGCAAAATGCTCTCCTTTTATGGGCGGCAAAAGTGCCCCTTCTGGCGCAGCATGTCAAAACGCTGCGCTGGAAGGACATCCTGATGCTGCTCGCCATGCATAATGGCACACAGTGTCAGGACGTCCTCGGTGTGGTGTTGGGGTGGCCGGTGTGTGGCTACCCCCCCCATCTCTGCCTCCAGGTCGGCCTTTTGGGCCGGTGTGTAGAGGCCCTATATTAAGAAATATAGTACATTTCTTAATTATTTAATTAGTATATGTCTTAATGATGTACTATATAGCAGCCAATACATGGAAACAAAGTGAAGGCAGAAGTTATATGATTCTGAGATGAAGAGGCAGCACCACTGTGCAACAAAGCTTATGACACATGCATGTATGAAGGAAGGATACTGAAACATAAAAGTGCAGGTCCTGACATGTTATGGCAATTTGGGCTTGATTCCTGGAATACCTCTTGGTCTAAAATGGTGGTGTCAACACCCATTCCCAAGTAAGCATGTCTGGATTTGTCCAATAGCCAGACTGTGCTTTGAATTTTGGCTTGTTGGATCTGAACTGGTGTGCACTGAACTTGGGTGATCTGATGTGCATGTCTTATTAGGCAACTGTAAACTACAATTAGAAGCCATGATTAAACTTATGAAGTCTGGTTTGCTTAAACCATGGCTTGTTATTGTGGCTAAATCCACAGTCCTTGCTTGTTCCTGGCTTGTCTCTCTAGCTGCCCACCCTGAAACCAGAACTGAAAAAAAGGGGAGAAGAGAAAAAGACCAGTGGTACTTTGCAGCACATAACAACAAATGGTGGCTAACACAAACCATAGTTCAGCATAATGTGCACATATACTCAGTGCTGCTTTACATCCAGATTTTTATCACAGCTAAGTAAGATCTTGATATTTAAAGAGGTGCTTGCTTCCCTGGGATCATATGTGATTTTGAACAGACAGAAATATCTGCTGTAGTGGCATAGTAGAGCTGCTTGCCAGCAGATATGCTTGTGAACAAGCAACAAGGGGTCATCAGCTGCAGGAAGGGGGCTCCATTTCTCAAGCAGCTGGCTGGGTTGCCCTCCCCACTCACCAGGAGTTAACCCTGGAGTACTGTGTTTCAAATGGCAGAGAGAAGCTGTCAGAGTCAGTTCAGTACTTGCATAAAAGAATGCAGCCTCTCTATTTGACATACTTGGCCGTTTAGTTCTGTGCTGCTGTATGCATCAGCAGAAGGAAAGGATTATTCATCCTTCCTTCTGCAAAAGAACAGACATCTTCAGACACACATTTGTAGCTTAAAGATTAAAGATAACATTTTGTAAGGTTCAGATGAAGACCAATTCCCTTTCCAGCAAAATAAAGGAGGTTTGACTAACTCTCCTGAAAATCTCCTGTTAACTAAATGCATTGGTTCTTATGGTTTTCACCTTCAACAAAATATACCTTTGTACCATTTAATGTTTTGTAGTGCTGCCTACTTTCAGTAACAACCAGTGGTGAGAATCATATGACCATCAAGATTTTGTTGGACTGCAACTCTCAGCATTTCTCATTCTTGGCTATGTTGGCTAAGGCTCTTATGATTTTTTAGTCTAACAGGATCTGGACAGCCACATGAATCCCACCGTTGAGTTATACAAATGCATGGGAAGTGAGCTAAATATTTTCATATGATTGCCATATGCTAGCTTTATGCCTAGAGGCAAACTTAGAAATATTTCTCATTTAAATAAGAATGCAGTACATCTCATCAGAATGGAGATGCTCTTGATAAATGGAGAACAGCCTTCTGTAAAGTAGGACCCATGGCCATCTTGCTCAGAGACAAACTACATGTTATGCAGGAGAACTACGATTTCCCAAACTTTAAAAACAAACAAACCAATAGATCCCTGCAGGTGAATTTCACTTTGTTTTGAGCACTGTTGTGAGGAAGTTGTCTAACCCCATCCCTTTTAATTTGGCATCTCCCCCCCCCCATGGGATAACTGCAGTTCCTGGATCTTTCCCCCTCACAGAACATGCAGCAGCTTGGGAATTTATGCACTTTTGCTCACAAAAGCAATACAAGGAGAAAAAAGGATTAAGCACCCAATGTCATACATGCTGCAGCTCAGAATAAATTGGCTGTCTGCCAGGACTACATTTCAGGGTTTTTTTAAAGTCCAGTCATGGGTTTTCCATTTCATTTGCAGTTGAATCAGCAAGATTTGATGTGAGAGGGTTAGGTTTGTTGTTCATAGTTCTGCCCTGTTTCCATAAAAAATGAATGAAGGAGCTCTAATTTTAATAACAAAAGCAGCCCAATTTTATGACAGCCAAACCCTACAGAAATTTTAAGCTTTTTGTCCATCACACTTTTAAAGAGCTCAAGGCATAGGACTCTGATTTTTCTCTTGTTTGGAAAATATCCCAGCCAATCAGTAATCTTACCAAGCAATCTCTCTATCTGGAATAGACAGGCATTTACTGTAACATAAGGGTCTTTTTGTGGCTCAAGCAAATAAACATTACAATTATTTGATTATAAAATAGAACATAAAAATATCATAACATATAACAGAAAACAAAAGCAAGCCACAAACTTAAAACATGTGTTTTTAATTATATTACTCTTCTTCTTTCTCCCCAAATTTGGGACACAAAGCAGCTTACAAATTAACAAACAAACAAACAAAAACAAAAAAACTGAAGGGTCCAAACTACAAGCATTGTTTAAAGACCCTGTTGAATAGAAAGGTCTTCACCTAGTGCTTAATGGTCCACAAAGGTGGTGGCTGTTTTCTCTAGGAAGTTTATTTTGTAACTGGGTGCACTACAGAAATGCTTTTTTGCCTTGTAGCAATACAAATCAAATCACTTCATATGCAGAGGCACTCAGAGTTGGGCCTTGACAGAAGATCCCAAGGATTGTTAGATATGAAAAGAAAAGCAGTCTTAGGTGGGTTGCAGACTGCCACAAATAGTGCAAATTGAGTCCACTTTAAGGGTTAAGGTTAGTGCTAGGAAATCATGGGAATTGTTGTTTTTTTTCTGCGACATTGAGCCTTCTCTGTCAGAGAGCTCTGGTGCCACAATAAAATACAGTTGCCATAATTCCCTAACCCTAACCCTAACCCTAAAAGTGGACTCAATTTGCACTATTTCTGGCAGTCTGCAACCCCCCTTAGATAACCTGGTCAAGCTGTTTAACTGGACCTTTAAAAAGCTAATTTTTGCTGTTGTTATCCACTCTCGAGTTGATCTTGACCCATGACAACCCTGTAGATGAGACATCTCCAAGACTCTTTGTCATCCATTGCTTTGTTAATTTCCTGCAAATTCATATCCATGACTTCTTTTATAGAGTCTATCCATCTGGGGTTCAGCCTTCGACTCTTTTGGCTTCCCTCCACCTTTCCTAGCATTATTGTTTTTTCCAGTGAGTCATACCTCTTCATGATGTGGCCAAAGTCTGACAGCCTTAGTTAATACCAGCTCTTTAAGATGGGCCTTGAAACAAACTGTGACAAAGCACTGCTAGAATATGGTCAGACTTCTCAGTTCCAGGTCTAATTTGCACTACAGAAATAATACAGTTTGACACAGTTTTAACTGTCATGGCTCAATGCTATGGAATTCTGGGATTTGTAGTTTAGTGGGACACACCAGAGCTCTGAGCAAGAGAGAAAGCTAAATATCTCACAAAACTACTGATCCCAGAATTTCATAGCACTGAGCCATGGCAGTTAATGTGTCAAACTGCATTATTTCTGCAGTGCAGATGCAGCCCCAATTAGTAATCAGTCAGCCCTATTTTCGACCAATTGCAATTTGATTGTTTTTCATCAGTCCTGCTGTGGTTTTCCCTTTGTTCACACCCTCTTTAAAACTAGAACTTGTAAACTCTGCTTGGGAAGTATCTGTGTGCCCCAGTAAAGATGCTCTATGCCAGGGGTAGGCAACCTCTCCCCTTTAAGGGCCGAGGAACTTCAGCTCCCAGAAGCCTCAGCCATGTTGGCCATTAGTCCCATGTTAGCCAATAGCTCCTGGGATTCTGGGAGCTGAAGTCCCTCAGCCCTTAAAGGGGAAAGGTTGCCTACCCCTGCTTTATGCAATCCTGCTAGACGTGTTATTTTTTAAAAAGATGAAAATAAGTAATCATGCTTTGGAATTCTGCTCCACAGGTTTTGACTACAAAACCTGCAATGTTCTTGTGGCATTGGAACAACAATCACCTGATATTGCCCAAGGTGTTCATCTGCACAGGACTGAAGAAGAAGTTGGTGCAGGGGACCAGGTAATCACTGTTCCCAATAGCTCACAGATGCCATTTATAGTCCCTTCTCTGGACTGTTTAGTGTGAAGTACTATTAAGTAGCCATGATTTAATCCCTGTAGTGCATTTGGGGATCGAGTCCCAAGTATAGGGATTTTTTTATAAGAAACTGCACACATAGGTGCCAGGGCCACATCTGGCTTCTGAGTACATTCACTTTCCTCCCTTATTTGCAGCTGTCAAGTCAGAGTAATGCTAAGTAATCTGAAGGCTATATGGCTCAATGTCTGTCACCCCATTGATTGACAGAGTTGATTTGGCTGGCTAGGGGGAGTGTCCTCCTCATTACTCCCTGAAGCTGCATGTGTGATGCTCCTGAAGGTGGAAAGGGATTACTATCCCAGATAGAAAGAGCTGTCTAGCTGAAGTGCAGATACTCAGGCTCAGGTTGGCTGCTGACTGTGTAGCTCAGTCCTAAGATGACACAGTAATTAAGCATATGCTTCTTAGAAGCTGACTTGTGCTCCAGTAATTTGTGCCTGGTGCTCATGAAGTGTAACAACAATGTAGAGTAGGACCAAAGTTGGGAAAGCATTCAGGTTTTGCTCCTAATGAGTGTTTCAAGATTTTGGACTGGCAGAAGCAGTTTCTAGAATATTAGGGAGATATAGGTATGTAGTTTGTGGATGGTACCTATGTGTGTGCTTATGTGTGTGCTTGTTTTCTATCTACTCAGACTATACATTTGTAAATATCAGTAGGCAATAATGAAAGGAAAATCTCCAGCATTTTCTACTTACCAGAAGCTCCTGTCACTTGGAGAAAGCAGAATAGTGTTTAGAAAAAAAAAAAAAGGGGGGGGGGAACAGCAAAGACTCGGGAAGAATGGAAAATGATAAGGAGGAACGTGAAATTTGGTACTAGAGAGTACAAAAGGCAGATATTACAGTGCAGTAGGAGACATCGGATTATGAGTGGGAAGAGTCATGAAGAGAGTAAAATGATAAATGAAATAATAAACAAATTGCCCTCCTGTTGTGGTTGCTGAAAATTTGTTTCCCACTGTAGGGCCTGATGTTTGGTTACGCAACAGATGAGACAGAAGAATGCATGCCCCTGACCATTATGCTTGCTCACAAGCTGAATGCCAAAATGGCTGAACTAAGGCGCTGTGGTGTCCTCCCTTGGCTTAGACCTGACTCCAAAACCCAGGTACACTTTATGGTTGAATTTCTTCCTCCCATTTGTACTAGGACCAAGACATTTGACCACTTCTCAATACCAGAAGATAGGATAAAGAAGTGAAGTGCACAGTGCAGGGTTGAGAGATCCAACAATGGACTAGTCAGATGTGCCATGAAAGGCTAGTATTTATACAAGTTTTTTAAAAATTGATCATAGGTTCCTCTGACAGCAGTGAAGGCAGTTTTCCTTAGTCCTGGAGAGTTTAATATTGCACACCCTGTACTAAAACCATGGCACCCTTTGTCTTAATAAGTCTCTGTACTCAGCTGAAACTATTCTAGTCAGTTAGGCCACATGGCATAGCTGTTGCTATTGTTGAACACAAAGGGCTGATACAGACGGCCTGTTTGGGGCGGCTCTCAGCCGCCCCTGGGAGCGGCGGATTGGGGCTGCGGCAACCACATACTGTGGCCCCAATCCTTCTTTTTGCAGTCCCCCAAAGAGCAGCAAAAAGCTGCTCCTTTTGGGGGTGACAAAAAGCTGCTTTTTGCATCCTGATGCCGCACACTGTGCGGATGGGTGCGTGGCATCAGGACAGCGTCAGGGTGGAGTTGAGGTGGCTGGTGTGCGGCTGCCCGGCGTGCGGCTGCCCCACCCCAATTCCACCCCCAGGCTGGCCCTTTGTTCTGGTCTGCATTAGCCCAAAGTCACCACAGTGGCTCAAGCCACATATGTTCAGTCAAGACTACCACCTTGTTTTCTGCTCTGATTGCAGGGAGGTAGGGCCTCTGTTGGATCTAAAATTGATCTAATTCCAGTAGCTGTGATCTTAAAGATTCATGCAAGTAGAGCTCAAGTGATAGCGCAGTAATCCCACCCCTGTCCCAGCAAATGCTCTTGAGGTTTCTGGGGGTGGGAGGAGGCTGCTTTGTGTTACCTGTGACAACAGTAGTCTTCAAGGCCAGCTTGACTGTTTATACATGGCTCTCCAGACAATGCTGAATCCAAAAGTACTCCTAGGTTACACACTGGGCCATCCAGCACCATTCAGAACAGTCAGCATCCTGAGTCTCCATCTTATTTGGATTTGTTTTCCACTTATTCTCCCTTCTCCATCTCTATATAGCTTCCAGACATCTTTTTTTTTAAAAAAAAAATGATAATATTACAACATTGTAAAACAGCATGTTTTTTTGAATGAAAATTTCTCCTTCTAATTTGTATTTATTTATTTATTTATTTATTTTGCACTGGGAGCAAAGCTCCCACCGGACTAACTAGCTTTTGCTCTTTTTAAAAACAAACTTGCTGGAGAAAAAAAAAAGACAAAACTGGGAGATTTCAGCAAAGGGACTTTCTAACTTATAGCCATAAAGGAAATGGAGATTTTTTGCATATTCCCAACACTCTAGTCCAAAATCTAACTGCTTTTTAGCCCATAGCTTCAAAAAGTATAGAGTTAAAGTGAACATCAAGGACATCTGTAGATTGGCATGGGGAACATTTGGCCTACCATATGTTTGTGACTACAACTTCCATACTCTTTTTTTTTCATCAGCCATGCTAGAAGCTAAGGTCCTAAATTTATGGAGTGTGGACAGTTCCTTGCCACTGCTGCAGATGTTTTTCTTAGCAACAAATTATTCTTTGTCCTTTCTAAGCATGAATCCCTATTCAACCTATATGCAGAATATATTGTAAGGAAAGCAGGCTTGGACATGGAAGCAGGAGGAGTGAAAATAGGAGGAAGAAATGTCAACAATCTGAGATGCTGACAACACCACAATACTAGCAGAAAACCTCACAGACATAGAACATCTACTAAGGAATATCGAAGAAGAAAGTGCAAAGGCAGGCTTCCTGTTGAACATAAAGAAAACAAAAATAATGACCACAGAGAACTTACACACATTCAAACTAGACAATGAGGAAATAGAAATAGTAAAAGAGTTCTCATATTTGGGATCAAACATTGATCGGAACAGGGACTGCAGCAAGGAAATCAGAAGATTAAGAATGGGGAGGGTGGCTATGAAAGAACTAGAACAGATCCTAAAATGCAGACATAAAACTCAACACAAAAGTCAGAATCATACAAGCCATCTTATTCTCTATTACCATGTATGGATGTGAGAGCAGGACAATCAAGAAAGAAGATAGGAGGGAAATCAACGCATTAGAGATGTGGTGCTGGAGAAGAGTGCTGAGTATTCCATGGACAGCTAAAAGGACAAACAAATGGGTCCTGGAGCAGATCAAGCCAGAAATATCCCTAGAAGCCAAGATGACAAGACTAAGACTGTCATACTTTGGACATATTATGAAAAGGCATGAATTGCTGGAAAAGACAATAATGTTAGGAAAGGTGGAGGGAAGTAGAAAGAGAGGAAGGCCACATGCTGGATGGATGGACTTTATTAAAGAGACTATGAATATGAGTTTTCAGGAGCTGGGTAAAGCAGTAGAGGACAGGGGGGCCTAGAGATGTCTCATCCATAGAGTCGCCATGGGTTGAGATTGATGCAAAGCCAGTTAACAAACAAAACAAAAAAGCATGAATTGAATATCTTAGCAATGCTATTGAATTTCAGATTTGTCAATGGAAAGACATTTGTGAAATGAGTCTTTGTATTTGTATTTATTTATTCATTCACATACAGTCGGCCCTTGTTATCCATTCCGGATCCCTCCATGGATGGCAAAAAATACAGGACCTCAAGTCCTGTTGTTTTCAATGGGCATGTGCTCCTGTTGGCATGGGCACATGCGCCCATTGCAAAAACCAGGGTTTGCTGTCCGCACAAGCTCAAATCTGTGGATGGCTAGCCCGTGCTTAGCGCGGGCACACTATATATCTTGCCTTTTCCTCATTGATTGGGTTTCAAGGAGGTTTATAAAAATTACAAGTAGGGAAAAAATGCATGCAGACATCTAAGGGAAGACCGCCAGAAAGTTATTGTTAAAATATGATTAAAGTATCTGTAGAAAAGGAAAAAGATAAAAATTCATAGCACACTATTTAAACCAATTGCAATCTTTACCTAAACGCTTTACTCAAAAGGTTTTCTGCTGCCAATAGAAAAACAGCAAGGAGAGAGCCATCCTGGCCTCTCAAATTCCTGAGAGTAGCCACTGAAAAAGCACTCTACAATTTCTTTCCCTCCCCCTCCTTGACTCCTGGGGACCTTCTGAAATGTGTGCAATGGTGTACAGATAGATATCTGCTGTGGGAACGAGGCAAAAACAGCAGGCAAAAACACTCCTTGCAAGTGGAATTTATTTCTACAGGATGTTTCTGTCTATTTGGGACAGAAGAGCTACTTGTAATTAAAAACTCTTGGCTCTGAAATTGACAGATCAGAGGGAAGTGCAGAGAGACTTAAAAATGACTGTAGGGTTTCAGGGAGTCTGAAATTATTTGAAAGTATCAGATGCAGTTTAGTGGGTGGCAGTCTTGTCTTTTCTTTCTTTCACATTTCCTCTTCTTACCACATCTCCATTCACTTCCAGATCACAGTTCAGTATATCCAAAAAGATGGCGTTGTTATCCCAGTGCGCGTTCATACCATTGTCATCTCGGTACAGCATGATGAAACCATCTCTTTGGAGGCCATGCGCAAGGCCCTGAAGGAGCAAGTTATCAGGGCCGTAGTTCCAACCAGATACTTGGATGACAAAACAGTTTACCACCTTCAGCCTAGTGGCCGGTTTGTTATTGGTGGCCCCCAGGTGTGTGTTTACTCTTTTCATTCTGGGCTTGAATGGTGGGGGAACTCTGTCATTGTCTCTCTCAGGCATTTCTGAACTACAGGAGTCACACATGTATGCTGCAACTAGCTGTCTTACAGATAGGGCAATGCTTCTGATTTATTTCCTTTTTGTTGGCTAAGGCATATCTGCCTCCAATTAAATCTGAGAGCAGCCCACTCCCAAAGTTACATACTAAAAAGTTTACAAGACTCACCTCAACCATATAGGTTTTAAAATACAGTATTCCCATTCCAAGACACCACATAGCATTTGTGTGCTATAAAAGATTCTAGGAATTGAATTGATAACATTGGCAATGCAGAGCTTTCTATGCACAAAATAAACCACAACTAGCCAATGAGCATAAAAAAAATTAAGAAGAGAAGACAAATCTGAACATGAAAAAGTTTAGCTTTAGAAACTCTGCTTTGTCACTTTGTTTTTTTATGTGAAAATTTGATTCAATTGCCAGAATAGAGGTCTTCATTGGGACTATGCTGCTAGTGTGCTTACTTCTCATGTACACTGACCGTGGCCTTGATAATATTTCATTATACTGGATGTCTCCTAAATGCACCTTGTACCTTACCAGCAAAAAAGTCTAGTTTCTGCTCTATAAGGTGAGCTGCATGCAGTATATTTGATACTATGTACAACTACCTTCATCCCACACGCTCCCTGCTTCTCTCCAATATAGGCCAAATATTCTCATGCCCAGCATTTGTGGTCATATAAGTGAGACTCTACTGGTTGTTGTCATAATGTTATAATGTTATATATTCATTTTCCAGTAATGGAGCCAGTTTATTTCTCATTGTTAGATACTACATCTGTGCAGATTATTCACCACTGAGCAAAAGATATTGCATTGCAGACATACAGTGCTCAGTTCCTGAGTGTCCTCTCTTTGTAGGGCTTAGAAATCAATAAGGTGATAAGTTTCCTTTGCCAGTTCTGTTAAACTGGGTGTCAGTTCTATGCATTGCCTCAGTGTTAAAGCCCTCCATATATATACTATTCATAATGTCAAACAAGTGCATCTTACTCAGTAATTGTTTCATATTTCTCTGGATGTACTTGCACAAAGCAGCTGACATTGCTGCATTAAGCCAGTCCAACCTATTAGCAGGGCCATCGCAGCCTGACATAAGTCTTAATTCCAAGATCTTTGGTTCTGTATTCATTAACATGTTTCCTCATATTGCATACTTTAAGTAGAAAGCCTCTTCTGCAAAATGTGCTAGGGTATATGCAGAATGCTGGCTAGGATAACTGGGTTTTACTATTGCTCTATGTGCACTGAGAATACACTGTCAAGCATATCGGTCTCATTGTCCACCTCTGAAGACAATTGACACCAGTGGAAAACTCTCCCACTGTTATGGATAATCTCATTTATGAACTCCAAATGAGCTTTTAGAGAATTCCAGAGCTTTCTCCCAAAACAGTTTGAAATCCATTGCTGTAACACTCATACCAAGAAGCTTCTCTCATATGGCTCTCTCCTAGGAAGTTTATTGGATAGCAGATAGCTTCTCTAGCAATGACAAAAAACTTTGGGCCTAAGCAG
>JAIPUX010001880.1:1570514-1582294 GCA_020142125.1 Phrynosoma platyrhinos | reverse complement strand
ACCTTCTAACAGAAAAACAGTATATAATATTAAACACAAATGAACTGACCAATAACTGACCAAAACACTGTCCCACTGATAGTGTTTACAGAAAAGTCTGCTTAGGGTCTTACATAGTTAATGTTTCATAGTACTTAGTTAAAGGCATCATTGGCATGACTCTATAAACACACTGATCCCAAGGCTAGTGAAGTACACTTGACTAAAGCAGCCCTCCCTAATTGAAACCATCCAGATATTTTGTGTTTTAATTCCCATTAGTTTCAGCCATCTTGACTGGTGTTCAGGTGTGATAGGAGTTTCAGGCCCAAACATCTGGCACACTACAGGTTGAGTGCTAAAGAGAGAATCTGCTGCACCTTTCCAGTTCAATTTCTTTTGTGCCCTTTTGATAAATAGTTTCCACTTTAGAACATTTCCTAAATGATTATCAGACAAAAAAGTTGATGTAGCATTTGCTATCGCAGGGTGACGCTGGAGTTACTGGCCGGAAGATAATTGTGGATACCTATGGTGGATGGGGAGCCCATGGAGGAGGAGCTTTTTCAGGAAAAGACTACACAAAAGTTGATAGGTCGGCAGCATATGCAGCTCGGTGGGTTGCCAAATCCTTGGTGAAAGCAGGACTGTGCCGTCGTGTGCTGGTCCAAGTAAGTTCCATTTTGTCCTCTTCATCCCTTGCTGATTTCGCAGGTATAGCTGTTATGACAGTTGTATCATAAAACATGGCCCACATTCCTTCCACCCACCCAAATGTCTAATTATGGGCATCATATAATATCTTTGCAGTGTAACATGCCTTGCAAAACTTCATTGCCTTTCTTTTCCAGGAATTCACAGCCTAATAGTCACACTTTTGATTTTATGACTTGATTGGAGATACGGACCTTTTGGCCCAACACATGTTCTGTACTGTACAACTGCTACCATGTTCTATCACTGATTGGTAGGAATTGTAGGCAAGCACGTCTGGAGGGTCAAAGATTCTCCAACCCTGGTGGAAGTGTTACTTATGACAGAATGAAAACCAAAGGCAGGGTTGCATTTCCAGTGTGAGCCCTGTATCTCCACCAAATAGTTCTGCCTAGGAAAGGTGACATTAAGAATGTTTTTTTTTTAGGCAGCCCTATCTAATAGGTTAATATATACCAAGCTGTATTGGATCATGGCAGTGTATTGGAGTGGTGTCACCTGTTGGATAGGTACTCTCCAGTGTCTCAGATAGATGCCTTTTGTACTTAGGATAATCACTCTTAGCATTTATTTATCACTTTTGGGAGTATTCAGAGCATTTTTACAGCACTATCTATGCAGTAATCCTGTAAGGGAGCACAGTACCAAACTGTGAAAGTATAATTTTCTCTATTCATTTTGCTTTTTAATATTGGACCTTTCCTTCCTAATTTCACCACAACTGAGGCAGTTTGCATTTTAATACATGAAAGTGCTTCCACTGTGTACAGTTGGATCCTTTGCTAGAGCCCTTTCCCAGAGGCAAGGGTTGTGCTCCAGGTTCAAAACGGGCCTAAATGCAGTGTCTTTTGACATACAGGTTTCCTATGCCATTGGGGTGGCTGAGCCACTCTCCATCTCACTGTTCACTTATGGCACCTCCACAAGACCTGAACAAGAGCTGCTGAACATTGTACACCAGAATTTTGACCTTCGACCTGGAGCCATTGTCAAGTAAGCACTTTACAAACACCCTTTTCTATGCAGTGGAGACATCTGCTATCCTATTTAAAGTTTAAGCATCCAAAAGTATCAATGCTGGAAATTTCCATTACTGAGAAGACAAAACAATGGATGCATATATTAACAATAAAAATTTATAGCATACCTTTCCTCAAGGTGGTATATACTCACAGCCTATGTATTGTACTCTATGTGTGTTAATGTTGTATGCCGCCCCGGTTGCGTTGCAGAGAAATAGGATTAATAATAATAATAATAATAATAATAATAATAATAATTCGGCCTCCCTTCTCTCTATTTTTATTCTCACAACAACACTATGAAGTAGGCCAGCCTGAGAGGGAATAATCAGCCCAGGGTTGCCCAGTGTGTTTTGAGGCTGGTTAGGATTGGGGCCTAGATCTCTCAGTCTGACATGCTGACCACTGCATCAGAATGGCTCCCAGTGGCTCCCAGTCTGGTTGCCTTCAAAAGCATAAAGCTGTATCCAGAATAGTCACATCCTAACTGGAATGGGGGTGGGTTATGCTATCCACCCTCCTAACCCATCCCTTTTCTATTCCTCATCCAGAGGAATTCTGCTGCTGCTTTTGTATGTGCAGAATTTGCTGTCTGTGAGGGCTCCAGATTCATGATCAAAATGGAACTAGCAGATCTTTTACAGCTCATGGCATTATGCCAGCAGAGAAGGGAGCCCTAGTTTCAACACATAGACTATCCCACTGCTTAAAACAGAAGATCTGACCAGGTGGCAGATTTACAAGGGGCTACAACAAATTTGCCAATAAGGAAGATCTCTCTTTTGGCTGGAAGCTGAGAGCTGAGAGCCCTCCAAACCAACTGATCATAAGGTCCATACAGAAAAACACCGCATTTACAAGGAAAGATTGTTCTTCTTTACATACTTTCCTTCAAGCACCCACAAGTGATCCATATAGTTATGATACTATTCCCAGAAATAAGCTGATGCAAATGCATCCTATGGATTTCCCCATAAATATTCAGGCCCATTGCCATGTGCATGGCAGCTGTTTCCTCTGACATATATGTGGCAAGTAGCTCAGTAAGCAGGCATCTTTGGCTTTCAAAGCAGTTGCAGCTGCTGTGAAACATCTTTTTTCTTTCAGGCAGCCTGTACACCATGAAAGAAATAGTAAATTGACATGTCATGATTTTATACTCTGTTAATTACTTTCTTCTTCTCCTCCTCTTCCTTCTTCCCCACATTAAATAATTAGAGATCTAGATTTGAAGAAGCCGATCTATCAGAAGACTGCCTGTTACGGTCACTTTGGAAGAAGTGAATTTGCTTGGGAAGTACCCAAGAAACTGGCTTTTTAATCATCTTGGGCCCATGGATTTCATTACAAAGGGTGCTTCCATTGACCATCATCTACGTTGAGAAAATAGAAAAAGGATCTTTTCTTAGAAATTACCACCATTTGTATTCTCAGCTTCTCAACCCACACAAGATAAATATGCAGAGGGATACCATTTTTATTTCTCCTTTTGCTGCTATTTTTTTTGGTTCTGCTTAGAAAGATGACAGAGAACCTGGTCTCCCAATCAAACACTACAATGCTGACTACAGCCCAGTTCCTCTCTCTTCTTATAGTCAAATGGGAAACTAGATTCCCTCAGGTTCATGAAGCTTATTCATTGTTACTGGACAATTAGATATTCCGTGGACCATTTTTCTTAATGGAGGTGGTACTGCAAGGACCTGGTAGGCTCTTGATGTGGAGGATGATTATTGGCCTATAACTGAGTCTTATCCAAAGGGTTTTGTCAGGCTTTAAATATTCATTTCCAGCTGTCTGATATTACAGTGATTTTTTTAAAAAAGTAGAAATGTTTACCTTTCTCTTTTGTAACAGCTTTGTGACAAAAACATTCAGAATGGTACATGCCTGGTGCCTTTTATATATATGCTTACATAACTGGTAAAGTTGTTAGAGCCTATTCCAGGCAGGGCTATTTTTAATCTTTAAAAGGAGAGGGGAAAGCAAAAGAAAACTGTTGCTTGCAAGATGCTATTGGTCAACCTGTTTGATTTCATGGTTGTTCATGACATTCCACATCAGAGTGTGAAGCTGTTGCCAATATAATTACTGAAATGATGTGGCTTCTGTGAGGGAAGTGAAATGTGAATGGTAGAATGGAAGGAGAAACCGCACAAAATCTTGGAATAGAAGAGGTTGTGTGGTGTTAGCAAAAAGGGGTAATACAATGAGAGAGTCAGGCAAAGAGCCTAGAAAGCAGAGTGGGAATAGGGGCTAGAGGCAAGCCAGATGAAGGAGATGATACAGACAAGGCAGTAAGCTTTAAAAAACAGAGAGAAAAGTTTTATTTTAAAAAAGTCAGAAAAAGATTGAGGGGCAAAGACTTGACAATACACTACACTAGTACTTCTTAATCTTTCTGATGTGTGGGGCTGGCAGGGTTTATCCCCATCCAGTGTGCCAAGGACTAGCACCATATTTGTGCCCCTGTTTCTTTCCCTGCCTGACAGAGGACCAGCACCCAGTAGCTTATAGACTGGCACTGGGTACATGGACCACCACTTTGAGCAGCACTGCACAAAGAAAAGGAAACAAACCATCCTGCCTTACACCATGAGGGAGAGGGGATAGATCAGGGTTGAGGATGGTGCTGTCCTTTGGATGTTGTTGAACAGTAAGTCCCAGCGGCACTAGCTAGTGGTGAGTATATCCTCCAACAGATTAAAAAACAGACAGTATAGCCAAGCAACATGAAAAGTGTGGTCAAAATGGCAAAATCTATTAATGTGGAGGAAGACACAATAATACTAATACTAATACTACTACTACTAATAATATTTATTTCTAACCCGCCCCTCTGCTCAGCAACCAGGGCGGCGTACAACAAAGTTAAAACAGATAACAATTTAAAATTCCCCTACTCCCCAATTCTTAACCCCCCCCTTAAAATGAATTAAACTGGTACGAAATTAAAATGGCTGTGCAGAATAAAAAACAATCAAAACCCATAAAAACAAACAAGAGCAGGGGGAGGCCACAGGGTCGAGTAGCAAAGGCTGTAGCAGTTTGCTTTTATCTGAACCTACTGGGAATGGCAAGAATCCACTCCCATCACTCTCCTCCCTCTCCTTTAATTGAGCGTGAGCTACTTTTGCACATTGAATTCAGTTTATAGCAATTGAAGGAACCTGAGCACAAAGGGAGAAAGTGGAAGGGGGGCAGAGAAAATGGGACATTTTAAAAGCAGCTGAAAAAATGGGATGACAGAGGGTTAATCAGGACTGATCCTACCAAAATTGGAACAGTTGGAGGTTATGGATGAAGAATTCTGGAAGTTACAGTTCACCAATATCCAAGGGATATACGGTACACACCCCTGGGATAGATGAAGGCAATGTTTATGGTCCAGAGGGAACACTAAGATTAAATATTAGTTATGCAAGGAGGGTTAGGGGTATTTGGGCTGTACTTTAGCCAAAGGAAACTTTGATCCAGCACCAAATGGATGCTGGGAGGAAAAAACCTCCACACATATGAACTTTGAATAGGGGACTGTGGGTCAGGGAGGCAGGAGAAGAGAAGCAAAGCAGCTGGGGGGGGGGGAGTTTGGATTTTTTTCTTTAATGGTACCATTGCAAGGGCAGAGGCTATGCAAGCACAGCTTCCCTCACCACTGCTGCATTTTTAAAAAGTTGGGCTCCAAGAAGCCAAATGACATCTGAGGCAGGGTTCTTGTCCTTGTAATAGCTGTGTAGAAGATGGAAATTTCAGGAGGTGTGGATTGTCAAGGCTGCACATTTTGCTGCATATCTCCATTCCTACAGGAGCTAAATATATATATTTTTAAAAAATGAGAGCTTGGACTTGGGGCCAGATGATGGTCACAAAAGCAACATCTGGCAAAACTCCTTTTTCTAGATGACTACTAAAAGGAAATGAGCCCTGTTGTTTATTTTACCTGATAAACTTAGTCAGGATGCACCTAGAGAATTCTCAATCAGCTGGAGATCTAAAAAGAATGAAAGCTCTGTTTGGAATGGGATATGGCAATTTTGTGTATCAGAATGTAGCATCTTATCTCAGTAGTTTACTTTGTTATGAAAAGCACTATGTACATTGAATGGTGCTATATAAATTATTATTATCGATCCTCTTTAGCTGGAACATATCACAACCAAAATCCAATCACAGTTATCTTGAGTGCAATTTGCTAGCAAGGCTGTTTTTCAGTTGTGGGAAATTGCTACCCCTTTCAGTGCCTTTGTGGATTCCTCTCTTTGCATCAAGAGTTTAGTAGTTTATTTTCTATAGATGCTTTCCCCCATGTGATTTTTAGAATCTGTTAGCATGTCAAAAGAAATGTACTGATTTGTCCCTGATTATTATAAATTTCAAAACCACTTAAATTTTATAATAGGCACTGGGATATCATCATTGTAATACAAAACAGGCAAAGAGACTTCACCCTTCCGAAAGATTCAAGAACCTGTTTGTTGGGAAGGAAATAACTGAACCATCCAGTAGATGGTGGTATAATCCATGTTTGACTTCTTCTAGGAAAAAAAAAAGTTGACTTTCAGAACATCAAGTTCTTAAGTAGCTGAAATTGTGTTCTGCTTACGGTTGCCACTACTTTTATGAAATGCCAGCAATTTTCTTAAAACAACCCAGCAGCTAACCAGCAAACTGCAAGGTACTTTATTCAAATGACAATATTCATTAGTGAGTGATGCTTTGAAAGTCAATAGAATGGTTCCCCCCCCTTTTTTTTTTTTAAAGACAGGTTTGACAGCTGAGATGAATTCATCATGGTATCTGAGGAATTTTCTTATAAGAAGAAGGGGATGTCTTAGTTTTCATACATGATACCAGGACGTGGGAGAGTTATTGATTTGCCATCTCTTAGGGCAGCTTATTGTGGATAGGGAGAAGGAAGAAGGCCTTGGCATCTTATTTAGACTTTGGGCTTAAATTTGGATCAACAGTGCTTTCTTCTTGTGAAATTGTAATTCAGTCTGTGAAGGAAGCTAATGAATGTTCATTAAGGTTTTCCAGACTACCTTAAGGAGAAAGCATGGCAGTTTAATTGCTATATATATACATATATATAAAATTCAAAGCAAAGTAAGCAATAAAGACAATTTGTAGATGTGCTTTCAGGTCCAGCCATCTCCACAGCCATATTGGTTCTAGGATACATACAGAACCATACATACAATTCCTAGAACCATTTCTAGAAATAGTAGTTAATTGAACCACTGAGAACTCTCCATTATAACACCCTAATGCCTCCCCCACAACTAAAGTATTCATGGTTTCGTAACATCCTTCTCTTCTGGATGTGTGGACCACAATTCCCATCACCCCAAAGTTTGGAAAAGGCTGCTCTAGAGAGAATCTAATCCACACTCATAGCAATTTAATTGAACACAGCTAGACCTACTTTCAAGCAAGTGTGCATAGGTTTGAACTTTAAGACTTCAGTCCTTTATGCACTTACCTAGGGATAGGATCCACCAAATTCAGTGGGACTTAACTTCTGAGTTGAAATGTATAGGCTTAAGATATAAATTTACAATATGGATGTGGTTACAATGTTTCATCTCTAACAGCTTGTATCCATATCAAGCTGTTGTGTGTTTTCAAGTCATTTCCAACTTATGGTGATCCTATTGCAAGGGTTTTGTTTTTGTTTTTGTTTTTTTGGCAAGATTTGTTCTGAGGAGGTTTGTGCTTGCCTTCCTCTAAGGCTGAGAGACCATGACTTGCCCAAGGTAATCTGGGAGGGGGGTTTCCATGGCTGAACAGGGATTTGAACCCTGGTCTTCAAAGTCCTAGTCCAACACTCAGACCACTACTCCATCCTCATTTCTAAAATTAGTTGCTGTTTAGATGGATACCTACTGGTCTCATATTTTTTTTTTTTTAGTCACTGAGTGATCCTAAGTAATATTTTCGATGCTAATGATGTTCTCTCTGGGGGAAGACAAAGGCTAATCACATTTTAACAAAAAGTGGTGTGAAGTAAGTGGGAATGTCAGTGGTTGTAGTCTTTTTTACCTTCCATGACGGGTCTGCTGGGAATATGGTCAACCTACAATCTCTCTCCCAGAAACAACATGCTTGGGATGTTCATTTCTTCTGTTAGTAAATGCTGAATTTGCACAGTAATATGTAAGCATGATTTTTTCCAGTAGGTTTTATGGAATGTGTTCGATACTGTTGTGCTTTGGGTGGCAGCAAAGTGATTCTGAGGCCACTTCTTGCTTCCTAAAAGGGAAGGAGAAAAACTCCTCTTAAGGGCCATTGCAGACTGCCAGAAATAGTGCAAATTGAGTCCACTTTAAGGGTTAGGGTTAGGGAATCATGGGAACTGTATTTGATTGTGGCACCAGAGCTCTCTGACAGAGAAGGCTCAATGTCTCAGAAAAAAAACACCCAATTCCCATGATTCCCTAGCACTAACCCTAACCCTTAAAGTAGACTCAATTTGCACTATTTCTGGCAGTCTGCAAAGGCTAGAGAAGTGTGAAATTAGTGGAGAGGCAGCGACTTGCCAAACTGGTGCACTGGGAAAGTTGAACCAGGCAAAATCTTGCTAACATTGAGATTCAATTGAAGAAATTGCTGTTATCTGAGAAAGTGTGTATTCCACCCACACACCCACACTTTTTTGCTCAAAGTGCAGAGGTGCCTGGTGCCTTCAGCAAGGGAGGTGGGGGTCTCCCTTACAAGTTCTTTTCACTGTATCTTACCTTGGTTCCACCTACCCAAAGCTTTTCATGATAGCTCCTTTCAACAGAGTCACTTGGTTGAAGCCCTTGCTCTCAGCCACACTAGCCACAGATTGGGACATTGTCATTCAAAGGCAGTATGCCCTTGAATGCTAAATGCTGGAAACAAAAAAGAGGCACTATTGCCCTCGTGCCACCTTTTAATTCTACATTAGTGCAGTATTTGAATGCAGTAGTATGATGGTGTCCATTTGCAGGGTGGAAAGTATACAGCTAGAGAGTGGGAAGGGAAGAGAATACTATTCTGAGTCCCAACATTGCATATTGTTCTATTGTGCAAGGTGAAAAGACAATAAGATTTTCTCTCAGGTTTTGTACATTTGAGGGTGCTTAATGGTACTATGAATCAACAGAAATTGTGCCACAAATCATGCGCTTCACTTTTTTTTCAGCGGGGATGGGGGTTGAAGGAAAACGTTTTGTACTTCAAACTCTGGCTAAAGTTTGCAAACTCTCCTACCTATGCAGTTTCAAAAGTCAATAAAATATATGACAAATCCACGCCTCTCTTTTTCTTTGTTGGTGGAATGTTGTGACAGTGCTAACTGACACATGAGCCTGCTAGCAAGTCTGGACAAGCCCTTCTTTGTCAAAATAAATTCTCTATTGCTTATTTGTTTTGCTGTCCTTTCCACTGGAAGCCACAGAGCATGTCTCAAATTAAACATGGTGTGTTTGTCAGGCTGTATGTTCAGAGAAATGTCTGTTGTGTAATGTGGGTAGCTTTGTCTTGCTTTATGCATACACTAACATCAGGCAGAAAGCAATAAAATCAGTAATGCTACTGCTACATTGTTGAACTAGGGAAGGCTGCGGCATGTCATAGAGACTTCAAATACAAATCGTGTGTGTGCCTGTCCTCCATTGCAGTTTCAAAGGTGGGATAGTATTTTAATAAGTAAGCCCATTTCTCACTTGCATGAGAGTGGGTTGAATGAAGCAATAGTAGGTATTTCTGTATCTTGCTGTTCTCAGAGGATGTTGTGTAAAAGTACTTGTCCCATTTGATAATGAATAATCTCCCCCCCCCCTTCAGTACAGTACATTTAACTTGTCATATGAGGATTATGAATGGTCTTGGGAGGGAGTTCTCTGACAAGGATACCAGCAGTCAAAAAGGTTAAATCCTGGACAAAATCTGGACTTTGTTATAGTCTAACATGGTGATTCCTAAATTTTGCTCCTCCAGTTGTTTTGGATTTCAACTCCCATAAGCCCCAGCCAGCTTGGCCAATAGTCAAGAATTCTGGGAGCTGAAGCCCAAAATGTTTGGACAACCAAAGTTTGGGAACCAATAGTCTAAGACATATAAAGCCCTTAACATTTCTGTCGAGAGATTAAAAGAGGAGACAGCCCCAGTTTTCAGAATACCCACAACACAAGGAAAAATGAGAAGAGGACAACAGCTGTGTTGTGCCCAACTGATGAGTGAAGCCAGGTTTGTTTTCCCATGCTACACAATGTTCTTCCAGGGAGGCAGCTTCTCAGAAGTCCCTTGGCAGGTGGTGGAAGCTTGAATATGTCTTTTTGCAGCTCCTCAGGATAGTCACGTCTGAGTTGTTTATTTTCCCAAAAAGAGAATTATCCTTTTGCCTGTATATACCTTGAGCAGATCTTATAAATTTAAGGCCAACTAAGTCACACACTCTCAACCTCAGGGGAAGGCAATGGCAAACCTCCTGAGAACAAATCCTGCCAAAAAAAACCCCATGATAGATTAAGGTCACCATAAATTGGAAACAATTTCAAGGCACACAACACAACACTATATACTATCCCACACAAGGGAAGGCTGAGGGGATAAACCTCCTTCAAGGTTCTCTACTGATCTTTCTTTCCAACTATGGCCAGGCTTCCTTCTCTTGTATTCCAAAGTCTCTGTGGCTGGTCCAATCTTTTCTATCCCTCCTCAGCTCAGTAAGGCCTACCTGATTCATCCCAACCTACAATGGAATAATGTCTCTTTTCATTCACCTATCCTTGCATGGAGTTGTTTTGAGGTCAGGGCCCATGCTCAAGACTTTTTCTGCCTGAGACAAAGAAGAAAATTGTGCCCTTGCCATTTTCAGCAAAAGGTGCTTAGTAGCCAAGCCCAACCAAGTTATTTTGGCACCTAAAGCAAAAAATTCCTTTTCCCTGGCAGTAATAATACAATGATAAATTAACAAGTTGCTTCATTTGTATAACACTAAAAATATATTGCCTGAAGCAATTGCCTCAGCCTACTTAATGGTAGGGCTAGTCCTGCTTTGCTTAAGGTGGCAGCAGCTCACAACCAACAATGTGCCTGTCTCACCTGCAGCTATTTCTCCTATTTCTAGTAGTTTTCAATCTTTTTAACTCAGTCCATTGCCTCTGAATTCCAGCACAATGTCAGTGATTTGGCCAGACTACCCTGCAGCAGTAAGCCTCTAGTAAATATAAGGTATGTACTTAAGATAGGCTTGACTTAACAGTGTCTCCATATCTGGTTACTATGATCTGATAATTTTAGGTTATTCTGCCCCCTCCCATTGTCATTCTCATCCAAGCATAACAGAATAGCAGTCTGAACACTGGTTGACTATGCAATACAGGACTGTCTCAGGACATTTTGCTACCTGAGACAAAGCAGAATCAAAGTACCTATTGCCCAAAGTGAACCAAATTATTTTGGCCACCCAACCCCCCATCCATCTCTTTCCCCATCCCTGTCAATATAAATATGGTAACAACAGATTAGTTTGCTGCCCTTTCCTTATATTCAATATACACTTGTCCCTCCCCATTTGTGGACTTGGGGGGTTGCAGACTGCCAGAAATAGTGCAAATTGAGTCCACTTTTAGGGTTAGGGTTAGTGCTAGGGAATCATGGGAATTGTATTTTTTTCTGAGACAATGAGCCTTCTCTGTCAGAGAGCTCTGGTGCCACAATAAAATACAGTTCCCATGATTCCCTAACCCTAACCCTAAAAGTGGACTCAATTTGCACTATTTCTGGCAGTCTGCAACCCCCCTTAGAGTCCGCGATCTGACTCCTTCACGGATGGCAAGCGGGGACAGACTAAATGGTGTGCATGGATGAGGCGCTTGTGCAGCACTGTGTGCAGGAGCATGTGCCTATTTTAACCAATGGGCTTTGAATATTTGCAGTTTTTCCAATTCATGGGGGGTATGTGTCTGGAATGGATCACCCCACAAATTAGGAGTTCCTTTAGCAGCTTACTCATCCTACCTTCTGGTAGGCTCATCCCTGTTATAATAAGAAGTGGCAACTGGAAACTATGGCCAAGATACATCGTTGCTTAAG